>CM054807.1:33031134-33416134 GCA_028984105.1 Lavandula angustifolia
AGTGACATTCTTTGATTCGAATATGATGTCATCTACGTAGATCTGCACAAGTAATATGTCGTCTTCTAGACGAATGCTGAATAGTCTGCGGTCTACTATGCCCTTCGAAAACCTTTCCGAAGAAGAAACTCAGACAGGGTATCGTACCAAGCCCTGGGTGCTTGTTTTAACCCGTACAGAGCCTTTCTAAGTCTATAAACTTGATGTCCCTGCTGAAAGCCGGGAGGCTGTTCTACATAGACTTCTTCTTTCAGCACACTATTCAGAAACGCAGACTTCACATCCATTTGATATACTCTGAAGTGCTGATGTGTTGCGTAGGCTAGGAATAGTCTAATTGCCTCCAATCTTGCAACTGGAGCGAACGTTTCACATGTTGATGTCGAGGCCTATCAACAAGCTCCCATACTTCATTTCTCGTGAACTGATTCAGCTCCTCTTGCATGGCAATGATCCAATCAGCATCCTTAAGTGCGTCCTCAACTGACTGAGGTTCTTCAGTAGATAAGAAGTAGGAATATAAAGCGCTTTCTCCCTGACAGAATCTGGATCTTGTCTTTACACTTGCTGAAGGATCTCCAATAATTAGATAAGAAGTGTGAGCGATCAGCCACGATCGACGATGTTTTAACTCTTCCTGAAATTTGTTCAACACAGATAGTAGGTGAGTTATGCATTTCAGTTGTACTATTCTGAGATTGAAGTAATTCAGTTACTAGAGTTGGGTCTACTGAGTCACCAAGTTCAGGGGCATTTAGCTCAGGAACTTCATTTGTTCCCCCTGAATTATATTCTCAGTAGAGGTCTCAGTTACCACATGGGTTTCTTCATCGACCGAGTTACACGGGATTGATTATGTTCGGTAGAATCAATATGTTCGGCTACATTTGTTCTTTGGCCGAGATTCGATAGTCTTATCTTGAATTTCCTCTTCTGAATCATCATCCCACACAGCTGGATCTTCTCAACATTGTCTTTCAAGCTCAGATCCTGTAGCAGTTTACTGATGTCCTCAGATCCTGAATTTGAGTTTATGCTCTTGTCTTCAGTAGCAAACTCATTAAAAACAACATGAGGGCTTTCCTCCACGCAAAGGGTCCGGTAGTTAAAAACTCTAAAGGCTTTGCTGACCCGGGAGTATCCTAACACGACTCCCTGGTCTGACTTGCTATCAAAAGTCTTTAACTGATCCTTTCCATTATTGTGGATAAAGCACGAACACCCAAAAATATGGAAATAAGATAAGAAAGGTTTTATGTCGTTCCGTAATTCATATGGTGTCTTCTGATGTTGCTTAGTCAGTAGAGATCTGTTCTGAGTATAACATGCAGTATCAGTTGCTTCTGCCCATAATTTAGATGGAAGTCCTAAGTCTGCGAGCAGGATTCTTGCTGCTTCTTTGAGTGTTCTGTTCTTCCTCTCATCAATCCCATTTTGTTGAGGCGTGCGTGCAGCAAACGTCTCATGCTCTATGCCTTTAGCTTTGCAGAACTCTTCCACCATCGAATTCAGGAACTCAGTTCCTCTGTCTGAATGTATCTTTCTGATTTCGGTGTTCTTCTCGACACTGAGCCTTTTCAGAAGCACAGGCAACTTTGTTTTAACATCAGACTTGTTGGCAATAAATATGACCCATGTGTAGCACGAGTAGTCATCAATGACCACTAAAGCATACTTCTTGCCTCTGATCGTCACTGGAGAGACTGGACCGAACAAATCCATGTGCAGCAGCTGAAGGATTCCATCAGTGGAAGGCGATGGAACAGGCGGATTCTGTTTCTTTGTTTGCTTTCCCTTCAGACATGCTTCGCACTGAGTGTCTTTGCTGAACACTTCATTCGGCAGTTCTCTCACTAGAGCGTTTCTAGCTAGCTTGTTGAGCGTCTTGAAGTTGAAATGGCTAAGTCTTCTGTGCCAGAGCCACCCCGTTATGTTTTCGTTCTTCGCCAGCAAGCATGCTTCAGGTTCAGCTGATTTCCAGTCAGCTACGTATATATTCTTTTTGCGCGAACCTGATAACATTATTTTCCCTATAGATTTATCAATGACATCACAGAAACCAGCGTAAAAAATCACTATATTCGAGTTATCACAAAATTGACTAACAGAGAGAAGATTATGTTGAAGTCCTTCAACATATGATACACTTGGAACTGTGGCGGTTTCAATGTTGAGTGTTCCAAAGCCTCTGGTATAGCCTTTTGCATTATCTCCAAACTCGATTATGGTTCCTTCTTCAGCAGTATAATTCTTTAGTAGGTTCCTCTGGTACGTCATGTGTCTTGAGCATCCGTTGTCCACATACCAAGGGTCCTTGTGCACCTGCAAAATATAATTATATTCAGGTACCCTTTATTTTTTATTTTGGGTCCTTAGATGTTAGTTTTGTAAACTCAAATCTGTCTCACGACCCTGGTGGTCTCAGACAGTTTCTTCCCACTTTGATCAACATACTTGACCACTGGACTGGTCTATGCTGACTTCTGAGGCTTTACTGGTTCAGGAGTCCTGATCTTCTGAGTTGGTGGACTGCTGACCTTAGCCTTCTGAACGGCTTTCTTCTTCTTCTTCTGACTATTGGATCCTCTCCTGACTATATGATCATAATAGTATGACCCATATTGAGCTGGATGTGTCAGCTGCGGAGGTCCATACTGATCAGTCCACTTAACTTTGCTTGTTCCCCCTTGACTGAACTGGGGTGATCTTGAGCTAATCTTCTTGTCATATTTTTGATAGCTAGGATGAGGTGTCTTCATCTTCTGTTGGTTCTTTGCTAAGGGGTTCAGGATCTCAGCATTGATAGTCTCCCCTTGAACAAACCTATCAGTCATCCGATTCTCTAAGCGTACGGGGGCAGATGAGGAGGCTCCATGGCTGAACCCAAGTCCCTCCTTGCAATGTTTTGGCTTGTTGTTGGCTAGCATCGCCTCAAGCTTTTTCTCAGCTCCCATGTATCGCTCTGTCATTAGGTTCCTCCAGATATCATCACTCTTCTTAAGCATTTCATGCTCAGTCTGAAGTCCTGAGAACTTCTGCTACAGTAGACCCAGTTCAGTATCCTTCTGAGTCAAGACATTGGTCAGTACTGAGATCTGATCTTCTTGATGCTGAGACTTGGTCATCAGAGAGTTAATCTCCTCCCTGAGTCTCAACACAAGTCCTTCTGACTCTGTAGCAACCTGACTCTCCTGAGAAAGTCTCTGATTCTCCACTTTCAGGGTATCCAACTCTTGAAGAGTCTTACTGAGCTGCAGGCTCATCTGAATCTGCTCGTCTAATAATTCTTCATAGGCGATCAAGATGTCCAGATTCTCTTCTGCTCCTGAAATAGTGTCGTGTATGCAGTGTGAAGAGGAGTTAAATGGAGCGTGAGAGCTTACATCATCCTCTTCCCCTGCCATAAGACACTTTTCAGCATCTTCTTCAAGCTCTAGGGCCATGAATGCCGCTTCATTATCTGATGAATCCATGAAGGAGTCGACTTCATCTGAGTCGTCTGAGAGTTCATTGGCAATGTATGCTTGACGCTTCTTGATGAACTTCTCCCTTCAAGCTTTTCGTGCTGCTCTTTCAGCTGTACTGAGCTCAGGACAATCGTATTGGTAATGTCCTGGCTTCTTGCAGTTGTAACAGGAGGTGATTCTGCCTTCTTTGCTCTCACTGTCTTTCGACTGTGCTGAATCCTCCTGTTTCCTGCAATCAGAAGTATGCGGTTCAGGAGTGTACTTAGGTGTATATTCAGACTTACTCTTTGAGTCTCTGACGATTCGAGAGAGCTTTTTGCGCCTCTCCTTTTCCTTCTGATACTTGACGGCAAGCAGTGCATATTTCTTAGCTAGGTTTCCTTCTTGTAGATCATTGATTGAAGGCTCAGCCTTGCTAGATGCGGGAGCTGCTATGCTGACTGATGCTTTGAAAGCATGGTCGATTTGGGTGTCAGCTTCAGCTTGCTGCTTCCTTTGTGGTACACCGAACTCGAACTCCTCAGCTTTTAATTCTAAAAATATATGATCAGGAGAAACAATGTCAAGATCAGAATGTCTAAGCAAAGTAGCAATTGGAGTCCAATGTTCGTCTAGCAGTGCTCTCAAGATTTTGAGATTCATCTCTCGGTTGGAGAACGTCTTTCCCAGCTCGTTGATAGTGTTCATTAGATCTGTAAATCTGACGTTGGGATCTTCAATCGTGTCACCAGGCATGAGAGACAGTCTCTCCAGCTTCTGAAGTTCCAGCGCTAGTTTGTTAGATTTGATCTTCTGAGTCCCCCGACTCAGTAGCGCCAGAGCATCCCAGAGTTCCTTCGCGGACTTGCAGTCCTGAACTCTTCCGAGATAGGAGTCATTCAGGGTGGTCAGTATGGCATTTCTAGCAACCCGGTCTAGATTGTGAAGCTTCTTCTCTTCAGGAGTAAAAAGGCTTCTGTCTTTGGGGATCTTCTTTCCGGTCACTATTCCTCCTCCTTGTGCTGGATCATAGGTTTCGACACTATCGATCATGGGAACGATAGATCCGTCTTCCAAGACCTTTGTCATGCTATCGTGGAGGGAAGTCAGATTAGCTTCCATTCTGACTCGCCATACCCCATAGTTCTCTATTGAGAACATGGGTACCATCCTGATTCCTGACATATCAGACATTTTAAATAGTGATATGAATGAAGAATGATATGTAGTGAAAACGTTTTCAGGATCCGTTCAAGTAGACCAGCTTCAGATAACAAGAGTCTTAGAGAACTCCTGCTCTGATACTAATTGTTGGTCCCGAGATAAACGTTCAGGTGTAGAGGGGGGGTGAATACACCTAAAAACTTTCTCAACTTAAAACGTGAACAGTCCTATTCAGGAGAGTGCCTTGCTGAACAAGTTCAGTAAACCAAATATGATGTTCTCAATCGCGTAGACAGAGTGACTGACTATACTGAGGCCTGCTAGCTGACTGAAGTCAGAATTCAGTACCGTTCAATAAGAGTTCAGTAGAGTGCGGAAATGTGTAGGCCCAATTCAGTTGAGTTAGAAAACATTTTTATTAAAACTATTTCAGTATATTAGTGCAATCTCTTAAGCTTTGCTGAAATACAGTTGAATGATTTTGAAAGATAGTTTTCAGTATGAACAGAAATCAATGCAACAGTAAAAACATAACACAACGATTCTAAAGTGGTTCGGATATCAACAATCCTACGTCCACTGTCCCGAAAAGATTAGGAGGCTATTTTATTATACTGAGTTAGTCTCAGTCGGTTTGTCTGCTTGGACAAACACTGGTATTGAGAATTATACTAAGCAAGTCTCAGTTTACAAGTATCAAACTGAAGTGTTTGATAAACTCTCCAACTATGAAGGAGTCCTTTACAAGTAAGAATAGTTCAGGGATGAACTCCTTCGATCTAAGCTATGGATATGTTCAACTGAGCTTAGGTTAGAGGGAAGGGAACAAGAAGGTGGCTTCTAAAGTGACGAACAGTGAGGAATAAGCTCTCTGGATTCATGTTCAATCACTTGGATACTAGAGGCTATTGATTCTAAATCAGCTTGGTTCCCTTGAGCAAGTATGTCGCCTTTCGCTTGAAGTGTATCTCTGAAGATCTTGCAGAAAGCTTAAGTCGGTGAGTATTTGCTCGTAATCGCTCGTGTGTTCTTCTGATGTTCTAGGTGAGCTTCGATTTGATTTCCCTCTATTTATAGTGGTGAGCTATGGAAAGATCCGTTGGAGACGTCGATCCATGTGTTACTCTCTTTTGGGTAGCTAACGGCTCTTTCAAAGAAATCTGGCAAAGTTTTTTCCCTCCATTTCTGGAAATAAGTTGACTTGCAGCTTTAATCATAACTTAGACAGTTGGCTGCTCGTCATTGGTCGAGGTGTAGAAAGTAGTTGAGACAAACAGACTTCTAGGCAGATCTGAAGCTAACTTCTCTGAATACCTCGGACGACTCTACTGATTTAACAAGTAAGATCACTGACAGTTATGGAGACTGTCAGGCCGCTGAGTCTGACCTTGGTTCAGTAGTATACTCCTACTGAGTCCAACTCTACTGAAGGTCAACTCTGAGTTCAGTGAACTGCTCCTGCTGAGTCCAATTCTACTGACTCCTTTCAGTATGCTGCTCCTGCTAAGTCCAGCACTATTGAGTATGAACACCTCTCAGTATGCTGCTCCTGCTGAGTCCAGCACTACTAAGTTTTCACTCCATGGTACTGAGGCGGATAGTCTACTGAAAGGTCAGCAGACAGAACTAAGTGTCCGAACCATGCTGAAAGAATGTCTACTGAGTCTGAAACTCTCAGAGACAAAGGCATTACAATTACAACTCAATTTTTCACCAAATAGGGTTTGAGATCATTCAAATCTTCTAAACACAATGTTACTGAATCATCTCCCAACAGAAAGAATCCACCCCTCGATTGAACTACAAAATGACTTGAGCGAAGCACCTAAAAGGGTAATATGAAAGGAAATCTATGAATTAATGTTCATAATGAAAGAACGCAACGCATGATATGAGCTAGAGAATTTTATTCTTAAATACTCCATCAGACCCTTTTTTTCTCATTTGAAATGATCTCTTTCGGAAAAGCAAAAAAATTATTACTTTTCTCTTATTTTTTTTTTATTTCTCTCTTCTACTTTATCATCTACTCTTTCACTATTTCAGTCGTCTTCTCTCTTTTACTTTATTATCTACTCTGTTTTCTTAATTTTCGTGCCGGAAAGCAAAAAAGTCAATATAAATGGGACAAGGGAGTACATGATATGAGCTATAGAATTTTATTCTTAAATACTAACACCTAAACCGTCATTAAGCCTATGTTTGGTTCACGAAAAAAATTGAGAATAGAGAAATAGGTGAGAAAGAGAAAGAAGAGAAATATAGTAGATTTTATATAGTGTTCGGTATGAGAGAAATAAAAAAGAAATATAAGAAAAGAGAAACAGTGTTCCATTTGAAAAGACAAAAACATCATGTAAAGCTAAATGTAGAGAAATATTATTAAAACTAAATTAGTAATTTTCACTTTTTTCGAATTCATTTTTTGAACATGAACTTTCAATTTAGCTTATAAATACATCAACTCTTGATTTGTTTCAAATTGTACACGGGTCAAAAGTCAAACCTGACATGATATTTTCCAGTATGACTTCACTGCTGACGTGTAGGTGAGTCAGCATCGACCGATCAATTTACCAGTAAAGACACAAACTCTTTACAGTTTCCATTTTCGCACAAAAACTTTGAATTTAATATTTTTTTGCACAAAGTAGAAATAAAATATTTTTTAATTTTAATTTATTGTATTAAGATTTTCTCAGATTTTTTTATTTTTAAAATACACACGTTTATTTCTTAAAATATGATTATTAAGAGGCTTGAAGAATTTTCTCATTCTTGTTCGTTGCTACAACTACTTTCTCGAACATCTTTTTATCTAAAATTCGATATATGGATGTGAGTGTCTTTCGTTTCATTCTACAATTTATTCCCAATTTACACAAAAAAATAAAATAAACATTATTTGGTTCAATTGAATTCGCTCATTTATTATAAAAATGTTTTAGAAATAAATAATATTTATAATATAGTAAATTTTGAGAGTGCAAAAAAAAATTCAAAGTTCATGTGCAAAAAGGTTAATTGTAAAGAGTTTGTGTATTTTCTGGTAAATTGGATACAATCAATGCTGACTCACCATACACGTCAGCAACCACGTCATGCCAGAAAATGTCATGTCAGCTTTGATTTTTGAACCGTGCGCAATTTGAAGCAAATCAAGAATTAGTGTATTTATAGGCTAAATTGAAAATTCATGTTCAAAAAAAGAATTTGAAAGAAGTTAGTGTATTTAGAGGAGAATATTCCTAAATAATAATACACTAATTTTAAAATTATTGTTTGAATTACACGATCTTATCTTAGTAAAAAGATCATACGTAGATAAAACACAGGAGAAGGCTTTTGCACAAACACAAGGAGGCACGCAGGGGAAGACCTTGTTTGGGCAGAGTCAGATCCTTAAACGACAACTTAAATGGAAAATAACTCATGTTGTGAATATACATTTTGTTAATAAAAAGATTTAAAGATATACACATAATAGAAAATATTTTAATATCATCCAATTTGTAGTCTTATACATCTCATTTCTTATAATAATTTAGCAACAGATTCATCTAAAGAACAACACATGGGACACAACTGGAAATATAAACTTAACGATTATATATTACACATGCACTGAAGCTGAAGGGTGAAGATTAATGGAGTCTTCTACAGAATGATTCCCATCATTAAAAGCTTTACACACAAAATACACAAAATGCAGTTTGGGAGGATTGGGGATCCATAAAAATGGAGCTGACTTAGCATGACAAATGCTAATCTGCTCCTTGCTGAGAGTTGAAGCTATTATACATGTCTCTGCACAGAATAAACTCCTTCTCCGATCTCCGATACGCCTCCAATTCGTCTGCTACCTTCTGCTTTATCTTCTCCAGCTCCATCTCTTCAGCTTCCAGATTTCTCAACATCCTTAACTTATCAGCACTCATGGCAGTGTTCATCACAGGAAACAAGATTCTTGGCTCCCTACATTGTAAACAAGATCATTTGAAATGTTCATGTGAATTCCAAACAATGTTTATGGCATTTGAATGATATTTAGATAAGCCTCAGACAAGAGAACCATGAACGACAAGGTTCATCGCGTATGCATACCAACGGCCTAGACTGATGAGTCCATTCCTTCTCATTAACCCTCCATCCAATGAGACTGCACCGGCGTTGATGCAGGATTGGGCTGCCATCATGCTGTTCCTGTCTTTGTAGACTTGCAGCTCACCAAGGAGGAGATAGAATAGAGTCTCGCGAAGACCATGTCCCATCTTGGTTCTCCATTGCAGATAGTTTGGCTCTATGCTTATCATGTTTACAGCATAGCCTAGATAGCCTTGAGGGACCGTGCCATTTGGCAAGGTGGGATGCTGCAACGGCAGAATCTCTTGGGGATCATTGCTTGGCTGCTTTGACAATGGCCTATTTAACGTTGTTTCGAGAAAAATAACTCGAGTTAGTTTTGAGTCCGATTTTTTTTTTCACTCCCACAATTAGTACCCCTATGTGTCACAATCAAACAGGTTTTGCAAGTAATGTGTGTCGTGTATCTAAGGAGTGTGACAATCAAACAGGTTTTTTTTCACTCCCACAATTAGTTAAGTCAAAATCATAATGGTTTTCAGTACCTGATATCTTCGAGGCACAAGGCAAGATAGCCTCCATTTATGGAGTGTCCAAGTTTAGTTGCAAACATGTTAAGAGTGGTGGTCTCTAAAGAAGATGAAGCTTCGTAATTTCTGCAAACAATGGCAAGCATTTCATCCTCACCGAGATATTGGGACAACATCCTACATCAAGAACATGAAGTTTCAGTTTAGCTAGATTTGTCTTTCACAAGGCTAGAGCTCAGAGAATGGACGAGAGACAACCTGCTAAGTTCTATGCTTCCAACTGTTCCCAAAAGTGCCACAACGCCCAATATGTCGTGGTGTCTTAAATCTTCTTCGCTCATTTTGCAGACAACAGCAGCTGCTGATTGACTTTTGCTTTCAATTTGTTCTAGTGTTGACTGTTGGCCGCACGAACTTAATGCATTACGAGGATCAGGACCTATTTCGGCTGGAGTAATGGAGAAAAACATTATTCTAAAGTGAGCTTTTATTTGACTCAGTGGTACTAAGTGAATGTAGTTCAAATGTTTAATCTATTGGATGAGGAGATTCATTGCAACAATACAACAAGTGATGAGACATAGAAACTACATAAAAGTAACCATGTAACAAAACCTTGTAACCGCGATACTTCTTGCTGGATTTGTGTCCGACTGATGTACAGACTGTCTAAGATCCTTCGATGACGCGACATTTTCAATCCACAGTTTGCAAGATCATCTTCTAGCTCCTGCGTTGAACAACTTTTCTGAGAAAGAATTCACATGAAGATAAAAGTCAGAGATATTCTTGCAATACATATATAGTAAGAAATACTGTTATACTCCTTGTGAAGACATATATCTCAATGTGATGAACCATAAATGGAGTCAGAAACATTATGAATTAGATAGATTTTGCAGAGGGTGCTTGTAAATTATTTTAACTCGAATAATAAACAGCCAACACAAGTTACCTCTTTGGAAATCACTGCAGAATTAGACACAGGCAACTCTCCAGGATCTGAATTTCCACCTTGAGCATTCGCATGCTCCAATTTGGGAGTCACTAAAACATGCGAGTCAGCGATGGGCGATACAAATCCCTCTGAACTACGTGGAGAAGAGGATTCTTTCATGATTTGTGGTTCCTCCATGGAAGGTGAGTCGAGGAGATCCAGTACATGTTCAGATGAGCTTTGGGCTGATTGTACGGCTTCCCCTACATCCTCACGATACCCTTGAGGCGTCTTCTCAAGACAAACCTAATGAAAGTGTTTTCAAGTACCAAAACAACATTAAACATGAAATAGTTACCTCTTGGATAGAAATGAAGAGCGATTATGAGTTGTTTACATCTTGGGAAATCAATGCAGAATCAGAAAGTCGTCCAGTTACCGGATAAGCTGATGCTCCCACCTGACTATGCAATATATATGAACTTCCACTTCGAGGGATGAGTTCATTTTCAGAAAATCTTTCGGGAAATAGGTTCCCAAAATCCTCATGATCTGTTAGACTGACATGATTCTCTTGATGTGTCTTCTTCTCAACATGAACCTGCATTCAAGTATAAATCATGTAACGTAGTGAACAACGTTGAGAATGAAGTAATTTATGGAGTTACTGCAACCTCTATAGTGACTTTTAGTTCCGGATGACGAGAATGCATAGCTTGAAAGAAGAAAACTCCTTCTCTGTGGGGGAGAGGAATTGAAGGAATGGTACAGCGTCCATGGCAGAACTTGTATCGCACAGCACCATCAACGCGAAAATATTTAGACATGGTTTTCAGAGTATGAGACTGTCCATGTTTCTCTTCGTCGTGGATGGCTTCATCAACCTCTCCTCCAGAATCAACAATCTGAAATTCAATATTCTCCAATTGGGAACCTACTTCGTAGTTCTTGAAAACCTGCACCAGAAAAGCAGGAAATATGAAAAACACACACACATACATGTTAGAGAGAGAGATTTGAGTTTTAAAAACTCCCATCTCTCTTTCGGTTCGATGTTTACATGATGGTTACGGTCCAAGACCAAACGATACAAACCTTTTGCACAGCTTCTAGCTCTCTTCTCTCAGTCTGAAAGTGCAGCTCGAAAATGACGTCTTCTTCGGATATTACACTAAGCATGACTTCATACCAAAAAAAACGAATTAACTGCTAGAAAAGCTATTTTTTTAGAATTCAATCACAACTAAAGAAAACGAATCGGGCTTTTTTATTTTTTCGTGTACATAAAATAAAGACAAAAGAAATGAACTGATTACATTTTACTTCTAATTGATGTCTAGTATCAACTTGAACAAGCATAACGGAAGGAACTTGATTCATACTGTGAATCTACTGGTAATACTAATAGGGCAATAGAAAATTAGAAAGTTCCGACCATTTTTGCCATATCCCCGGGAAACTTTTAGAATATTGCTCAGATCAATGCGGCTACTAGCATCCACCTATCAGTCAGAGAATTCAAAGTAAGGAAACCAAAATAGCTGGAAAGATGACAAGTAACAAGGGAGGGAAGAAGAGATCTTTGAAATAGCTCGCGATGGAGATTGGATACATTTGATGTATGGAGTAAACTTTAAGGTCAATACATATGCTCGCGATAATAGGGCTAACAAAAGCAGTTAAAGAACCGACCATTTTTGTAGTAACAATTTTAATGAGCTTAACTTCATAAATAGATAATCTTAAGCAACCTATATTTTTCATACAAACCAAATTTATAGTTTATGATTTTGAACACGGTTCAGCATTTATGTCACAGCCGAGCAATTGATACTTGATCATGGCATTCATGGATTCTTGCGGTGACAGTCAAATTAACCACCGAGATGACACCGTGTATACACATGAAATGTAGTAGTAAACCATTATTTCTTGAGAAGGATGGATAATGAACATACCTTCTTTGTACAATCAATGCCCATACTACGGATGACACCACTTCCATCTTGAATTGAGAGTCCATCTAACCTTAGCAAAATGTTTTCACCTTCTTTCACATGGTTACCATAATTATCAAACACCCGCAATATGAACAATGTTTTGTTATATAAGCCAATCAGTTAAATTTGTCTAAGCATGCATGTTTCCACAACTTTTGAATGCAAATCTTAACTTGCTTGAACCGAGGAAACCGAAGGTAGGTATAAATTGACAACTACAAGCAGCAATCAATAAAAAGTATGGCGATGACAGACGTACCTCTAATTCGAGTTCCTCTAGAATCGGGCCTCGGAACTACTTGTTTTTGTAGTTTGGTTGGATGTACGATGATCTTCTTTGGAGTTCCGGGTATAAGCGTACGGAAGAAGGTACTCCGGTGAGAAATTCGGAAATGCAAAGTGAATTGAAGAAGACATTAAATTCTCAAACGAGATATCAAATACCTCGACATGGGAAAGCAACAGAAAATGCTTCATCTAGTGTGCTAATGAGTAACGTAGCTTCATAACTTGGTCGAATATCATTTAATTCACTGGTCTTAATGAAAATATCCTACAAGATTAAGAACTTATGAGTAGAGGTAACAGTGAACAAACAAAAAGCAGCCACTTAAACTACCTTGATTTTCATAATTGATTTGTTTGGTGCTATGTCCACTTTCTCGCCCGCTTATTTGAGCAAGAGCTTTTCCGCTTGAAATGAGCTTTATGCACGGTTTCGGAATGCTAGAAAATGGGACGGGTTTCTTGTATCTATCATAGCATGCTATGGAGAGTGGTTTACAAAAAGAACCCACCCCGTCCAACAACAATACGAGAGATAAAACATAAAAAACAACTTAACTTTGCAGTAGATTTGATGTTAAAGTTTCGAAATAGACCGGAGTCTATTTGTTAGAATTCTTATGTAAATTATATAGCTCAATCTCGATTGCAACAAACGAACAACTCAACCCGGATCTAGATCCGGAGATCGATGAAAACGAAGGCAAAATAAGAGAGAGTGAGAGGTCATACACGAGGAAGGAGTGAGAGAGACAAAAAGAGTGAGAGAGGTAATTTTTCCAAGCATGCTCTTCTCATTTCCATACTCGACTATATATAGGACTTAGTCTATATTAGGCAATTTAACAATGCGGGAATACGAAAATTAACATAAACTAAAATACTGATAGATAAGATAGCCACGTGGAAACATCGCCTCCGTCCACGTATGAACTCCTCTTCGTATCTCAGCCTCTCAGCCACATTTAATTGGGACCGTCAGATCGTGCCCTTCTTCATCAAAGGCTGAGAACTCTTCCAGCGCATCACAAAAGACCGAGTCGTCTTCTTCTTTTTCACAATCGTTCTTGTCCAAAAAGTAGAGTAACAGTAAATCCTTATCTCTCCCACCGACTTCTTCCTCGTTCGCCGTCTTCTCCTCCACGATTTGTGTCTGTCCCTCTCGGGTCATGACATTTCCCCCCCCCCCCCTTTTTGAATACCTTGTCCCCAAGGTAGCAGTTGGGGGTGAAATTTCTTGAGATAAGCTTCCTCAACCCAAGTTTCCTTTTTTATTCCATCAAAATCCCACTCAATGAGAAAAGAGTGGATTTCTCTTCCCCGACGGTTCGACTTACTCCGTTTCGCCGGTCAGCCCTCCTTCTTTGGTGGGATCGGGAAGGACAGGGGAATGGCCCTTACGTAGATCTACGGACCGTTTCAGCAAAGACACCTGGAAGACCGGCCAGACCTTGGCCCCCGACGGCAGCTAACCGGTAAGTGACCTCTCCTAGTTTCTCCAAGTATCTTGTACGGGCCATAGTAGCGGGGGATAGTTTTTTATTCTTATAATTCTTACGTAGGACTACGCCGCTTTGGAAGAAAGTGCCGCAGCCTTTAGATAGACCATTTCTCCAACTTCGAACTTTCTATCGACCCTGAGTCGATCAGCTTGCCTCTTCATCTTTTCCTGGGCACGCAGTAGATTTTCTCTGAAATTCTGTTGCATCTTGTGTCTCTCTTCGGCTAGATCTAAGGAATCGGCCGAATGAGTATTGGGGTACGGTCCAATAGAAAAGATAGGTGGACTGTACCCATACAGGGCCTCAAAAGGTGTAAGCTTTAGGCCGGTATGATAATTTGTATTATACCAAAATTCTGCTAGGGCTAGCCACTTGAACCAATGCTTAGGTGTTTGCTTAACCAAACACCGGAGATAAGTTTCCAGGCATTGATTTACTCTCTCTGTCTGTCCATCTGACTGGGGATGGTAGGCAGAAGTCATGTCAAGTTTGGTGCCTAACAGCCTGAATAACTCAGCCCAAAAAACAGTAGTGAATATAGGATCCCTATCAGTCACCAAGCTCAAGGGTTGGCCATGTAATTTAGTGATGTTGTCCAGAAGACCTGGGCAACTGTAGCTGCTGTATAGGGATGAGTCAAGCCTAGGAAGTGACTGTACTTTATGAATCTATCCACCACCACCAAAATAATTGTCCTACCTTGTGACTTAGGCAAGCCCTCAATGAAATCCATAGTGATATGAGTCCAAGCCTGTGTAGGAATAGACAGGGGCTGTAGTAGTCCAGGACTGTGAACTCTTTCAGCCTTGTTCTGTGAGCAAACAGCGCAGGACTTCACCATTTCTAATACTTGTACCTTCAACCCCTTCCAAGAAAAGTATTTCTTAACCCTATGATAGGTACCTCCTTCTCTAGAGTGGCCCCCTAAGGCTGATCCATGTAATTCTTAAATGATATTTGCCTTAAGAGTGTCATCATTTCCCACCACAATTCTCCCTTTATGCTTCAGTAAACTGCCTGCCATACTGTACTCAGGGTAGGCATTAGGATCAATGATCTTAGCTGCCACAACTTGAGCCCAAAAAGAATCCTTAGGATAACTGTCTGCCACCCTTTGTACCCACAGGGGAATGGTTGTGCTAGTAGCATAGCAGTGATAAGTCTCTTTCTTAGAAAGGGCATCAGCCACCAAGTTTTCCTTCCCTTTCTTGTACATTATTGAATAATCATACCCCAGCAATTTGGGTATCCACTTCTGCTGCAGTAGGGTTGTAATCTTCTGGTCCAGCAAGTGTTTAAATGCTTGCTGGTCTGTTCTAATAATAAAGTGATGGCCCTGATAACTCTTCCACTTTTGAACTGCCATGAGTATAGCCAAGAACTCCTTTTCATAAATAGAAAGGTTTAGGTTCCTTCCAGTCAGCACCTTACTAAGGTAAGCTATAGGCATCTCCCCCTGCATCAATACTGCTCCCACCCCAGTGCCACTTGCATCAATTTCTAGAGTGAACTCTCTGTCAAAATTGGGTAGAGCTAGCACAGGAGCTGTTGTCATAGCCTTCTTGAGTTGTTGAAAGGCCTTTTCAGCCTCTGCTCCCTACTGAAATGCCCCCTTCTTCAATAGGTTTGCTTATCAACCCATAGTCTTTGATGAATTTCCTGTCATACCCTGTCAAACCTAGGAATCCCCTCAGTCCCTTTAAGTTGTTAGGAGATTTCCAATCCACCATAGCAGCTATCTTGTCAGGGTCTGTGGCTACTCCCTCATGGGATATTATATGGCCCAAATAAGCCACTGACTCTTTGCCAAATTCACATTTACTCATCTTGGCAAAGAGTTTGTTCTTCCTTAAAATGTTTAAGACCTCCTCCACATGTCTTAAGTGGGATTCCCAAGAAGAGCTATAAACCAAGATGTCATCAAAAAAAACCAATACATGCTTCCTTAACTGCTCTATGAACACTTGGTTCATGAGAGACTGGAAAGTGGCAGGAGCATTGCAAAGGCCAAAAGGCATGACCAGGTACTCATAATGCCCATTATGAGTCCTGAATGCTGTTAAATACCTAGAGCCAGGATCCATAAGAATCTGAAAATAACCAGACCTGAGGTCTATTTTGGAAAAATATCTGGCCCCATATAATTTATCCAATAACTCATCTATAACAGGAATAGGATAATCATGCTTTACTGTAAATTTGTTGATGTACCTGTAATCCACACACATCCTCCAAGTACATCCTCCAAGTGTTGTCCTTCTTGACCAAGAGTACGGGTGAAGAGAAGGGACTTTTACTGGGTTGTATCTCCCCAGACTCCAGTAATGCTTCCACAATTTTTTCAATTTCAGCTTTCTGTGCATGTCATACTCTATATGGATATTGTTGTCTGGGCATACTTCCTGGCTGTAGGATAATTTTGTGCTCCACCCCCCTACTAGGAGGTAACCCCCTAGGCACCTCAAAGATATCCTTGTATGAATCCAGCAATGGTATCATTTTAGGATTATTCTGTTCCCCCTCTTCAGTCAGTGACATCAACAAAAAATATCCTGGTGTGGTTTTCCTTTTCTGTAATAATTGATAGATGGTTGCAGCAGTAAAGGAGGTGCCTTGGTGTGTCCCTTAGCAGCTTGTATATAAACCCTTTCCCCTTTGTGCTGTACTGAGAAGTACATTTGCTCATAGTCAAGGAGTATGGGTGACCCTTTTTTTAGCCAATCACTTCCCAACATTAAGTCATAGCCTGCTGTAGGCAGCAGCCTAATATCAAATTCAAATTGAATGTTCTGCATCTTCCAGCTAAACCCCTTCAGCCTTCGGTTACTCACCATTACCTCCCCATTAGCTACTAAAACATTTAGTGGGACTACTGACTCCTCACTTCCCTGTACAGTCTTAGCCACTTCTGTATTTAGGAAGCTGAGGGAGCTTCCTGTATCAACTAGAACCCTTAGTTTGGAGCCAGATTCCCCAATTACCCTCATAATATGTTTGCCTGATTCCTCTGCCATGGATCCTAAGCTAACCATTGCCATACCCAACTCTTCCTTAGCATCACCAAATTCCTCCTCATCAGTCATAGCTTCCAGGCTGTTCAGATACTCTCCTTGTTCCTCCACACTCATCACCATAAAGTGTATCTTGTTCTTGCATCTGTGTCCAGGGGAGAAAGCCTCATCACAGTTGTAGCAGAGGCCCTTGGCCCTTCTCTGATCCATTCCCAAAGGGGTCAGGAGCTTAAAGCTTGGCTTTCCAGTAGTAGTTGCCTTAGGAGTTGGTTTCTGGACTACCATGTTCTCAATTTTCCTAAGGTAGGAGGGGTTTCCTAACCCTTTAGCGTACTCCTTAATTTTTCTTAGGAAGGATTCATTGAGGTGTACTTGTTGCCTTCCCAAATGGATGGCTGATTCCAAAAAATTAGGATGCAACATATCCAATCCAGCTTGGATATCCTTGTCCAATCCACTAATAAAGGCTGCTACCCAATAATGCTCATCAAACTCCCCACACTTACTGTGTATGATGAAGGCCTTTTAACTCTTCAAATCTTGCCACATAATCATCATAACTCCCCACATGAACCAGCTTGTGTAGTTCTGCTATAGCCTTGCTAGTCTGCAAGTCTTGAAACCTTGTGGAAATCATTCTTACAAATTGAGCCCAAACAAGATCCTCTCCCTTAAGGGGGAGGTTATCATACCATTTAAGGGCTTTCCCCTCAAAGTGCATGGAGGCAAAGGCCACCTTCTGCTCTTCCGGAATAGTATTCACCATTGAAAAGTAACTTTGGCACCTCATCAACCATGATCTTGATCGGGTGCCATCGAATATAGGGAAGTTAATTTTAGCAACAGTGGGCATAACCCCAGAATTTGTAGAGCCAAAATTTCCAGAAAAAATCCTAGATCCACCTCCCCTAACACTTCCACCAATAGGTCCAGAAGGATGGTGAGGGATTGCACCATACCCACTGTTGTCTACCCACGGATTTCTACCAGACTCCCTAATATACTCCCCAAGCTCCTCCACACCCCTCAAACCCTCCATAAATGCATATCCATAACCCTCCTCCACCCCCTTACCCAAATTTCTGAATCCCGGGGGAGTACGAGGTGACAACCTAGTTTGGGGATAGTTAAAATGGGGCGCGGGGGATACAGGTGCTTGAGTAGAACCTCGCTTAGATCCCCGAGAAATTTGAGATTCTAGTAGTTCTAGTCGATTTGTGAGATTACCTATCAACCCCGTGAAGGTGTTGGTAAGGGTTCGATTGTTCATTGCTATCCGTTGATACATGTTGTTCAATGCCATCTCGTTGATCATCAATTTTCGCGAGTTGCAAGACCGGTTCCTCCTCTTCAATCAGTCCTTCTTCAGGAATCGGAGACAGGCCGGAAGAAGCCATAACGTGCGCTCTGATACCACTAAAATAGACCAGAGTCTATTTGTTAGAATTCTTATGTAAATTATATAGCTCAATCTCGATTGTAACAAACGAACAACTCAACCCAGATCTAGATCTGGAGATCGATGAAAACGAAGGTAAAATAAGAGAGAGTGAGAGGTCATACACGAGGAAGGAGAGAGAGAAAAGAGTGAGAGAGGTAATTTTTCCAAGCATGCTCTTCTCATTTCCATACTCGACTATATATAGGACTTAGTCTATATTAGGCAATTTAACAATGCGGGAATACGAAAATTAACATAAACTAAAATACTGATAGATAAGATAGCCGCGTGGAAACATCGCCTCCGTCCACGTATGAACTCCTCTTTGTATCTCAACCTCTCAGCCACATTTAATTGGGACCGTCAGATCGTGCCCTTCTTCATCAAAGGCTGAGAACTCTTCCAGCGCATCACAAAAGACCGAGTCTTCTTCTTCTTTTTCACAATCGTTCTTGTCCAAAAAGTAGAGTAACAGTAAATCCTTATCTCTCCCACCGACTTCTTCCTTGTTCACCGTCTTCTCCTCCACGATTTGTGTCTGTCCCTCTCGGGTCATGACAGTTTCACCATAAACAGAGCGGTGCTTATGCTAGATAGGTTAAAGGTCATCACAGTCCAAGCGAATGATTTCTGCTCTAAATAAAAATTAGAGAAGGAAGTAAATTTGCATATTGCACATTGTATAAGTGAAAAATAACAATCTCTAACAAACAGAGAAAAGCAAGAAATCAAATATGATAAGTTGACGACATAAAGAGTCCCTTACCCACCTGACTGTGTACAATTTATTCTTACAAGAAAGCAAGAAATCAAATATGATAAGTTGACGACGAGATGCACCGGATCAGAAAAGATCAGCATTTTGATATCATTGTAGCAAAGCTTGAGAAGGTTTAATGAAAGTTACCAATGAGAATGAAAATGTGTAGCTGCCAGGTTTCTGAAATAACAGAGGCCATTTCTCTCCCAATGGTAAAACATACAACCCATGAAGGCCCTTACGTGATGAAGCTGACCTACTTGCAGAGAAAACATGACTATAGGCTCTAGCAAAACCTTCACTAGCTCTGTGTTTGACATCTAGAGTCATTTCAGTATCATCTCTAGCAATGAACTTTTGGTCCAATCTCTTAGAACATTTTTCACTATGAAAGGACTTTGGACGGATTACAGCAACAACGTTTTCCGGAGGTGAGTCTCCGGCTTCTAATGAAACGGGCAACCCCTGAAAAAGAAGAGTGTCTTACCTCAAATAATAGAAAAACTTTAAAATTCTCAATTCTGAAACCATATAAATGATGAGAAAACATGAGACTTCGCGGCATCTTGGTAGAGTACGATCTCGGTTTCTCTCTTTTCAAAAAAAAAACAGATAGGTACTCAAGCATCCAACCGTTGTATCTTGAAAAACTACAAGCACTCAAAACTTTAAAAGGAGGTGACATGCTAAACATATAGTATGCTTTGTGTCTTCATTAATAAAATTACGAAAAAAAGGAGCTAATTAAAATGCGGATCCAAGTAAACAATATTGTAGCTAACCCCATCAAGATCCAATTCTTGGCAATCCGTCCGACTTAATAGATCGATGGAAGCGAGCGAGTTTTTGATTAAATTTCTCAAGCTTCGTCCTCCATTCATTGTCATCAACGGGCATGCACTACAACACAACCTCAAAAACATTCAGTAGTACTTATGAGGTTAAAATGACAAAGTGGACAGCATTAAAAATACATAAACCTTTTCGCAGTCAATTATTCTTATTGGAAACACATGAGATTCATTAATGGCAATGATGGTGTTACCCTCTTTATCCGAAAGGGAGCAACCTCTATTTGCTGGTAGACCAAGTGGCCTGTCAGAGGGAAAATTCACATTACTGTCTCAAATCCTACTTTCGAAGAAATATTGTGTTTAGATTTATTTAGAATCACCTACCTGCAAATTAGTCTAGCCTCACCTCCTGTTGTTTACAAAGATATTCATTAGATGATGAGTAGAATAAACATGAAGAAGAATCGATATCTCATGGAACTTTTATTACCAAAGGCAAAATAGTAAATAAGTAGAAACACCACACAAAACTCAAGATTCGCAAAGTATCTAATCGAACAATTGGAGATTAGCATCATGAAACTGTGAACAGCTTAGCCAGTGGTTCTCCTTGATAGTAGTAGTTGGCCCAAATCAGCCCAAAGATGTCCACCCAAAAAATAAAAAATAAAACTTACCAGAAGCTTCCCCTAGAAGCCCTTCAAAGATGATAAATTCCAGTGTAGCATACACATTGGCTTTATGGCATCCTGGACATGCTCCTCTTAAAACTTTGATATTTCGACCGTACCGTCCAACGTCTTCCTTTCCTCCGGATCTCTTTATGAACCCTAAGCACTAAAATGTCCCAGATAAGAATCACATTAGTTGGAGATACTACCACTACAGAGTTAATATTACCATAATGTGCAAAATGAATACAGAAGAAAACAGAGTTAACATCATTGCCTTTTATAAATCTTACCGCCAGAAGATAGGTCAAGCTTTTCAATCTTTGAAGAAGCAATAATAATAGAGGGTTTATCCAAGCCAAAATTTTCTTCCTCATCATACTGATCGTGCATTTCTGAAATCCATTCATGATAAGACTTTTGTAGCTCTGGGACAGTTAAGTTCTTCCCATCTCTCGTGATTGCAATTTGCACCTCTACATATTAATACGACATTCATTCTCAGATACGCACGTACAAACGTAAATGTCTTGAGGTGATCTCGTTGTTATTTTATGGGAAAAAATGATTCCTAGATAAATAGAATGAATAACTTCACTTTTTTCATCTTCGGGTGATCTCGTTGCCAAAGTTCTTCAACGCCTTGGTGTATGGGTGGTGGTGGGCTAAATGCATGCCGCAATGTATGAAACAGAGGCAATAGGCATAACTATAAAGAGCAAACTGTGCTACAAAAACAGAGCCATACATATACTAGTTTTGTGTGTGGATGTCAAAATTTTGCATGTGGATGGAAATCCTAACTTGTTTCAAATCAATCATATATCTTGATAGTCTCTTGATCAACTTATTGCATATAGATATATTAGTTTTGTATGTGGATGTCAAAATTTTGTTGGAGTTACTTTTAGTAGAGGTATAGAATATATACATATACATGGAAATAAATCAACAATAATCTAATAACTTTCCAGATATTAGTCTATATGCTTTTAGGATGAAGAACATCATACCTTATGAGGTGTTGGATTGAAGCCAGAATCAGTATCTGCATCCATAACCACTTCTTGCTAAGATAGTCATCTATATATTATATGTATAGATGTATATTTTGCATACAACATATAGCATATCCCGTGCCAAAAATATCAAAGGTGGACAACATATAACATAAAGAAAATTACCGATGAAGCATTTCACTCTAGAGCAGAGTCTCTTAAAAATTTGAGCCTTTTCACCTTTTTTCCGCTTCGGCTCCATAAAAGGAAGTAATGCCTGTCCAGAAGAAACTTCAAATTCAGCAAGAAACGGATATTTCTCATAAAATGTAAGTTCATTTGAAAAAATAAAATATATCTAAGAAGTATGACGATGTAGATTCACAATAGCATAATACAACCGACTCCTTGTACAAAATCCATTGCATAGATCTTTTCCCGTGAAATAAAAAATCAGAATAAAGCAAACCTAGTATGGGTTTTCAAAACAAAATGAGAACTAAACCACCGACCCAACGAGTATCCGGCAGGAGACGACCCAACCTTCGAACGAACAACAAAAGCTATAAAAGCTCTCTCTCATTTCACAGACCATCTTTGCCTAACTTTTCAAGTATTCTTTCTATGTTTTCTTTACCCCGAAATCAACCAAATGAGAATAAATACATACGGAGCATATTTACATCATTTTCATCTTGATGCCAATAATTGAATGATAATCAAAATACCTCAAGTATGGGATAGTAAACACACTTCAACCTTGCATTTGCTTCCATACACACTCTTTTGTCTCGGACATTGGAGAATTATACGAAGCAAATCATGTATGAACTACAAGATCCTTACTTGTTATCGAAATGATACCGTAACATGAACACAATTGTTTTCATATTAACCAAATTATTAGTCCTTACTTTGACCGGACATTGAAGAACCAGGACTGATTCTCGAAATGAAGCTGCACAATAAAGTCCGGACCATTACACGAATGCAAGTTTGTTGTGGCTACTTCCCCACCTTCGACTTCAGCTAAATCTATTCCATTGACCTGCATGTAATCCCAGTAATTGAACGCATTTAAACGCATAAGGCATTATACTGTTACCTGAAAACATTTGAACGTTATAGATATCATAAGATTGTCTTAAATGATTTTTCATGTATTAACAAGAGAAAGCCTTTAAAGTTCTTTTGAAGCAACGAGGGCCTCCACGCCAAGAAATCGTAAAAGATCTCCAAATACTCTTAAAACCTAATTATTATTTTTCCCTCCAACTTGAGAGAAACAGCCATGGGACTTCAACAAAAGCATACTAGATATTCACTACATACGTCAAAAAAACAATAAGGCAAACCGAACAGAGATGCATGATGCATAAATTCCACATGATCAATGTCAATGAAATCAAAAGGAAAAATAATAAATAAATGAAAGGAAGCCCTCAAAATCACCCGGAATTCAATGGGTCTGCTCGTCTTTCCTGACAGTTCATCACACTGTTTATCCAGAAAATAAAAGGGATATTAGTGAATGAATCGTTGGAGAATAACCTAGACAATCAATTCTGAAAAAGATAGTCCGACGAGTACAAGGCATAATTGAAACAGCTTTAAGACATTCTACACCAAATACTTGGCTTGCTTCTGGAATAAAGAATTTATATTTTACCAGCACCAGGACTACATCCAAATAAAACATTCCTTTTAAAATAAAGGCAACTAACCTGGATATAGGGAAAGTAAATGTCCTTCAATTTGTATCTCAAATGCCTCAGGTATTTTTCATTCACTTTCTGTTTAGGTTCAAAAATTTCAACCTGACAAGCAGTTGAACAGCATTAGTTCCGACAGTGAGCAGGTATTCATGAGAATTAAGTGTTCCCATAGGGGAAGTAGATAGGGCTGTAAAAAAAGGGAAAAAGAGAACAGGTTCTCAACAAATTTCTAAGTACTTCAACAGAATATAAATATTTAAGGACATGCATGTCGTAAAATCCCTTAAAAGTAAAGGATACGCTTCTAAACTAGATAGTGTTTAATCATAACATAAATCAAGCTTATGTGATCACCGGTTGAGTGATGTCGGTGGTTCTTAAAGATCATTCTCTCTGCCGCCAGAGTCAATTCAGAACTCCAATAGCAACTAAGCTTTTAATTCAAAAACACATCTACGTAAAATATCAGAATTCATAAAAGTATGAAAACCTTTTCCACTTAGAAATAAAAGAAAAATGAACAGCTACAAACAACTATACTGGAGAAGATTCGACATTCAGAAAGCTAAGCAACATGTTTTTACATGTGATGTATAAAGTTTCCAGAATGCCATGAGGAAAACTTACTTTTGTGAAGCTTCCATGTGGAGAACTCTGTTTTTCTTTTTCAGATGGATCTCTAACACCTCCTTTCGTCTACGGGAAACATCAGAAACTCTATCAAAACGATTTAAGAGCAAAAACACAACTACGGCTAGTAAAACAGAAACGCATCAGTAAATTACCTTCCAGCAGTTTTCTGTGTGGGAAGCACTCACTAATGCTTCTCTTTCCATGTGCAGGGTAAAGACCTTGTTGCTTTCCTTTGTCTTCGAAGAAACAACAGACCGCCTGCAGCAGAGTTTCAGAAAAATAAGGAAAGGAAGCAAAAGAAATCAACTGTGATAGATATGCTCCAGTTTTTTATGGCTACAAATGAAAAGTTACTGTAACTTATTACCTTCCTAAACACATTGTTGCCACAGGACCACCATACCCGAACATGCCAAAGAAAGGCTGTGATCCAAATAAAACGGAAATCAATACGAGCCTATCAAGAAAAC
Organism: Lavandula angustifolia; assembly: GCA_028984105.1. Classification (NCBI taxonomy): domain Eukaryota; kingdom Viridiplantae; phylum Streptophyta; class Magnoliopsida; order Lamiales; family Lamiaceae; genus Lavandula; species Lavandula angustifolia. The sequence continues at coordinate 33,055,575 of CM054807.1, forward strand.
AGAAATATGATGACAGAATCAGGCTGATACCATTAGATATGGAGGTTTACCCCCTATTGCTTTTTCCCTCATTGAGCGGTGAAGAGATGCTCCCATTTTTCCCCTTGACAAATAAAAATACAAGTGCGGAAAGACAGGGAAAGAACATTAACCAAAATGTACGAATAGGAAGTAAGCATCTAATAATATGGTTGTGTATCTTTGCTACACAGGAAAAGAAAGTCTGAGGAGTCTATCTACTAAAGTAATGTACTTGAATTTGAAGAATTATGACAATGAAGTACTTTCAAACATAATGACAGAAAATATAAAAAAAAATATTCTTAATTGCAGGTTGACTATCAATAAATATAATTATGCATCAAATATTTGTGATAGAAATACAAGTTTCTTGTTGCAACAGTTAAAAAAGAGTCAGAATGTAAGGAAGGGGCCCTTAAGATACTTGTACTTGTAACTCAGTAACTCACCATCTGTCAAGTTATGCAAATATCGGATGCAATACTCTGTTGTTCTTATAAGAGGTTATGCTCTTTGATACTTTAAAAGCAACAGTGCCCAACAAATATGTAGAAAAAATTGTAGCATTAGAACATCTTCGTACTAGAGAATGAAAAGTAACCAGATGTGGGATAACTTATACGCCAAAACTTTCCACAAGAAAATGAAGAAAAACCAACAGACTAGTGAAGAACATCCTACCACTTGACTATCTTTCCTGTAGCACCATCCATTCCTTGAGCTGTGTCATAAATGGTAATTTTCCTAGAATTCATTTCCACACTGCAAACAATGCAATTATTATAAGGTTTCACGGATAGAAAGATACAAACAATAAATAGATGCAACGGAGAGTGTAGTAAAGATATGACTTAATGAATGACGTATACTAAATGAATAAGTGTTTTCTAGGTTTCGAGAAAGTTTTCATTTAAGTTTATTCAAAGACTGAAAATGTAAAACACTAAGCAAAGAAGAAAGAAGTTATATCAATTTATAACTGAAAGAAAGAAGCCTTAATTAACAAGAAAAAAGTTTATCTTTACTGATCAAATCACCACAGCCGAAAATTCTTAAGAGACTAATAGCATGCACAGCGTCTCATTTATAGAGATATAATGCAAGGTAATAAGGGAACATCCAAAACCAAAAACTTCTGCAATTCCCTACCTAATTAGTCTTCTCTCTCCTGCGCCATTGGACCACAAAGCTTGCAAGGAGTTATCCTGAATAAGAGAAAAAGAAAAGAAAAAAATTAGAATCAATCGCTAAAATTGATCAAGGAAGAACTTCAAATAGCAGAATTACAATGAGGTCTGCCAGGGCAGTTTCCCATGTATAATCGTCTGGTAACTCCTTGAGTAACTCGGTATCTGGGGTAAGATCCCACATGTCCTGCACAGCCAAAGAGCAAAATGAGATGACCAAGGAGTTGAACAAAAGGTAAGCCAAAAAAGCAGTGTCTCAAAATTGTACCGCCTCAACAATCCTTAAGTCATAAATATCATTGACCAAAACTGCAAAACAAGAAATATACCTCATATTCATCAGGTTCAGCTGATCCATCCTGTATTAAGAAGAAAAACACTAGTTATAATGTTATTATTAAAAGGAGAACTACAAAAGTACTAAATAAAAGGGACAAAATCTCACGTGAAGCCAGAGGAAGTGCCACACATTAGGAGCAAATCCAGATTTGCACAACATAATTTGGGTTCGTATCTTATTAGAGTGTGCATCAGTGAAGTATAGATCCGGGTACTCCCACTTTATTCTTCTCTTCAGTTCTGAAGACCACTTCTGGCTTATTAGAAGATGATTTTGTTTCCTAACCATATCAATAAACTCCTCAATCTCTACCGTGTTGCGTGACTCTCTCAATTTCATCTCCACAGAGGTACCATTTGGAAGTAGTATACGAAACAAGAACACCTTTGGCTTTTCAAATTCAAATAAAACATTTTCACACTAGGTATATCTTAGTTCTATACATTTTTGATTCAACAGAAAAATGCTCATAAACATTTACCACAAGAAGAGCTTAAAATGAGCACACATTATCATGGAGCAACATAAGTATCAATCTTGATCAAGAAACAATGCACATACAATCAGATGATAAATTCTCAAAAAGCTTTAAATCTTTAGATAAAACCATTATAAGTAAACTCTTCCATAGGCATCTCCATTTGCAGCTCGTTATTAATTCTTGCATTGAAACTTAAGTACCTCTGTTTCCCCAACTGCACCATTATGGAGATCCACTACTCTCCGACTCTTTTCTGGCCTCTGCGCGTATGATTCTTCATGAGGCCTCTTCTTCATTCTGTTGGGAGGTGTCTTCGAGTACATCTGCCACTAACCAACAATGGTAAATTAGCTACTAACATCAGTTACTCATTCCACTTCAGTTTGCACCCACTCAATGCCACTAACCAATGCTGCAGTAACTATTAACACTCAGTTTCTCATTCCACTTTAGTTTGGTTTCAAGAACTAGCATCTCGTAAGGTTCTAAGATGTATCAAATAGAAAATGACAGACGGGTAAAAATTTCAGCAAGTCTAGAAAAACTAGACTACGCAAGAAAACTACACCTTTTGGAAAATAATGCGGGCAGGTACATATAAATGATCAAAAGGCTACTTGGGCAGTCCTAATTTCTAAACCTACTCTAACTATTTTCTTATCAAAGCAACACAATATCAAATACTATAATCATACAAAACTTGCATTTAATCCTACAAATTTTAAAATCAAACGATTATGCAAAGCAAAAACATTATAAAAAAAATAAACAAACAAAGCCGCTGATGGAGCAAAATTTTCTCGGTGCAATGTAGAGAGAGAACCACGTTGAAGAAGTTAATGCGTATACATTTACACACAAACGAGCAAACTAACACTTCGAAATATGATATTGAGGAACAGAGTAGTTAAAATCACGATCAAAACAAATGCATAAACTTCATAAACAACCCCACCCAAAAAGGTACCGATCTCAAAAACCCCTTAATGAGAGGATGGCGGGAAAAAAAAAAGGAAAAGGAAAAGGAAAAGAAAAAGAACAATCATTTCCATGAAAAAGGAGAAAAGCTTAGTTCTGTTACCTCCGCGACGTATGCTAACTCGTAAGCATGAAGTAGAAACAAGCGAATACAAACAAAAAACTTGAACAGAAAATCAGCTTATACTTTCAGAATCCGAAAACGAACCTTTTTCTCCATCCTTTTTCTCGCTTCTTCACGAGGGCAGAGGGACTAGGGAGAGAAAGAGAGAGGAAGATGAAGTGTCTTCTTAGCGAGAGAAAAGCTTCGAACGAGAAGAGTGAAAGACGCATGAGTCTGCTGCATGAAAGGAAATTAGAAAATATAGAGAAATGGAAAGACGCTGCGGTAATTTCTCTACCCATTCATAATTGCAGTGCTTTCTTTTTCTATTTGTGTGCATTGGTGATTGGTTCGTAATAGATGAGGGGAAGATAAAATACAATTAAACCTCGATAAAGTAATAATTTTAGGATCGAAAAAAATATTTATTTAACAAGATTATTATTTTATTGAATATTAATTTATCGAGGTTTAATTCTATGAAACTTTTTAACGTATCGTATGTTGAATTAAAATTCTAGAATAAAAAAAAATTATACAAATCAATACAAAAAGTTTATATATGAAAAACATATCATGTAGACATATACTAATAATAATAATATACTTTCATGTACACCGAATTAAAGGATGAGATCACTTATCTATTAAATCCTTGTTCAATTGATGTCTGATTAAAAACGACGTAGTTTTGTATTTAAAAAATTATAAATTAAAAGGATAAGATTGAAAAAAAAAATTAATAAATAATAAAAGAGTGCATTTTTGTAATACAAAATTACGTCGTTTTAAACCCAACACCAATTGGTGACGAATTTATTGGACAGGTTATATTGAATTTTCGGACGTGGTATTAAAAAATAAATGATAAACTATACATGCCTACGGATAATTATTTTCAGTTCAATAACGGCAATATATACCATTTTCCCGTTATATTTTCTGCATGAAATAATTTATATATATATAATTAAATCTATCAACTTTATATAGTATTTAGTATTGAAATTAGTTTTTCTTACCATGAACCTCTTTAGTTTATCTACAATGAACGTATTAATATGTGATTGTGCAGATTAATTACTCTTATTAAATGTATTAAGTCGCGCAGTTTCTTTATTCTTTCTACAATTAACATATTAATATGTGTTTGCAATATTAGCAAAAAACAACATAATTTTAGAAAAAACAGTAATGCAAATACTCTCAAATATTCTATTTTTTTTTTTGCTTGCTTCTGGTTTTAAAAGACACTCTCTAATAAACTTATGAGCTTCTGCGTATTTAAGTACCAAATAAACAAAAGTATACATTACAAACATTAAAAAATATTTTAAATTGAAAAAATCAAAAATTAGCTTATTTAGTTGTTTCAAACACTGTGTAATATTATTAACTCACATGATTAAATTTGCATTATTAATTTTTACGTGGTTTAATGCTGTTACTATATTTTAATTTTAAGATAATTAATACACTATTTATTTCAATTATCTTGTTCATTTTGTTGTTTGCACGGTTTAATGCTTTGTGAGTAGATGTCTGTAAAGGAGTGTGTCCTATAAAAAAAATTATGTAATATAATTTATTAAAAATGAAAATTGAACATTATATTTGGGTCAACCCAAAATAAAAATTTAGACAAAATAATTGAGACGGAGGGAGTAATAATCGTACTGCAATGAAAATCATCCATGTATCTCGACGAATACGACAAAATTGGAATCCATAGTAATAGATAGTAATAATTCATTTAAGGGCACAAGGAATGGGGTTTATCCAGTGCGCACCGAAAATAGCGACTGTGAATTCTACGAATCAAAAAATAATAATTCATTTAGGGGGCTACAAAGCACATCAGATAATTCTGCGACAAATGTATCCTTGTAACTTTATTCTACAATTGAAACCCATATAACAGAACTAGTATTTATTAATTGAATGCCAAATATGGAAAATAATTTTAAATTTGCAGCAAAAATCCAAGCCGTACAGATTCGGATCGAATCGCAGAGGCTATCAAAAGCGCGTCAATCTGATTCGACAGCTCTACTAACTTCACCATGCCACGCTACGATCTTGCCACGTGGCTTTCATAAAATACGGCGATGCGCTGGAACTTGGAATGGTGCGATTATTAGCTGCGCAGAGGTTTCGCGTTTATTTATGGCAAACATACCCATCAACAATTTTACCCAGAAACTTGTAGCAACGGCTCCAAATCCAATGCATAAGATTTTTTCTTTCTAAACAAATCATTTTTTTTGGTCCGTTCATTCTTCATATATCTAATAAATCCAATATCAATATTGAATCCATTAAAAGCAAATCAATTATAATATTTCCTCCACCCCGTTATTATTGTCCTATTTTTCTAATTGGATTGTTCTGCTATTACTGTGTTCTTTTTTTAAAATAGCAAAAACTACTTTTAAAACAAAAATGAAGTGGTCCCTCCTACTTAATAATCATTCCTACATTATCTTTCTATCTCTCCAAAAATCTATCTCTCACACGATTTTCGTCCCACTCCGTACTCGAAAATTTATGATTTTTAATTTTTTGAAAACTTAAAATTATTTCTTAAAATACAACATGAAAAAAAAACAAAAAGAAAAATTGATTGCCTCAACTATATCTTACAAAAATTTGGATAAATTCTCATTTCTTCCGCTAACCATTCCTCAAAATGTGTTCATTTCTTAATACAACTAAAACATAAAATATACACTTAAACAAAATTTTTTAATCTCCGTATTGAAACCAAAAAGAATAGTAATATCGGGACGGAGAGAGTATCTAAATGAAATGACAAATTGGTATAGATGGTCTCCTAATTTGAATTGATTGATCCCAAACAATGTTAATTAACAGAAAATATACTAGCATAATTTCGATATCAATTAACTAAACAAAAAATAATAGAACAATTTATTCAAATTAATATAGTTTGAGGATCATTTACATCAATTGCCAAATAAAATTGAAAATATATACTAATATTCAAATTATTTTCACTTATTTCGATTTTTGCACAATCCCAATAACCTTGTCATTATTAGTATTTATTTATTTTAACTCCAAAGCTTAAATATTAAATATATCCTCTATCTTTCAACTTTTTTTTTCCGGTAGGTTTATTAAAAGGATAATTTTAGTTGAGTGTAAATAAGTGTTTGCGCGATATAAAATAATTGAAAATGAAATGCAAATTGACACATATGTTCCACAAAGTATGCTAGGTTCGCTGAATTGGTCTCTACTTTTTTTTAGTTAATTGATCTTTAAATTATGATAGTATGGATGAGTTGATCCTTCTATTAAATTTTAAGTTAGTCAACTGTAGTCATATGAACATTTACGGAATGAAAGTTTCAGGGACCAATTCATTCAAATTTTAAATTAATTTTAAATATTTTTTATAATTATAATCTTATACAAAAAAAAAATCAAATTAAATATTGGGTAACGAAAAAAATAATCAAAAATAAAAAAATTAACTAAATCTAGATTAACTAATAATAATTTGAGGGACCAATTTGTGTACTTAAAAATTTTAAATAAAAAATTAACTAAATCTAATTAACTAATAAATTTGCTTCTCACAGCGGAGGAGCGGAGCGAGTCGACACAGCGTTTGGAAAAGGTATTGTGTTATTCAATATTGGAGATGTCGTCGTGGAGGAGCGACTGGATAACTTAGAGGTGGGAGAGGTAGTCAGATGATATGGAGGATGACGTAGGCGAGATGGGCGGACAGCGATTAGCTGACCTAGACTCAAGCTCAGTGTAAAACATCCCCACATCCCATTTATTCTTAGGCCAAAATATAATATAGCCCAATTATTTTCACTCCAGCCCACCCCAACCAAAATTATTATGTAAGCTACAAGCTCAACTCTAATTAAAACCCAATAATTACCTAGCCCAATTTAATTACTAAAATGAGCTCACCTAGGATTTTTTTGGCTAGTTCATTCTCACTGTTGCTTGCCTTATCAAAGTGAATTCCCTAGTTACCCCCAAATTACTTTGAATTCACAAATTCTCCGTTGAAGGTTTATTTGAAGTTACTTGCTTTAGGAAATTCTAAAGGAAGTAATCAAGTAAGTAATGAGATATGTTGTCTGCCTTGGCTTTGATCTTGAATTGAATCTCTATGCTTTATGTGGATTTTCTTATTTGGAGTTTATTAACTAACTAGTACAGTACTCGTGCATTCGCACGGATCTTTTTTATGTTTTTTATTGTTTATTATATATATTTGATCAACAACTGTGTCAGTTGAATTTACACAATCAAACAATGATGTGTCATGAGTTCTAAATGTATAACTTAAATTATATTGATCGTTTTTAATTCGTAAATTGAACCGAGTTCCGACGAATCTGTGCGAAAGACATATATAATATAAGAAATGCATTGTCGTATATGTAATTGAGTACAAAACTTGTCGGATTTAGCACTTAATCGTATCATCTCCCCCATTTAAGACGAACATTGGTGCTTTCTTGGATTTATTCATGTCCATTGACGCATTTCTCTATAGATTTTTGCAAACTTTTTTGTACACAATGTTTTTTGTAGATCTACAATGAACGTCTTTATCATCACACACCAAAATCTTCAGACCATTTCGCTTTGTGACACGCGGGACCGCGACATATAATTGACAATGATTAAACACGGTTTCTTTAACAACAGACTCATACAACTTAATGATTGACCCTAACTTTTATTAATAGTCATTGCGTAAGACACAATAATTGAGAGTTGGTTTCTTTACAATTTGAATAATATTCTTGCATCAGACGGTGTCATCTACATTGTAGGAACATATTTCGACGAGTGGGTATCTTTGCTTCTAATACACGATCCATAAGTCTTGTAATAATCAATTGAATACAGTCGCATAAATCATTTCCATGATCGATAATTCTAAGCAGCATAACCGGAACTCTTACTTTCAAAAATAGATTATGGTTCGGTAGTCCAAAACTTCTAAGAGTTTTCAAAAATTTTGGTGTGTGGATGTCCGAAAATAGAGAGCTATTTTTGGTTGATTTGCACATGGTATTTGAATTCTGATATGTTCGGATTTCTCCTTCAGTGAGTGACATTATATATTCATTGACAGATTCAACTACATCCAAAGTTAGTTTCTAAATATTTTAGCACGTTAGCTTCTGGAAGTTCAACAATTATTTATATATCATTGATGTCTCCTAGTGTCCCATCTGCAATACTTACTATCTACTTTGAGAAAATTGATAATTGATGTGCTTCATCCTATGAGTTTATGTTTTGCAGCCTCATATTCTTCGTCTCTATTAAAAGTCTGCAGTGTTTCCAAAGATAGGATGGATTGATTGCAGCATATACAATATCTTGTTTGCTAAATTCGGGAATAACTGGTAAAACCTATCGAAAATCACCTCCGTATACAACCGTTTTCCAACCAAATTAATAGTTGTAGCTTGATGGATTCTAAAATCTCATATTGTCATGCAAGCTCTTATCTAATGCTTCAAAACATAATTTGTTCATAATATGGCTTCATCCCAAATTATGAGATGCATTTCTTGAAGTAATTTAGCTAATGGACTCCCCTGTTGAATGTTGAATATAGAATCTTTGGTTGGACTAATTGGAATCTTGAACCGTGAATATATCGTTCGTCCACCAAGTAGTAAAAGTGATGTTATTCCACTGGAAGCAACATTGGTTACAATTTTTCATTTGGAATGTAGAGCCGCTAAAAGTCCCTTCAAAACAAAAGTTTTTCCTATTCCTTCGTATCCATAAATAAAGAACACCCCACGCGAATCAGATTATGTGGCACGTACATTTGTGTCTTGCATTTGGTGCTATTCATCTGTGCCTTTTTGTAGAATATCGTGTACTCTTGTTTAAGGTATTCACAATCATAATTCATAGCGCATGTTGGATATGAGTCAGTAGATGATACTCAGCTGTTCGTGGTTAAAAGAAAATTGGGGGAAATCATAGTACTATGGAATTGAAGATCCCAAAACCGAGCTGATATCAGTAGTATATTGTGTCATTAGGATTAGCTGATGTATAGGTTAGACTTGATGTAATCGTTTTTAATATTTTTATCTAAGTCCTGTACGGGGTAATTGTCGAACTGATCTTTTGTCGAAGAAACTTTTCGGAACCCCACGTCATCAATGTAATCGCTTGCGTTCTTCAGTCAGCAGCTGACTAGACCTCAGTAGAAGACAGCGCATCAGCTGAGTAGACCTCAGTAGAGGCCAACCCAGCAGCTGATAAGTCATCAGTAGAAGAACTCATGCAAGCCCAGTACCTTCGCAGTCGCCAGCTGACCTACTCAGAAGCTACAGTAGCTGACCCACTCTGACCCGCGATCGAAGGTTGTATTTGGCACTGTTCATCAGTTGCAACTAACAGCTTCAGCTGACCTTCATCGAGAAAAAGAAATTGTACTCAGGTGTATTCACCCCCCCCCCCCTCTACACCTGATATTTGTCTCCGGACCAACAATTGGTATCAGAGCACACGGTGTTCTACTGATCACATGTTCTGTATTACTGGTCTTCTCGAACAGATCCTGAATACGTTTTCTCTGCACAAGGCATCTCTTCATTCATCCTTATACTCATACGCATAATGTCTGACATGTCAAGTATCAGGATGGTGCCGATGTTCTCGATAGAGAACTTCACGGTATGGCGTGTAAGAATGGAGGCACACCTTACGTCGCTGCACGACAGCATGACTGACGTACTGGAGCCGGACCCATCATTCCAATGATAGACAGCGTTCGAGGTTCGATGTGGAAGGTGAAGGAGCTCGAATCGGTCCGAAGATTCCCAAGGACAAATCTGCCTTCACGCCTGAAGAGAAAAAACTGCATAACCTCGACCGAGTCGCACGAAATGCTATACTGACAACGCTCAGTGACTCACATCTCGGGAGGGTGCAGGATTGCAAAACGACGAAGGAACTTTGGGACGCCCTGGCTGTACTAAGCAAGGAACTCCTCAGATCAAAGAAAACAAGCTCGAATTAGAGCTTCAGAAGTTTGAAGCCTTTGCGATGGAGCCCAGTAAAACCATTGACGAGCTGAACGTCAGATTTACGAATCAAGTCAATGTGATAAACGGGCTGGGAAAAGTGTTCTCAAACAAAGAGATGAACACAAAGATCATAAGAGCGCTACCTCGACAGAAGTGGCTTCCTTTTGCTACTTATTTACATCGCTCTGATCTTAATGCTCTAACTCCTGATGTTATATTTTCAGAATTAAAGACGGAGGAATTTGAGTATAGTCTACCTCAAAAGTGCTCCAGTGCTCCACTGACACACGGTTTCGATCATGCCTTCAAGGCAACATCAAGCAAAACCGGAGGCAAAAATATTTCTTCCGGCAAAAGTGCCGTAGCTGCCGAGATACAAAGACCTCGAAATATCTCGCTACCGACCAACTCGCACCGATGGCTCTCAAATACCAAAGAGAAAAGGAGAGAGTCGAAAGTGAAGAAATACCACGGAGATTCTCCCTCGGGTAAGAAAGATTATCGGAGAAGGGAAGAGTCTAATCCTTCTACCGAATGCGGGAAAACGGAACCGCTCGCTAGTCCATCAAAAGACTCACTGAAAAAGCAAAGCGCAGAGCATCAACATGCTACAACCGCAAGAAGGAGGGACACTATCGCACGACTATCCCGAACTCTCGACCGCTCAAAGAGCGAACGGCGAGCCGAAGAGACAAATTTGCCCCGTAAGAGGCAGGCCTATATAGCCGGAGAGATATCCGACAACTCAATTGAAGAGGATACATTCATGTACTCTTCGAGGATGAAGCCGCATTCATAGCTGTTGAAGTCGGAGAGATGGTTCCCGAGGAATCACCGAACACCGTCCGATGGCCGGAGAAGAGGCCGAGGTAAATTCTAAACTTAATATAACCTCCTCTTCACACAACACACACGATACTTGCTCGGTCTCGGATGATCCTCCGGACGTAGTACAAGCATATGACGACCGCTAGAGGAACAAATTCAACCGAGCAGAGAGTTCAAGCAGAACCATCCGAGAACTTGAACAGGTAAAGGCCGAGAATCGAGACTTTCTTCGATTGTCGGGTCTCTACCGAGTCGATGGATCTAGTTGCGAGACTCAACGAAGAGATCGAATCTCTTATGACTAAGTCTCAGCTTCAAGAGACTCAGATCTCAGTCCTGATCAAGGACAATTCGGAGAAAGAGACTGAAATAGCCCAACTCAGTCAGAAATTCTCAGACGTACAGAAGGACTATGATTCTCTCAGGAGAAGTGATGAGGTCCGGAGAGGACCGATGACCGAACAATACACGGGAGCTAAGGAGAAGCTAGAAAGCATGCTCGAGCACAACGGCCAACCGCCGTGAAAGAAGGCCTTGGCTATACTCACGAAGCTTCTACCTCCAAAAAGCTCAGCAACGCCGGCCGATAGGTTCGTCGAGGAAAGGTGCAAGTTGCCGACACCTCGGGCGAAGAACAAACAGTAAAGTAATCGCACCTCGGCCAAGCAAAGAACAAACAACCGACCAAAGGTTCCAGCCCCGTGACACCGAGATCAAACTCGGGGGGAACCAAGAAGGTCGGATGGGCGTAACAGTACAAGGAGCCACCGTATGAGCACCCGGCTCAAGACGGCTCGTACTATTATGAGCCCGGTGGTCGGGAGAAGCGCAAAGACTCGGAAGAAGAAAGCGCCCGAACCCAAAATCATCGCAGAAAGTCGGTATCTCCAAGTCCCGTGGAGAAGAAAGCCGACAATGTTCGAAGAAGAAGTCTCGGACTTCTAAGGTCCCGAGACAATTTGGGTTCCGAAATCACCCACTAACCAAGAAGGACCCAACCGAACCAAAGGGTACCTAAAGATGCTTTCGTTTTGCGAGTGCATAAGGACCCATGGATAGTGGACGGCGGCCGCTCAAGACACATGACGTATCGGAAGAGCCTGCCGACCAACTACATACAAGAAGATGGTCCCGCACTGAGTTTGGTGACAACTCAAAAGGCTACACAAGGGGATACGGAACACCGAACATTGGGGCGCTTCGGCCTAAGAGTAACATATGTTGAAGGACTTCAACATAATCTCCTTTCTGTCAGTCAATTCTGTGATAATCTTAACAGAGTTATCTTTGACGCTGGCTTCTGTGATGTTGTTGACAAATCTACAGGGAAAACAGTGTTATCAGGTTCGCGGAGGAAGAACATCTATGTTGCAAACTGGAGGACCGCAGAACCTGAGGCTTGCTTACTCGCACAGATAAAATCTGGTGACAAGTCAGGATGACTATGGCACAAAAGACTCAGCCACCTGAACTTCAAGACCATGAACAAGCTAGCCAAGAACTCCAAAGTCAGAGGACTGGCCAACGAATCGTTTATCAAAGATAGAAACTGTGAAGCATGTCTGAAGGGAAAGCAAACAAAGAATAGCAATCCACCTATTCCGTCACCTTCCACTGATGGAATCCTTCAGCTGCTGCACATGGACCTATTCGGGTCAGTCTCTCCAGTGACTATAAGAGGCAAGAAGTATGCCCTCGTCGTTATTGATGACTATTCGAGATATACTTGGGTTATCTTCATCGCCAATAAGTCTGATGTTCAAACTGAGTTGCCCAATCTGCTGAAGAAGCTCAGTGTGGAAAAGGACATCAAGATTCAAAGAATTCGCTCGGACAGAGGAACAGAGTTTCTAAACTCAGTAGTTAAGACGTACTGTGATAAAGAGGGAATTAAACATGAGACATCAGCCGCGCGCACCCCTCAGCAGAACGGACTTGCTGAACGAAAGAACAGAACACTTAAAGAAGCAGCAAGAACGCTCCTCGCAGACTCTGGACTACCCTCGAAGTTCTGGGCTGATGCTACTGACACCGCCTGCTATACTCAGAACCGCTCACTACTCACTCAGCAACACATGAAGACACCATATGAATTATGGAAAGGGAGAATTCCTTCTATATCTCATTTCCATATTTTTGGCTGTCCTTGCTTTATCCACAATAACGGGAAAGATCAGCTGAAGGTCTTTGATAGCAAATCTGATCAAGGAGTTTTCTTAGGATACTCTCGAATCAGTAAAGCCTTCAGAGTCTTTAACTATCGGACTCTTTGTGTGGAGGAAAGCCCTCATGTTGTTTTTGATGAATTTGTTACTGAGAACAGGAAAGATACGGGAGACAAATATCGATAATGTCAGCAGCAAGCTACATGATCTCGGACTTACTGATAAAGCAAAAGATCCAGCATTGTTGGGTTGATGAGTCAGACGATGAACAAACCCAGACTCAACCAACAGTCGATGTAGCTGACCTAGTTGATTCTACCGAACAGAATCAACAACAGGTAACATCGGTCGATGAGGAAGCCCCCGTGGTAACTGAGACCTCTACTGAGAATATAAACTCAGGGGGAACGATTAATGTTCCTGAGCTAAATGCCCCCGAACTCCGGAAACTCGGTAGATCCTAATCTTCTTACCGAAATACTGCAATCTCAGAACAGTACTACTGAAATGCCTAACACTCCTACTGATTTTGCAGAAGTTGTATCAGAAGAAGAAGCCAGACTCAGACGATCTTGGCTTGATGCTCACTCTTCAGATCTCATAATAGGAGATCCGTCAGCGACGATAAGAACAAGATCAAGATTAAATCAAGGTGAAAGCTCACTATATTCTTGTTTCTTGTCTACAGAAGAACCTGAATCGATAGAGGACGCACTTAATGATGTTGACTGGATCATCGCCATGCAAGAAGAGCTGAACCAGTTCGTCCGAAACGAAGTTTGGGAGCTTGTAGACAGACCTAGACATCAGCACGTGATTGGTACTAAGTGGGTCTTCAAAAACAAGCGAGATGAAAACAACGTCATTGTTAGAAATAAAGCACGACTAGTTGCAAAGGGATACAGTCAGGCAGAAGGAATTGATTTTGATGAAACATTCGCTCCGGGCCGCTGAGATTGGAAGCCATTCGTCTATTCCTAGCTTATGCAACACATCAAGGCTTCAAAGTCTATCAGATGGATGTAAAGTCAGCTTTTATGAACGGCGTACTGAAGGAAGAAGTCTACGTGGAAAACCGTTCGGCTTTCAGCAGGGACATCAGGTGTACAGACTTAGGAAAGCTCTGTATGGGTTAAAACAAGCACCCAGGGCTTGGTATGATACCCTATCAGACTTTCTACTTCAGAAAGGTTTAGAAGGGGACAGTAGATCGCACCCTATTCAACATAAAGTCAGGAGATGGCATCCTACTGGTGCAAATCTACGTGGACGACATCATTTTCAGCTGCAGAAACGAGATCATATGTCAGCAGTTCGAGAAGATGATCAAAGAGAAATTCGAGATGTCCATGATGGGAGAGATGAATTATTTCCTTGGATTTCAAGTGAAGCAATCACCTGAAGGAATCTTCATCAATCAAGCTAAATACACTCGAGATCTTCTCAAGAGATTCGGCTGCGACTCCAAAGCAAGCCGCCAAAATCCCCATGAACACGAATTTTAAAATCGATCTAGACAAAGAGGGAGCTTCGTTAACTCTACCGATTATAGAGCTATTATTGGTTCTTTGTTATATTTAATGACTAGCCGAACTGATATAACTTATGTTGTAGGTGTATGCGCAAGATTTCAAGCGGATCCCAAGCGAAGTCATTTAGACTCAAAGAAAGAAGATTCTGCGATATCTACGAGGAACACCCGATCTTTGGGTTATGGTATCCTGCTGATGATAATCTAATACTGACAGGTTATTCTGATGTTGATTATGCAGGATGCAGGATAGATCGTAAGTTAACTTCCAGAACGTGTCAGTTCCTAGGCAGCAAGATGATATCTTGGTTCTCAAAGAAACATCACTCAGTAGCAACGTCCACTACCGAAGCCGAGTACATGGGCCGCCGGAAGTTGCTTCGTGCCCAAATCCTTTGGCTTCGACAACAACTGAGAGATTATGGTATCACTCAGAATGAAGTGCCCATCTACTGTGACTCCACAAGTGCTATTGCCATAACTCAGAACCCAGTTCTTCATACGAGATGCAAGCACGTGGATATCCGACACCACTTCATCAGAGACCATGTCGAGAAGAAGGATATCAGAATGGAGAAAATCCATACTGACAAGCAAAGGGCAGACATACTGACGAAACCACTAGCTGAGAACAGATTCAGAGAATTATCAGTTGAGCTAGGTCTACTGGATCCTACTGAAATGCATCAGTAGAAGGCAACTACTGATAGCAGCTTATGGAGACAATTGGCAACATTTGGTATCAGTAGATGGAACCAAGACGATGCATCGGTAGATTCCGTCATGATGATTCAAGTAGGAAGAATCACACTACGCAACGCAAGGGGGGAACACGCTTATCAGTACTTCAACCATCCTCCTGCGATATAACGGTAACCAGCTGATCGAAAGTTCAGCTGAAGAGGTTTGCGTAGTATCATATACTTAATTTCTTTTCAGAAGCATGTTTGCATTTACTATATCAATCGCACGAAGTCAGCAGTTAATGTTCATTTATTTCCCGCCATTAATAGTTTAAGGAAAGGTCAGTAGGAAACCTTCTCATTCGAATAACTGAGTAATTAATGATGTCTGTCGCGCATTTAATGCATGTCTTCTCACTTACCTTTATTACGTAAATCTATGTTAGAGGCGGCTTTGGTAATCATTCCTTTTATAACATTCAATCTCAGCCGTCCATAAGATTTGAAAGATTAAAATTGGATCGTAGGATCAAAACTTATAATCAGACGTTATATATAAAATCTTTCATCTTCTATCCTTTCCTCACTTTTCGCCATTTACAACTTAAGAGCTATCTTCGAGCGTTTCAGTTTTCTCAAAATCTTCTCAAACTGCCTCGCATTTGCATTCTTCTCAAGCTCTTTAGTATTCGGTAATGTATTGAAACCTGCTTAATACTTACTAACTTACTCTATTTTTAAGTGCTAACAAGTTGTTTTGCAGATTTCAATGGCGACAGTTCAGACTCCTGAGAACATTGAGGAGATTATGTCCTCTAGGATTTAGTTTGAACCGACTTTAGCTTTCCGTCAAGTAGATATTTCCTATCTGGAGCCGGTCTTTGATGCTCTGGAGCATTCTGGTCTTCAGAAGTTGGTAACGAAACACCCGAGATCGTATCTGCCAAGGCAAGTGGCAGAGGTGTATTTCAACTGGAAGTCGATTGCGTCTGGAGGCGAGGAATCTTCTTTCACCTACATGAAAGAAGTTGATCAGAATTGTTGGGATTCTACACAGCGAGTCTTCAACGTCAGGGACGCCTTGGTGCTGACGTTCGACCTTCCAGACTCCGGTATTTCTCCCATCGGGTACAAGGAGAAAGAAATAAATGAGTATGTCCATAAGTTCTGCGGACGAACTGACATCTCGTTCAAGACAGCTTTGCCGAAGAACCTTTTGCTCCCCCAATACAGAGGACTAGCCTACATAGTCTCTCACATACTGACTAGCTCAGCTGGATCATACGATCAACTGTCCAAACCAAGGATTCAGCTGATGATAGCGATCGACGACGAAATTGAAGTGAACTGGGCCGATTATTACGTTTCTGAGATGAAGGCCCAAGCCCAAAAATTCACTACCTTACCCACTGGAGAGAGGAAGTTAGCCAGTGTGGGGAAATTACTTTATGGGACTAAGATGTCAGTCCTCATTGAGAGCTCTGTTCAAAGGCACTCATCGTTCGCTGACTCAAAATTCTTTGACATGAAATTGATTAAGTTCAAAACAAAAGCAGCGACTGAGAAATCTATCGGGAAAGGGCCGGCTGAGCCGAAGAGAGCTGCATCTGCTCTGCCCCCTCATACCGAAGTGCCTAAGAGGAGGAGGCTAACTAAGCCCAGACCAGCTGAGGTCTCAGCTGCTCAGCCTCTCACTGTCATTGAACAAGCTCCTCCTCACACACAAGAAGAGCAAATTTTGGACTATGATACTGGCATTGAGGGTGCGACCCTCAAAGATAAGGTCTAGGTCATCAGCTCTGAAGAGACCCAGTCGGATGTTAGGGAACCGACTGAGGAGACTCCGACTGAGTGGACAACTATTCATTCCACTCGTCTCCGTACCACAGCTGAAGTACACGATCATATTCCCGAGATCGCCGGGCACTCCGACTTAGTCGACATAGCCCTCAGGGCAAGGGTTCAAATGCTACTCGAGATTTCGAGTTGGGATATTCTAGCGAGAGATAATCAAAACCCACTCCGGTCATCAACTTGCTCGATGAGGAGCGAGAAATTACAAGAAGTCATAGGGTACGGAGAGCCGATGACTTGGCTACTCTCGAAGATCTCGAGCCGCTATGCTTTATCTTCTAAGCTTGCGAGAGTCGGGTTCCGGTGATACTCCTCCGCCCCCATCTCCTCCTGCTGATAAGGATGATAATAAGAACAATGATGATGATGATGATCAGAGGAAGGATCAGACACCCAAGGATACGAGTTGGGAGGCTCGCTGCGAGGGTTCAACTCCCCGTGAGAAGAGCAAATCACCACATCCTGATATATCAGGTGATGCTCAAGGTGCTCCGAAGTACAGTCGGGAGCAGCTCCTCACGTTTTCTGAGCAGTGGCTCGGAACTATTTCTTACCAGATTCAACCTATCGGTTCCGTGTCCTCGAAGTCTGTTAACAAAGCTATTAGACGTCAAGGAGAGAAGAACAGACTATTGGCTAAGGACGTCCATCTGAAATGGACAAAGTACACTAAGGCTCAGACAGTGAGCTTAGACAGACTAGCCGTTGGCATCTCAAAAACTCCAGAAGCTCCTCCTCAACCAAATTTTCAGGAGATAATTGAGGCTGCCTTAGCCGCTCAGAAAATCAATTTAGAAGCTCAGAGTCAGCAGTTGCTCCAGAATCAGCAGACGATCTTTTCAGAGCAGCTGACTCAAGCTCTTGAAACTATTAAGCTCGAAAGTGATGAGAAGAATAAGAGCACCTCTAGCCTTCAGAAAGCTATTACCCAACAGGCAGAGGCTCTGAAACTTATTCAGAAAGAAATGACAGAATCGCAGGATCAGGCTCTGCGAAACTCCGTCGAGAGTCACCGCATGCCTTAAAACATCTAGAGCTGATCAGGAAAAAGACTGGGAATTATACTGCGATCTCGTCAAGGACTTCGAATCCACAACTTCTCATATTAAGGATTCAGTCCACAATGTGGAAAGAGACATTCAAGCCATCCGCACCCAACTCTCTAAGGCAGATGATGCCAAAAAAGGGGGAATGTATTATGAAAGATGAACATGAAACGGATACGGCTGAAGTCCAGATCTTGGAAGGAAGGGTTCAGGAGGAAGGACCCTCCACAGTTCCTCAGGGGGAAGAACCCTCTACTGCTCAGGGGGAAGGTGTTCAGGAGAAAGGACCCTCCGCAGCCCAAGCAGATTCAGGGGTTCTACAACTTGAATATCCCCGACAACTTACCCCCATCTCATCTTCCGCAGCTCACATAGAAGAAGTTGCTCATTTCATTGAGCAAGAGTCAAAAGAAGAGCAACATGCTCCTCCGCAGAGGCCGGGGAAGGACACTGCTACTGATATTTCTCATCCTTCCTCCCCCGTCCGTAAATTCAAATCAAAAGCGGAACAAGAGGCCTTCGACCTCCGGGTAGCCCAACAACTTCAGGATAAGCTGGACCATGAGCGTCAGCTGGAAGAAGCCCAACTTGCTAAGAAGCCTAAGGGCAAAGTTGTTAAGGGCAGAGGTAAGAAGAAGGGAGAGTCAGTGGAAGAGGAGAAAAAGAAGGCTCAGGAGGAGTTTGCAAAAACTCTTCCTACTTCGCAGTCAAGCTACCGCTTAGAGTCATTATCAGACTCATCTTACACCCGAGCGAGAAGCGTAAGATAGAGCCACTTGGGAAGCCACGCTGCAAGGCCTAAACCTTAGAAAAGGAGACTGTAGGGCAGCGGCTCTCCGAGAGAAGAAGAGAATGGCTGATATGGCTAAGATGATTAGCCTATCTCAAAAGCCAGCAGCTGATCCCAGAAGGCAAATCCCACGAGGATCAAGGTACAGAAGAGCTCCTTATGTCAAGAAGGACCCAGTTCTTCATATCGATAAATGGGTACCGGCTCTAGTCAATGATCAATGGGAAGAACTCAAAAAGGAATTCATCAAAGGCTACTATGTATGGGAATTCTCTCCTCGTGAGCAGTCTATCGAACAAGCTTTTGACGAGTTCATGTTTAATTACAATTCTAAGCTTAGGGAACAACTTCTGGAGATCATGAAGTGAGAAAACATTCCTTTTAGAGCTCCAACTTTCAGGCGCATTCCACCTCCTAGAACAGCGCGCGGAGTTCTATACACGAAGGAAATAGAGGATGAGATTAGAGCTGCAGCATCTCTCTCATTTCGACCTGAGTGTCGACCTTGCTGAAGACTTTGAGGATATCCTGACGTTGAGGAAGAGAATCTATTTATACTATGGTCTGGAACCTCCTATCGACAGATCTGCTGATTTCAAGAAGCGTACTCAAGGCTTCAAGCGTCAGTAGTATTTCTCTCTACTCTTTTGTAATAGTAATAGGAACTTGTAATTTCCTGATCATATATATTATCGTTCCTATTGCTTGATAGACAATTACTCATTGTCTTACAGCGTTTTGCTTTGTGTTTTCACAACTGGTCACTAAGTGATCTGACACACACTCACACTATCAGTTTCTCTGATTTTGCCTATCTCTCACCTGCTGATGTTTTGAAGTTATCATATCAGTTTGTTTTCCTCAGATAAATTAAGGGGGAAATTGTTGTCAGTAGGTCAGCATACCTTATAAAATGTTTTTCGTTTAGAATTTAGAAGTAGAGGTTTTGGCATCATCAATTAGGGGGAAATTGTTGGATATGAGTCAGTAGATGATACTCAGTTGTTCGTGGTTAAAAGAAAATTGGGGGAAATCATAGTACTATGGAATTGAAGATCTCAAAACCGAGCTGATATCAGTAGTATAGTGTGTCGTTAGGATTAGCTGATGTATAGATTAGACTTGATGTAATCGTTTTTAATATTTTTGTCTAAGTCCTGTACGGAGTAATTGTCGAACTGATCTTCTGTCGAAGAAACTTTTCGGAACCCCACGTCATCAGTGTAATCGCTTGCGTTCTTCGATCGGCGCTGACTAGACCTCGCAGAAGACGGCGCATCGAGCCGAGTAGACCCCGGTAGAGGCCAACCCAACCCAGCCGATAAGTCATCGGTAGAAGAACTCATGCAAGCCCCAGTACCTTCGCGGCCGCACCGGTGACCTACTCAGAAGCTACATTCCTTGTCAGCCGACTCAGTCGAAGAAGACAGAGACTTTGCAGTTTACTGTATCCGACAGAAAGCGACCTAGCTACTTAAGTCTTTTCGAAAGTTCAGCAGAAGATCATACGAGGTTGTTTGAACGGTCAACTCTGACATTCTCACCAACCACAAACGTCGACCAATGAGAAGCCGACAATGCCTTACCTACTCCCTGCAGTAAAGCTGCTCTCATGTACAGTAATTAACTGCCCTGCTGCAACAAGTTCGAATTTATGGCCGTTTTCTTTGGAAGCTTGTGACACGTGGCATCGTCGTCTCCAACGGACATATGCCATAGCTCATAGCTATAAATAGAGAAGAAATCCGAGCTCCACGCACGGGATAAACAAGGGAAAAACGCTCAAGCTCAAGAACACTCTAGCAAACTTAAAGATCATCCAGCGAAGAACTTGCCTTCATAGAATATCATTAGTTCTTCTCTCTAGAGTTCTTTAGATCCATTCTTCTCTAGCTAAGCTCATTGCCAAATTTATAGCTTAGAAATTCGAAGGAGTTCACTTTCTGTGAATTGTTCTTATTGTAAGAATTCCTTCTTAGTTGGAGATCATCCCCTCCCTTTCGAACTTAGGTTTGAATTGTAAAGTCGCTAAGGACTATAACTTAGAAGGATCTGTCATGTGCATAGTTTCCTTGTTGAGACTTGCTCAGATTAATCAACAAGTTATCCTGCCTTGTTCAGGACCGTGGACGTAGGATCTTGCGTATCCGAACCACGTTATATTGCTTGTGTTCTTTACTATTTTATTGCATACAAACCTTTGAAAATCATAAGTTTGCATAAAACGTATTTCAAAAGTCGCACATCCAAAAGAACTTAATTTGCGAAAACACGTTTTCAAAAAGAGACAAACTCCGGGCCCCACACTTATCCGCACGCTAAAGTCTTCGACTGAGTTTCGAAGTACAGACAAAAGTCAGTAGGAGAGCTCAGTAGCTGACCCACTCTGACCCGCGATCGAAGGTTGTATTTGGCACTGTTCATCAGTTGCAACTAACAGCTTCAGCTGACCTTCATCGAGAAAAAGAAACTGTACTCAGGTGTATTCACCCCCCCCCTCTACACCTGATATTTGTCTCCGGACCAACAGCGCAACTCAATGTCCGTGAGTGGTATGATTGAACAATTTCTAATCAAACTATCTTGATTGTTATGGAACAACTCAATGTCTGGGAATGTTATGATTGGATAATTTAAACTCTTTCCTAACTTACGCTGATTTTTCTCAATTTCTATTAATATGTACCCTTTAATTTGATCATCGCCTTATTTCCAAATCTATAACACGAATATTTATTGTTAGTGGGTGACATGTAGTTTATATCTAATGTATGTGAGTCGTTATACATAAATTAGTACCGTATTAATACCATTAAGTATATGATAAGTTATAAAAATTCTAAACAAATATTGTGCATATATACTGAATCATAAGGAAAAAAATAAAATCCTCCTAAAATCTAAGATTACATAATTATTAATAGAGGATAATTAATCATTTTTTAATAATACTAATAATAAATTTCTTATTTAAATAAATTATAAATAAAAACTACAATATATTTCAAACTTAGTATTAATTTATAATTTTATATTATAAAATGATTATAATATGGGCAAAATAAATATGGAAACTTAATAATTATTAAGAATAGAGATAGTTACAAATATTAGTGATTTGATAATAATAGAGATAACGATAAATGTTAATCATTTATTTTAAATTAATGTAGAGTTACAATAGTATAGTCAATTATTTATGTGTAACATCTAATTACAAATAAATTGAGTCTCGTTAAAAATAAAAAATAATCTATCAATGCCTAACCATTTTTTTATCACTTCATGGGGCCTAAAACTAAAATAAGAATAAGTATTGAAAAGGAACGTATTTAGTTTGATTTTTTTTCTTTTCGATAAATGAATAAATTTCTAATATAGAAATAAATTAAAAATGAAAAACGTGTTTGATTGATCAAATTTATTTTTTAATACCAATATTGATGGATTTTTAAACAATGATTTTTTATTTTTTAAATGATTTCAATTATGTTGTAATTGAATTGATGTATTAGATGAAATTGAGTGGAACTAAAATTGGATAGATGAAATTGATATAAGCGAAAATATCAAAATAGTAAATTTGGGTGGAAAATAGATTTCAATTTAATTGAAATCAATTTGAATTGAATTTTGCATATGCAGAACGACGGTTATAACCTGGAATTGATTGAAATTGTAAAATTATGTAAATAAAATTGAAATTAATTCAATTGCCATTCTATTTTAAAATGAATAAATTTCTAATATTAAAATAAATTAAAAATTAAAAACGTATTTAATTGATCAAGTTTATTTATTAATATCAATATTGATGGATTTTTAAAGAATGAGTTTTTTAAAAATGATTTCAATTATATTGCAATTGAATTGAAATTGATTTGATGTATTTGTTGAAATTGAGTTGAATTGAAATTGGATATGAAGTAGATATCAACGAAAATATCAAAATAGTAAATTTGGGTGCAAAATAGAATTCAATTAAATTGAAATCAATTTGAATTTTGCATGCACATAAAGATGGTTATAAACTGGAATTGATTGAAATTGCAAAAATATGCAATTAAATTGCAATTTGATTTTAATATATTATATAGATAGATAGATCAATATATTTGATTTGAGATTGAAAAGGATTATAAAAATTGAATTGACTTACAGTTAAAATTCAAAGTTGAAATTGAAATTAAATTGCAATAAAAAAAGGCAAAATAATAAATAAAAATTAAAAATCAATTGAATTTAAATTAAAAGGTGCAAAATAGTAAATAAAGTTTTACAATCAATTGGAATTGATTTGAAATCTAATTGCAATTAAAACACCATTGGGTTTTATTATATATAATAGATAAGATTATGCAATTGATCTCAAATTGAATTGAAATTAATTGAATTTTTTTTAATTTAATATCAATCTTAACATAAATGAATTTTGAAAATAAAAAATTCAAGATAATTATAGAATAATTTTTTTATTTGAAAGGATTATATTAAATTGAAATGAATCAAAATTGACATTTTCAATTTAAGTTATAATAGTAAATTATGCAACTGATTTGAAAAAGATTTGGAATTGATCAAAAATTATTTATTGAATATTTGTTTTAATATTAATGGGTTTTTAAAATGTGTATAAGATTTGATTCGTAGGCACGAAATGGATCTAAATAGGCATTTTAAAATTTACACTAATTGCATTAAAGTTCTACATGATATACAACTTCTTTAAAATATCATAGGAGTTAGATATAATTGATTTGAGATTGAAAAGGACTATAATAAATTAAATTGATAAAGTTGAGATTGAATGTAAATCAAAAGGGTAAAATAGTAAATTAAGATTTACAATCAATTGAATTGAATTGAAATCCAATTGCAATTATAACACCATTTGGTTTTCATATATATAATAGATTAAGATAAGACAAAAGCATTTTTATATTATGATTTTATTAACCTTTTTTGTTCAAACTTCATAATTTTATTGTGGAGTTTTGTTTATTGTCGGGGGGCAAGGGAGCACAGCGGGGAGAGTTTGGAGAGAGTAAAAAAAAAAAGTCCATCAACTACTTACCAAGAGCGGCAGATCGAATACTTATCGTATCTTAACTAGACTAATTCATCTAGTTTTGACTTTATCACTTTTCACTTCTAAAATTGAAAAATTATTTTCTGCAGTGAAGGATGTGAAGACGGCACTTCGTAACAAGATGAGAGATAATTTACTTGATGACTCGTTGATGCTTTATATTAAAAGAGATTTTGCTAAAGATATAGATGTATACTAGTTATTGATGAGTTTTATGCATTGAAGTCTCCTAGGACACAATTGATGTAAACATTGATACATATATTGATATATATATATATGTATATATATATATACATATATATATGTATATATATATATATATATATAATTTAATAAGTAGAAGGGTTATTAGTGAAATAAGGCACGAAATATAGCCGATTTGCATATTTAACACGAACTTTTAACTGTGCCGAATTAATGCATAAACTTTTATTTTTTTGCAATTTAAGACATGGTCGGATTCCTAATTTTTTCTGGCCGCCGGAGTGCTGAGTTGGACGTCTACATGTACTATATGAAACTACGTCGTTTTGTACCTCAAAATAATTGGCAGATTAAAGCATAAACTTTGTAAAAGTTTCAATTTAAGGCATATCAGATTTTAATAATCACAATTTGAAGCATAAAACTTTGCTTGTTTCGCTAGATTATTTCATAATAAACCTTCGATTATTTGAATTAAATTCCAAAAAAAATCCCAAACATTACGAGACCAATAAAGATGTGACCAAAATAGTACAAAAAAACAAAAAGAACACAAGCATGTACTACCAGAGATTAAACAATAAACGACATAGTGCATAACATAGCAAAGTTAACAAACTATGACCAAAATAGCAAATCAACTTAGCTACCAAATCCTTCACAACCTTCAACCTAATATAAATTATCTAAAAAGACACTTACAGTTTCCCCTTAGTTTCGGCACGGATATTAATAAACTTTGTTTAGGTGTGTATTTTATTACTTTTAATTATATTAAGAAATGTACACAATTTTCAAAGAGTGATTGATGGAAAAAAATGAGAATTCATCCAAATATTTGCAAGACATAGTTGAGTCAATCGATTTTTTTTTCTTTTCATATTGTATATTTTAGAAATAATCTTAAGTTTTCAAAAAGTTAAAAATCATAAATTTATGAGTTCAGAGTGCAACGAAAATAGTGTGAGAAGTAGATTTTTGGAGAGAGAGAGAGTATGATAATGTGGGGATGAGTATTAAGGGGGTGTTTGGAGTAACTGAAGCTTATTGATAAGTGTTGAAAGCTGCTTAAAGTAGTTGAAAGCAGCTTATTTGAAAATCAGTTAGTGTTTGGAAAGAAGTTCTGAAAGCAGCTAAAAGTTGGAAAAATAGTGTTTGGAATACTGCTGATAGAAGTAGCTTATTGTTACTTTTCAAAAGAAATGTCTATTTTTCCCTTAGTATTATTAAATAATTATAATTTATAATAAATAAACAAAATTAAAAAATTGTTCTTATTCTATATTTATTATTTGCTTTATAATTTTAATCTAATATTATAAAATTTTAAATTAATATAAATATTATAAATAATACTATAATTGATAGAGAGAAGAAGAGCCAAGGCTAGTATATTGAAGAAAAAGAATTCTAATAAATATTAGGATTAGAGATATTTTTGAAATTAAATAAATTTTTTAAGGGTAATTTGGTCTGAAAAAATCATAAGCAATAAGCTAAAGCTGAAAGCTGGGGTGGAGCAGCATTAGCTGCTTCTCTATTTTTGACTCAATTTTAGAGAATCTCAGCTTTAAGCTGGGTTTCCCAAATACATCCGCAACAGCTTAAAGCTGAAAGCAACTTTCAATAAGCTGTTTCAAACACTCACTAGGTAGGATGGACTCACTTAATTTTTTATTTAAGAATATTTTTTGCTATTTTAGGACAAATGACCGTAATAATATGGACAATCCAATTAAGAAAATAAGACAGTAAAAGCGGCGGAGGGAGTATTAGTTAATTTAGATTTAGTTAAACTTTTTAATTCATTAAATTTATTTAAGTTTTTAAATTAATTTTTTACGTTACCAATTTTTTTTTGTAAATTTTATTTAATCTTTTTTTTAACAAGAATATAATTTTAAAAAATATCTGAAAAATAGTTAAATTGAATGAATTAGTCCTCAAAACTTTATTACATAAATTTTCCTATGACTTAAAATAATAAGGTAGTTTGGGGACCAATTAACTAAAAATTTAATAGAATGATCAATTCATCAAAACTATTGTAGTTTGGGGACCAATTAACTAAAAAAATAATAATTAGGAGCAGCCCATCTAAACTAGCATACTTCGGGGACCATATGTTCTAATTTGCCAAAATGAAATAAATTCGGTGGGACAGTTCGAAAAAGACAAGGTAAGTTTGGGGAAACGGAGGGATTATCTTGAAATCAATGAAATTGTCAACGCCAATAGAAACCCACTTTCCGCCACAGCATCATGTCTTGAGAGGAAAGCGTATGGGCCGACCCACCTAGGCCATACTCTAATTGGGCCAATTCATAATTAATAGATAGAATGAGAAATAGATGTGTATTTATGAGGTGAAGACCTCTATTTATAGAGTACATGATAGGCTCATGGGTTTTTAGGGTTTACATGGTCATAACAATATATGATAAGTATATCTAAAAAATATATTTACAACACTGCCCTTTGATTGACCATCCCTAAAAGAAACTGCTGCCTCGTTAAAAACCTTGCCAAAAAAACCCATTGGGATAAAAACTGGACGAAGGAAAAGAGTACAGCTGCTCCACCTCAATATAGTCATTCTTGATCATTGAGTCGGCACATATCGATCTTGTGTAACAACTTCTTGAATGTTGACATTGGTAATGTCTTTGTAAAAGAATCCGCTAGATTGTCACTTGAGCGAATTTGCTGGATGTTGATGCCGCTACTCTTTTGGAGATCATATGTTGCATTTGCTCTTTTAAGAATCAATCTCAATGACTCATTTTCTCGTGTGTTGCATTGGATGTCTCGTTAAAAACTTTAACTAAGAAAACCATTTGGGAAAAAACTTAGAAAGGAAAAAAGAATACAACCATTTGACCTTCAGGGTCATTTTACCTTTAGGAGTCAGTCTAATCTTCAAGATTATTTACAATTTGTTACTCCCCCACAAGATAACAATCTTCAAGGTTATCTTTAAGGTCTACATTAATATGTGTAACACAAGTTTAATTATCGGCATAGATAGTAGCATGAAATATGTCAATATATCATTACTCTCACCAATAGACCAATATCATATTTGTCTCGAAAATAACAAAAGATGGTCAATACAATTTCAAATTCTCCAATTGCACATAATTAAGGAACTTCTGGTCCTCATCTTTGTTATCTTCTATAGGTCTAAATGAGTCTCTATCCACTTTAAGTGGTTGCGATACAATAAAATCTCTTTAAAGACCTTTCAGACAATTATTAATTCAACCCAAGTCTTTTGATTCTAACTCCGTCTTTAGGCATGGGTTGTTTCACCAATTACTTTTGTACATAATGATTCACTTATCATCTTCAGGAGGAATTTGGAGTGATGTGTTCTAATTTTGTATTCCGCGGACTTCTTATCTCTTAGCACCAATAAATGTCTCACGCTTCTGACATCAATGAGAATTAATTGATTTATTTTGTCTATGATAAACTTCAATTCTTTCATAGTGCATATACAACAGGTATATGAGATTTTAGTCACTCATTTTGCACTAAATAATTTGATGAACTTCTAGTTCATAGTGTGTAAATCTAAATAATTAATCCAACGAGATGTTTGCGGCATTCTATTATTTATGTTTGGATTATAAAATCAACATATCAATGAATAAAATAATCTATAATGATTTGATCTATGTAAGTTACTAGGACGGAGTATAGTTATAAGTATTATGCTATTCAGGAGTTTCAATCAAACTCAAGTCGTCATTTATGTACCCTTCTGTCAAGGAATACTCGTCGTTCTTATTATATATACTATTTCAGCCCTTACAATGACTTTTGCAGTCTAATTGAAAGCATCTTTTTGACTTATATGCTTTGAGCAAGTTAAATCCTTCATGGATCTTCATATATATGCCACTATATAGTAAATCATATTGATAGATATTTACTACATCCATAAGGAGCATGCAAGCCTTTTGTAACATAAGTAGATTAATCAAATTCTACAATACAAGGACGTCTATTATGGGAGAGTACATAATTAATTCCCGATCTTTGAGAGAAACATTGTGTTACGAGTATTGCCCTATATCTCGTAATTTTTCAGTTCTCTTTGTAACAAAGACACATTTGTATCCTTTAGGGATATACTTTCCGGATTTTGGAACTACATGTCCAAATATTTCCGGCTTTCTAGTGAATATTAATTCACCTCGTATGACTTTTTTCCTCTTTGGCCAATTATTTATATCTTGACAATCTCTTGTAGATCGTCGTTGATGATCCTCTTTTATCATTTCAAGAGTCATATTAAAAGGCGAAAATACTATCGTGCGTCCACGACGATATTTGATCTCTCCAATATTTTGAGATCTCAGTATTTTCAGACGCTTGTAGTTCTTCAGGAACTTCTTTGTGTTTGTATAGAATTATAGAGAATAAGATAAGACTTACATCTTCAATATAGAACATTAGATCAAATAGATCTTAATTATCAACTATGAATGTAGAGATTATAAATAAGATTGGAATTTAAATAAATACTAGCCTATTTTTTATGTAAATACTAGCCTATTTTTTATGCGCGCTTGCGCGGAGTCAATATTCTAAGCATTATTATTTTTCGTAAAACGTATAATTATAAATAATATACATTATTTTGAAGTAGCATACAATTTACATACAAAATTTTAAGATAGAGGGATTTATTTCATAACTATTTATCTATCAGTAAATTACATACTTCCAATCGATACGAAATAATTATAACCCACAAAAGCGATAAGGGTCGTGAATAGCAATAAAATAGCAACGACCATCAAAAGCAATACGTTTAGCCAAAGAACCACCAAAAATGTTTAAATGCACAAACATCATCTCCAATTGAGTCAATATGGTTCAAATTTCAAAATAAATTTTCAAGAAATAACTATATAACTAGTAGCTGTACCCAGCTGAAATTGATTCTCTCACCTTATATTTTGCTTCAAGATTGTGTAGACTGAAGAAAGCTAAATCTCATGAAAAGCATTAAGTAAATGTAGATGAGTATTTGAGTACAATTAGTGCGGGACCAAAGCAATCAATTAATTCAAGTTAAGATAATCGAA
Source organism: Lavandula angustifolia (assembly GCA_028984105.1). NCBI lineage: Eukaryota > Viridiplantae > Streptophyta > Magnoliopsida > Lamiales > Lamiaceae > Lavandula > Lavandula angustifolia. Next base: position 33,085,038 of record CM054807.1, read on the forward strand.
CAACATAGGTAAAGAACAACAAAGAGGCGGGAAATGACGTAACATCAACAAACACAACAAGAAAGACTAATGTCATAGACATGGCATAAATGAATGAAAGAATTCACCCCTCGATTGAACTACAAAATGACTTGAGCGAAGCACCTAAAAGGGTAATATGAAAGGAAATCTATGAATTAATGTTCATAATGAAATAACGCAACGCATGATATGACCTAGAGAATTTTATTCTTAAATACTCAATCAGACCCTTTTTTTCTCATTTGAAATGATCTCTTTCGGAAAAGCAAAATATTATTACTTTTCTCTTATTTTTTTTATTTCTCTCTTCTATTTTATCATCTATTCTTTCACTATTTCACTCGTCTTCTCTCTTTTACTTTATTATCTACTTTGTTTTCTTGATTTTCGTGCCAGAAAGCAAAAAAGCTAATATAAATGGGATGAGGGAGTACATGATATGAGCTATAGAATTTTATTCTTAAATACTAACAACTAAACCGTCATTAAGCCTATGTTTGGTTGACGGAAAAAATTGAGAATAGAGAAATAGGTGAAAAAGAGAAAGAAGAGAAATATAGTAGATTTTATATAGTGTTCGGTAGGAGAGAAATAAAAAAGAAATATAAGAAAAGAGAAACTGTGTCACATTTGAAAAGACAAAAACATCGTTTAAAGTAAAATGTAGAGAAATATTATTAAAACTATATTAGTAATTTATTCATCCAACAATACTTTCTCTCCACTTTTCTTCTCACATTTGGAGAGAAAGGAAATCCGTGTGGGTCCCACTCAAAATATACATTGTCATCATCTTCAATCACACAACGAGAAGAACGACGTCAAATAATTATAGGATGAATAAACAAGTAATTAAGATAGATGACTATGAAGCTGGACTAGAATGCTAAGGTATGAATCCATCTATGATGTCTAGAAATTAATATGCCCTCCTACTACACTGTGATGATAAAACTTCAGCAACTTAATTGATGTCAGGACTCGATGAATGTGATAAAGTTGAATAATAGAATCTCCTGCAAATTCTAACAACTACACAAGAAAGAGCAATGAAAAATCATAGCTTCAACCATAATACGCAAGAAACTTCCCTAACACATTATTTTGATGATTATTGGGAATAATTGATTGAGGTGTTACAAAAACAGAAAACATTATGATAATAGAATCAATTTCAACCTTTCAATATCTTTTTCCACCGAATATCTAGGGATTACGGTGAATAGAAGAGTGAATTTTCCTTTCTCTTATGTAATACTACACGAGTAAATGGTGAACATTTGATTTATTGATTCAACCATATGTTAGTTAATCGAGATTAATATAGAGCTAAAAATGACATCTCAACCCATAATAGTGAAATTATGGAAAACCATAATAAATAATAGGGATATTTTCTTCTAAATACAACTTTTTTCGAATTCTCTTTTTGCACATGAACTTTCAATTTAGCATATAAATACACCAACTCTTGATTTGTTTCAAATTGCACACGGATCAAAAGTCAAAGCTGACATGACATTTTCCAGTATGACGTGACTGCTGACGTGTAGGGTGAGTCGGCATCGACCGTATCTAATTTACCAGTAAATACACAAACTCTTTACAGTTTTTCTTTTCGCGCATAAACTTTGAATTTGATATTTTTTTGCACAAAGTCGAAATAAACTATTTTTAATTTTACTATATTGTACTAAGATTTTCCAGATTTTTTCTATTTTTAAAATACACACGTTTTTTCTTAAAATATGATTATTAAAAAGCTTGAAGAATTTTCTCATTCTTGTTCGTTGCTACAACAACATTCTCGAACATTGTTATAAACTAAATAGAATGAGAGAATAATAGAGAGAAAGAGAAAATAGATGTGTATTATTATGAGGGTGGAGACCTCTATTTATAGAGTACAAGATGGGCTAATGGGCTTTTAGGGTTTACATGGTCATCACAATATATGGTAAGTATATATATAAAATATATTTACAACACTCCCCCTTGATTGACCATCCCTAAAAGAAACTGCTGCCTCGTTAAAACCTTGCGGAAAAACCCATTGGGATAAAAAGCGGACGAAGGAAAAAGAGTACAGTTGCTCCACCTCAAAATAGTCATTCTTGATCCTTGAGTCGGCGCATATCGATCTTGTATAACAACTTCTTGAATGTTGGTAATGCATTTGTAAAAGAATCTGCTAGGTTGTCACTTGAGCGAATTTGCTTTGGATGTTGATGCCGCCACTCTTTTAGAGATCATGTGTTGCATTGGCTCTTTTATGAATCAATCTCAATGACTCATTTTCTCATGTGTTGCGTTGGATGCCTCGTTAAAAACCTTAACTAAGAAAACCCTTTGGGAAAAACTTAGAAAGGAAAAAAGAGTACAACCATTTGACCTTCAGGGTCATTTGACCTTTAGGAGTCGAGTCCTAATCTTCGGGATTATTTACAATTTGTTACTCCTCCTCAAGATAACAATCTTCAAGTTTATCTTTAAGGTCTACACTAATACGTGCAACACAAATTTAATTATCATCAAAGATAATAGCATGTTTGTCTCGAAGATAACAAATGATGGTCAATACCATTTTAAATTTTCCAATTGCACATAAGTAAGGAACTTCTGGTCCTCATTTTTGTTATCTTCTATAGGTCTAAATGAGTCTCCATCCACTTCAAGTGATTGAAACAACCATTAGGTAGCTATGTGGATGCAATAAAATAAAATCTCTTTAAAGACCTTCTGGTAGGTCGACTAGCATAACTCCATTAGGGAGATGCTCGATCTGCAGGTCGAAACAATTATTAGTTCAACCCAAGTATTTAGATTCGAACTCCGTCTTTAGGCATGAGTTGATTTCATCAATTAATTTTGTACATAATAATTCACATATCCTCTTCAGGAGAAATTTGGAGTGATATGTTCTAATTTTGTATTCCGCGGACTTCTTATCTCTTAGCACCAATAAATCTCTCACGCTTCTGGCGCTGATGAGAATCAATTGATTTATATTTTCTATGAGGAACTTCAGTTCGTTCATGGTGCATATACAACAAGTATATGAGATTTTAGTCACTCCTTTTGCACTAAATAACTTGATGAACTTCTGGTTCATAGTGCGTGAATTTAATAATTAATCCAACGAGATATTGCGGCATTCTATCATTTATGTTTTATATCTCCCCCTAATGCCGACAAGCATTTGAGTTGGATTATCAATGAATAAAATAATTCATAATTACTTGTTCTATGTAAGTCATTTTGACGGAGTATACATATAAGTATTATGTTCTTCAGGAGTTTCAATCAAACTCAAGTCATCATTTATGTACCCTTATGTTAAGGAATTCTCGTCGTTATGATTATATCATATACGGCTGTACTATTTCAGCCCCTACAATGACTTTTACAGTCTAATTGAAAACATCTTTTTGACTTACATGCTTTGAGCAAGTTAAATCCTTCAGGGATCTTTATATATATGTCACTATTTAGTGAATCATATTGATAAATATTTACTACATCCATAAGGCGCATAGCAAGCCTTTTGTGACATAAGTAGATTAATCAAATATAATGGCGTCTAATAATGGAGAGTACATATTTAATTCCCGGTCTTTGAGAGAAATATTGTATTACGAGTATTGCCCTATATCTCGCAATTTTTCATTTCTCTTTGTAACAAAGACACATTTGTATCATTCGGGGATATACTTTCCGGATTTTGGAACTACAAGTCCAAATATTTCCAGCTTTCTAGGGAATATTAATTCACCTTATATGACTTCGTTCTTCTTTGGCCAATTATTTCAATCTTGACAATCTCTTATAGATTGTCGTTGAGGATCCTCTTTTTTCATTTCAAGAGTCATATTAAAGGCGAATATATCGTCATGCGTCCACGACGATATTTGATCTCTCCAATATTTTGAGATCTCATTATTTTCAGACGATTGTAGTTCTTCAGGAACTTTATTTGATTGATTAATCATTTTCGTCATTTTTTGGTTCATATGTTGTGCCCCTCTTCTTAGACACAAAATTTCTTTTAGAACCAATTGGTCGACCATATTTTTGACGAACTTTTAATGCATTTCTTTGTCATTTATACTTGTCCTTCAGGGGACATGAAATCTTGTTGGGGGTATTTGCAGCAAATGTATGACATTGTCACTTCTTTTATATACATACTAAAGCATCAAGAAGTTGATTCGCAATATTTTACAAGTGAGTCTTTTGACTTCTTGTTCACATTGATTACTTCTGGAATCCAAATGTGACTAGTTTGTTCTTGTGCTTTTTTTTGTTGGATGTAGATTTCACATTGATTACTTCAGGAATCCAAATGTGACATATGTTCCAACTAATGTTGGAAATGTTATTTCATCATAATAACTATCTTAATGTGAGATCATTTTTATACAGACAAATACCATTTTGAGTATGGATATGAGCAACTAATTATTCGATCTCAATCCCAAAGCCATATGATATAAATCCTCGTTAGGAGGAATTGGAGTTTAATAAACCCACTCGCTTTATCAAGGCAAATCTTCTTGATGGAATTGAGCTCTTTATTTTTGAAATTGTAGTTTTACCAAGTGCTACATTTCTTATAGAAATCGAGCATTCATGGAAATTAAGAGATTCTTCGGGATCTCTCCGCAACGCCCATTTGAATTTTCAATTATGTTGCGCATCAAAGTTGTTTGCGAGATGTCCAAACTTATCATGTCAAAGCATAGAGCTCTTTGAACTTCCGGTTCATGACATGTTTTGTCTCACTTATTTCTATGAATGTGTAATACATTCAAGGTGGTAGTGTGATAACTTTTCTTTTGTTAGCTTCTGGCTAAATACAAAAGAATCACTACCTTTATATATTATTTTTCAGTATGGTATCCATTGCAGCGGATATCCTTAAAACTTAGTAAGTTTCTTCTAGACTTACTAAAGTAAGGGCAAACTTAATAGTTGATTTCGTATCATTTGATAGAATGACACATGCTCTTCTGGAGCCTTCAATAATTTCGATGCACTAGATTTGAAAATCTTGCAATTTAGGATGCATATACTCGTATCGAGTTTCAGGGAGGATAATCAATTATATCTTTAAGCAGTCCTATTGGGATGCTTCATTTCTATTATCTCTCTCATGCCCTCTTATTGGCAGATTAACATCGATATCAAGAGTATATTAATGTCAATAAGATATAAATAATGTTTTTCATTCAAGAATAACATATATCATCGAAAATGCGAGTTGCTCTTTAAGAGTATTTAATATTCTTCTGGAATATAAATGATGCTACTTCAGGAGCAAAAGTTAAATAGTATATAAAAATACTATATTTGAGGCATTTCCACAAACATGTGATGGTAATGTTACTATCACAATATGGTCATTTTTCAGTAATATAATTGTGCTACTTCGGAGCAACAACTTAGTTTTATTCATGATACGTGAAATCAATAAATTGTGAATTTTGAGATCTACCGGATCTCACATCTATTCTTAAAAAGAAATTAAACCACAATAGGATATTGGAAATGCAATTGTCATTCAAAGAGGAGCTCTTGCTACCACTCCATGTAATTAGGTAATACATTAAAGTACAACATACCTTTATATATTCATTGTTCTTTAGGAATTAAAATTATGAACATATAGCATTTGCCAAAATAAAAAAAAACTTGAATCGTTTCTTCAAGAACATGTAGTATTCTTCAGGAATACAAATTATGCTACTTTAGGAGTACTAATTTTAGTTTTATATTAAACCACTTTAGGCGAAAGGTTAATACGTTCTAGAAACCCAATTGTTCTTCAAGAACATAGTATTATTTGGGAATATCAATTGTGCTACTTCGGGAGCAACAATAATAAAAATTCAAGAACCAAGATTCGCCTATCAATAAGATATGTTGTATGAATTGCTCAGTACGTAATATTCTTCAGGAATATTACTTGTGTGCTACTTCAGGAGCAACAAATTAAGATTACATTTATATATATAAATATAAATATTATACAGTATGCAGAAGAAAAAAAAATTGAGGTATATAGTAATTACATAGATAATATTAGTAACTCTTCAAGAGTGAAATATTCTTCAAGAATATTAAATTGTGCTACTTCTGGAGCAATAATTAAGTTATTTCAATAAGTTTGAATTGCTCTTTAAGAGCTTAAGATATTCTTCAGGAATATGAATTGTGCTACTTCAGGAGCAACAATCTAGATTCAACATTAAATAAATAAATAAATAAGCAAGTATAAGCGTACATATATGTATAAATATTAATTGTAAATGTTCTTCCAGAGCATGTAATATTCTTCGGGAATATTGACTGTGCTACTTCAGGAGCAACAAAATAATCATTTCAAAAACAAGAAAATTTGAATTGCTCTTTAAGAGCATACTATATTCTTCAGGAATATTAAATTGTGCTACTTCTAGAGCAACAATTAAATTATTTCAATAAGTAAGATTGAATTGCTCTTTAAGAGCATGTGATATTCTTCAGGAATATGAATTGTGTCACTTCTTGGGCAACAATTATAACAATATAAGAGACCAAAGAAATCTCTTAATTAAAGTAGTCCATATATACTACATATCATGTCGTATCCGGATCGAAGAATAAAATTCTTATGTCATGTTTTTAAACAACAAACATCACTAAGAACTCAGACTATCATTCTCATGAATTTGACAATTCGATTTTCAGATTTAACTAATGTTAATCAATAACCAATTAAATCTAGCATAATCAACAATAATACACGCTATTAATCAAATAATTATACCACTTTTATGATAGGATTGGATGGAGCACGGTGGAATTGAAAATTCTAGATCTTTTAGAATCATAGAATAATTATCCCTATGAAGAATGCATAACTAACAAATTTATTTATACCTTTCGCATTGATTGATTTATCCAAGTGTCTCCCCTCTCCTCACCATGATTTGTGGACATGTCACGCCTAAAGAATTTCCCCAGTAAAGTCTTTGGCTCTCGATTTGTTGAATGAGAAGGACGTTGGAAGTTCGAGAGGAGATTCGGAGGTAAAAAAAAAAAATTGAGACTATCGTGCTGATAACGTGTTATAAACTAAATAGAATGAGAGAATAATAGAGAGAAAGAGAAAATAGATGTGTATTATTATGAGGGTGGAGACCTCTATTTATAGAGTACAAGATGGGCTAATGGACTTTTAGGGTTTACATGGTCATCACAATATATGGTAAGTATATATATAAAATATATTTACAACAAACATCTTTTTATCTAAAACTCGATATATGAAAGTGAGTGTCTTTCGTTTCATTCTACAATTTATTCCCACATTACACAAAAAAATAAAATTAAACATTATTTAGTTCAACTGAATTCGCTCATTCATTATAAAAATCTTTTAGAAATAATAATAATAATATTAATAATAATAATAATAATAATATAGTAAACTTCGAGAGTGTGCAAAAAAAAAAATCAAAGTTCATGTGCAAAAAAGAAAAAATGTAACGAGTTTGTGTATTTTCTGATAAACGGTCGATGCTAACTCACCCTACACGTCAGCAGCAACGTCATGCCGGAAAATGTCATGTCAGCTTTAATTTTTGACCCGTGTGCAATTTAAAACAAATCAAGAATTGGTGTCAAAAATTAATAATAGATTTGTTTTAAGAATCAAAAGGAAATTCTTGATTCTGCCGTTGCAGCCAAGCATGTGCAAAAAGGAAATTTGAAAGAAGTTAGGAAAATATCCCTAAATAATAATAGATTAATTTTAAGATTATTATTTGAATTCCACGATCTTAGTAAAAAGGTCATATGTACAGAAAACACAGGAGAAGGCTATTGCACAAACACAAGGAGGCACACGGGAAGATTATATATAAACTTTCACGATTATATATTACACATGCACTGAAGCTGAATGGTGAAGATTAATGGAGTCTTCTACAGAATGATTCCCATAATTAAAAGCTTTACACACAAAATATACAAAATGCAGTTTGGGAGGATTGAGGATCCATAAAAATGGAGCTGACTTAGCATGACAAAAGCTAATTTGCTCCTTGCTGAGAGTTGAAGCTATCATACATGTCTCTGCACAGAATAAACTCCTTCTCCGATCTGCGATACGCCTCGAATTCGTCTTCTATCTTCTGCTTTACCTTCTCCAGCTCCATCTCTCCAGCTTCCAGATTTTTCAACATCCTTAACTTATCAGCACTCATGGCAGTGTTCATCACAGGAAACAAGATTCTTGGCTCCCTAAATTGGAAACAAGATCATTTGAAATGTTCATGTGAATTCCAAACAATGTTTATGGCATTTGAATGATATTTAAATAAGTCTCAGACAAGAGAACCATGAACGACAAGGTTTATCGCGTATGCATACCAACGGCCTAGACTGATGAGTCCATTCCGTCTCATTAACCCTCCATCTAATGAGACTGCACCGGCGTTGATGCAGGATTGGGCTGCCATCATGGTGTCCCTGTCTTTGTAGACTTGCAGCTCACCAAGAAGGAGATAGAATAGAGTCTCTTATCATGTTTACAGCATAGCCTAGATAACCTTGAGGGACCGTGCCATTTGGCAAGGTGGGATGCTGCAACGGCAGAATCTCTTGGGGATCAATGCTTGGCTGCTTTGACAATGGCCTATTTAACGTTGTTTCGAGAAAACAAACTCGAGTTAGTTTTGAGTCCGATTTTTTTTTTGGGGGGATGTGCAGAAATGTACAAAACAAACAATCTTAAATGCAAAAATATACATGAGATTCCATAATTGCAAAAATGTACATTTTGTCCTCTAAAACATATAAAGTTACCTAGATTAATAGGTTTTTCTATTTCCTCTTACTTTTGCAGAGAGTGTCTTGTCTTTTACTTATTTAACATTCTCTCTCTTCCTTTGACCTTGATTTTTTTTTCCTTCAGCAACGTGCAGCCTTTTACTTTTTTTTTTAACAGTAATTTAAAAAATAAAATATGGTCCGATCGATCGGCCTTGTCCCATCGATCGGACCAATTTTTTTAATTTAAAAAATAAAATATGGTCCGATCGATCGGCCTTGTCCGATCGATCGGACCATTTTTTTAATTTAAAAATACTAACATGGTCCGATCGATCGGACCATTTTTTTTTTTACATTTTCATTTCCATGCCATCGTCCAGCCTTTTTTTGTCTTCATGCATGCAGAATAATTTCGTCCTCATGCATGCAGTATATTTCGTCCAACATCTTTTTTTTTTTTTTTTAATCAAGAATCAAAGTATTTACAGAGAAAAAAAATCTGGAAAGATATTCACTTACCTTTTTACCTAGTGACATGCAATAAAGTTGCAGAAAAAACTGAACTCCATATACACAGTAGGAGGAATCTGATTCTTTTCCTCTTCACACGCAACACAGTATACTCTTCTATGATTATTTTCAGATGCAAAAAAATTGAACTCTATAACAAGGAGAGCAAGACAGGGAGGGTGCGAGAGAGCGAGAATTTTATTTCAGAGAACGAGAGGGAGGGAGCGAGGGTCCTTTAAACGCGACAGAGAACGAGAGCGAGGGAGCGAGAGTGTGAAACAATTTTAAAGGTAACCCTATTCCATAAATTGTTATATTTGTTGCTTGATTTTAGGTAAATATCTATGTATTATTTTGAGGGCGTATGATTTTCCTTGATTTGAGGGGTAAATATATACGTATGATTTTTGCTTTATTTGAGGGTAAATATCTATGCTTGATTTGAACGAATTTTTTGCTTGATTTTGCTTGATTTGAGGAGTAAATATGTACGTATTATTAGTTATAAAATATCTTATGTGTTGTTCTCCGCATGTTAGCTTATCTTTGCTCTCCGCATGTTAGCTTATCTTATGTGTTGTTTACGGAGTACTAAGTCTGGTTTTGCGGAGTACTAAGATACTTTTTTCTTTTTTAATTCTTTCCAGATGTCTACCTGGACACGTGTAACTGTAAAGTATGGAGGTTGTTTCTTGGGTTCAGATTACAAAGGTGGGGATGAACAGCTTGCCCCACTTCGGACCGACCAATTAACATTGTTATCCTTAAGAGCAAGCATCGAAGCCCGTACACAAATTAACTCACGGCTTACCCCCTATGCGCTTTATTCATTGGAGCATGCTCGATCTGGAAAGTTGATTAAGTCATTAATGATGACGGATGATGACTTGGTTCGACTTATCAACTTAGAGACCGATCCAACTGTTTGCGTCGTTTTGACGGCTGATCGTGCCGGAACATCACAACAAGGACATTACGTCCCTTCATTTGATTACCAATTTAGTTTCCCAAATATGTTTGGTGATGCATATGGTCAAAGCGGAGCTGCATATGAGTTTGGAAGGCAAGAACAACAACCGGAGCAAGAAGAAGAAGAGCAACAAGAGGAGCAAGAAGAAGCAGAACAGTAGGATGAAGGTGCGAATGATAATAACGATGATGATGATGATGATACGTATGACGAGGATTATACGGCAGAGGAAGAGGAAGAGGATGAGGAAGACGAACATGTTGTCGCTAAAAACTTTTATGGAACCATGTATGAGTTTGCATCATGGATTCGTGGGGAAGGCGGTTTAAACCGGCTAATGACACTTCTAGAGCAGCCACAAAACAGAGCGGTTGCCCTACAAGACGAAGATAATGAAGTTGTCGACGAAGTCAGAAATTGGCTAGTGCCAATTATTCCGCCAAGTCAAGCAGGTGTCATTGGTTGTACGGATATAGAGAAGATTGAAGAGGGCATTCTCGGAAACGACAACATCTTTTGGAAGAAGGACGCCCTAACAATAGCCGTTGGTCTCTGACATTTAGAGTGTCGATGGTCTTATAAAGTGAAGAGGGCAAGTCCTCAGTATCAGTGGTTTGAATGTCTGTTGGGCGATCTTTGTCCATTCAGAGTACGTGCCCGACATAATGGTATTTATTGGACAATTTACGATTTTGTGCCGGAGCACAGATGTCAGTATGACTTTGATAATGCCGAACCGATCACTGTTACTGCGAATCGGAGCCTATTTTGGGCAAAGAATGCGTATGGAGGGAACGATGTTGCGACCTCGAGACATGATCAATGAGATGCGTCTGAAATTTGGTGTGAAGGTGGAGTATTATAAGGCCCTGCGTGCTAGAAACAATGCGATTCAATTGATTTATGAGAGTCACGAAGACTTGTACAAGATGCTCCCTCGATATTTGCACATGTTGAAGCAGGTAAACCCCGGAACGGTAACTAATGTTCGTGCCGACAGCGACGGGAGGTTCGAGTACGCGTTTGTTGCATGGGGCCAGTGCATCCCCGCATTTATGTGGCATTTGAGGAAGGTGATTGTAGTTGATGGAACTCACCCGAAGGGAAAGAATACCGGCATTCTCTTTCTTTGCAGATTACTAAAGACCCGCAACGAACGGCTTGTACCGCTCGCCATTGGCATTGGACCAATTGAGAACAATGACTCATGGGCGTGGTTTCTACTGGAATCTTAAGCGAGTGTACGGTTCGAGCGGCGACCTACCGATCGTGTCGACCAAAGCACGTTAGTATTAAAAATGCCTTTGTCGAAGCGGTGTTTCCCGGAGTTCCTCACTCGCTTTGCAACGTCCATCTTAATAACAAGCTCACTTCTTACAAGAATGAAGTACCCTACATGTTCCGTCAGTGCCACCGCATACCGTGAGTCGGACTTTAGGAAGTACATGGCATCAATCCTCGTGGCGAGTGAAGGAGCATACAACAAGCCGATAGAGGTTGGTCCCGAACGTTGGGCCCGGTCGCAATGTCCGCGGCGTCGCTACTGCCTTTCTATCATCAAATTGTGTCGAGTCTTTCAACGGAAGACTTTTGTGGGCCCGTCGATTGCCGATTTGCTCGATGATAGACACGATACGAGCAATTATGGAGTCATGGTGGGATGAAAGGCGTCAACTGGCCGAGTGAGAATAGCCATCCGTTGGTGGACGTTGCGAAGAGGAAGTTAAGCGCGAGATTGACCTTGCACGCTCATATACCGTCACCTTAACCGCCGGAGGAAGATACAAAGTCAACGACGGGAGAAATCACAACTATAAGGTGGATTTGGAGAACCAAATGTGCACGTGTCACGAATTTGATATGGACCTAATACCATGCTCCCCCACGCATTGCGATTCCGTATGAATTCTTTTACACTTTTTAATCACTTATTATATATCTAACACATTTTTTGTTTTACAAACATGTTGTCGCCGACGAGGAGAGCGGAGACCATTTTTACAACTATGTCCACCGAGTATGTACACTACAAGCAACCACGGGGATATTTACGAACACCACTTTAATTCGTTACCGCATTGGAGCTTTGGACCATTCCCGACCATATTCGAGATGCAGATCCACTGTTACCACCCCTAGCGAAGCGTCGGCCGGTCGCCCAAAGCCAGAGACGTTACCGATCGGGAGCGGAGGCCTCCACAAGCTCAACTCAAGGTCGTAGCAGAAAGTGTGGTGTTTGTCACGAAAGAGGCCACACAAGGAGGACATGTTCAGAGAGGGAGACACAAGATTAAATTTGTGGTGTCTTAGTTCTAGTTTATTTTCTATATATTATTTGATGTATGAAGTTTGTTTTGTTGAAACCCTAATTCGGTATGGTTGTTCCCTAAACCTTAATTGACAAAACCTAAATTAAATAGCGTATAAACCCTAAATATAAACCCTAAATTAAATTGCGTAATTTAAAAAAAAAAAAAAAACTATGGTCCGATCGATCGGCCTTGTCCGATCGATCGGACCATATGTTTATTTATTTATTTTTTAACATAGTAATTTATTTTTTACTTATTTTTTATTTTTAAAAAAAATACATATAGTCCGATCGATCGGCCTTGTCCGATCGATCGGACATATGTTTATTTATTTATTTTTTAAATCAGTAATTTAAAAAAACATATGTCCGATAATTTAAAAAAAAAAATTATGGTCCGATCGATCGGCCTTATCCGATCGATCGGACCATATATTCATTTATTTTTTTAACATTCGTAATTTAAAAAATATATGTCCGATCGATCGGCCTTGTCTGATCGATCGGACCATATATTTATTTATTTTTTTTTTAAAAAAAGTCCGATAATTTAAAAAAAAAAATTATGTATGTATTTATTTTTTTTTAACATTAGTAATTTAAAAAATATATGGTCCGATCGATCGGCCTTGTTTGATCGATCTGCCCATATATTTATTATTATTTTTTTTTAAAAAGTCCGATAATTTTAAAAAAAAATTATGTATGTATTTTTTTTTTAACATTAGTAATTTAAAAAATATATGGTCCGATCGATCGGCCTTGTCCGAGCCTTGTCCGATCGATCGGACCATATATTTATTTATTTATTTATTTTTAAAAAGTCCGATAATTTAAAAAAAAAATTATGTATGTATTTTTTTTTAACATTAGTAATTTAAAAAATATAGGGTCCGATCGATCGGCCTTGTCCGATCGATCGGACCATATATTTATTTATTTATTTTTTTAAAAAAGTCCGATAATTTAAAAAAAAATTATGTATGTATTTTTTTTAACATTAGTAATTTAAAAAATATATGGTCCGATCGATCGGCCTTGTCCGATCGATCGGACCATATATTTATTTATTTTTTTTAAAAAGTCCGATAATTTTAAAAAAAAATTATGTATGAATTTATTTATTTTTTTTAACATTAGTAATTTAAAAAATATATGGTCCGATCGATCGGCCTTGTCCGATCGATCGGACCATATATTTATTAAAAAAAATATATGTAGCCGACATCTGTATATACAATCCGACCGATAGGATGATTAAGGGATACCCCAAAAACTATTCATCAAAACCTCAAATACTATTCCTCTAAACCCTCAAAACCCTTGATCAAAACCCCAAATACTATTCCTCTAAACCCTCAAAACATCGAATTCGAGCAACAAAAAGTGATATAAGAATAGGATATTGAGGATATCATGAATAACTTTGAAATATAATAATAGAGACATAATTAAAAAAAAAAAAACTTTCGACCTCTTCTTATATTTCGAAAAATGAGTTCATTTTTTGTATAAAGTCATAACTACTTCTATCGTTCTAAGAATGATTCATGTTTAATTTTGCTAATGTATACATATATATAAAGCTTTATTACACCATCCGTGATTATTCCCCTGAAATATTTATCAAATTTTTATTTTAAATTTTTTTTTAATTTTTTCAGTGTTTATTTCAAATATATTGATTTTTTAAGTATAATTTTGATTATTAATACCATCCGTGATTTTGATTATATTGATTTTTTATTTCAATTATATTGATTTTTTAAGTATACTTAAAAAATAATTAAAAAATAATTTTAAGTATAATTTTGATTATTAATACCATCCGTAATTTTTTTAAAAAATATTAAATATTTATTTTAAAAAAAAAGTCAAAAATTAATACCATCCATAATTTTATTTAAAAAAAAATAATATTTATTTTATTTAACATGTAATTTAAATAATAACTGATCGATCGGCCTACTCCGATCGATCGGACCATATTTTTATTTAAAAAAATAATTAAATATTTATTTTTAAAAAAAAGTATAAAAATAATACCATCAATAATTTTCGACCATAATTTTTTTTAACATGTAATTTAAAAAAAATAATAATATGGTCCGATCGATCGGACCATATATTTTTTAAACTAAAATTCATATGGTCCGATCGATCGGCCTTGTCTGATCGATCGGACCAAATATTTTTTAACATGTCGTAATTTTTAACACTTCAAATCGGTTGATACATAAAATTCAAGCAATATCACAGAGTTCAAGCAATATTTATGACATTACGATACGACACCTTTTATTTAACATGTCGTAATTTTTAACATTTCAAATCGGTTGATACATAAAAAATAATTAAATATTTATTTTTAAAAAAATGTAAAAAAATAATACCATCCATAATTTTCGACCATAATTTTTTTTAACATGTAATTTAAAAAATAATAATAATATGGTCCGATCGATCGGACCATATATTTTTTAAACTAAAATTCATATGGTCCGATCGATCGGCCTTGTCTGATCGATCGGACCAAATATTTTTTAACATGTCGTAATTTTTAAAATTTCAAATCGGTTGATACATAAAATTCAAGCAATATCACAGAGTTCAAGCAATATTTTTAACATTACGATACGACACATTTTATTGATACATAAAATTCAAGCAATATCACAGAGTTCAAAACATTTTACAGCCATCCAATTACGATATTTATTAATGTTTCGCTCTTCAAAACCCCATACCCGAGTAGGAAAATCGGTGAGGAGACGCTCTATAGTCATGCATGTAAATACCCCGCAACTATACGAATCCAATTGCAAGTACTGCTCTTCATCATCCATAAGCACAATTGAGGGCCTCTTACCTCCGGGAAATGGATAACCATATGGATTACACGCCCAATAGTTCCCGTGCCATAAGAATCGCGCTATAAATTTCCGGAAACCCATAAGGCATTTGACACGCCAATTAAATACCTTGGGATCTCTAAATTCATTTTTCGAGTCAAACATCTCGAGCTTCCAATCTGAAATACATAACCGCAATACGAACCAATGGTGTCTTTGCCAAGATTGGAAATATGATCTACAATAGATACAAATATATAATTTAGAACCTTAAAATTATTATATATAAAATATATAAATAGTACTCACATATTTGGCGGAGTACCAATCGCTTGTCCCAAGTTCTGGATTCCCCTTAACGCACTGCACATCCTCCTCTTTCGGAACCCATTTATAATCATTATCATTCTCGTGTCTATTATTTTCTGGATTCTTCACGCACTTGAGCCACTCATTCATAATACCCATCTATAAACAATTATTCAATGATAAAATTAAACCAAACAAATACCATATTTTTCAAAAAATACTCAAATATGAAATATACTTACAAAGACTGTAGAGTCCGCTATGACTGTGTATTGGGCATCTGGAGTCACGGGTAGGTTACCTTGAACTAGCCTGACCCGCAGTGACTGGATATAGCAGTTTACCATCTCACAATCCATTTCAGAATCAATCTTTATAAAATTCTTGAACCATTCTCGTTGAAGTGGAAAACCATCTGGACGTCGAAAGGCCAAGGTTTCACTGGACAAATACTGCTCAAAACTCTGAGCCAACGAGTTACTCGGCTCAAACATAGCCTACAAAAGACAATTATTAAATTAGGAAAAGAAATTAAATTAATTGAAAAATTCTCTTACCAACTCGCCGCCAGGTTCAACATCCATAGCCTGACCACGCTGATTAAAGGTCGGTGGTGCGGGCTCATCCCACCGGGGCCACTGTGTAGCCTGAGCGTGCCAGCTATATCCAGACTGAAATGGCATATTACTTCTATCCAGCAGCTCCTCACACCTACTCACTAGCTCCTGACTCAGAGTCTGATGATAATCATCAATTCTATTCATCATAGCTTGCTCGCATCTTTCAAAATTTTCTTGAATAGATCGACTGATCATGGCCTCTATTCTTGGGTCCAGAAAACTAGATGTCTCACCAACGGCTAATAATTATCAAAGAAGATGACGATTATTAAAAGAGGAATTGACCAGAAAATTTTTACTGTGAATTTAAGTTTATTACCTGATGCATCTCTCGCTGCTGATGAAGATGCTTCTGTACGGCGGGCCCGCCTCCGACCTCTCCTACTCTCTACTACAGTGTGCTCCTCCTCTTGCTCCTCCTCCTCACCGACAACTCCTCTGCTCGAACTACGTCTGCTCTCCTCGGTGCGCCTGATTAAGATACGCTGTCCATCTTGGTCATATTGCGCCGGCTGTAGGGGATTCAAGGGCACAGGAAAGTGTAGCCCAAATGGATTACTACCAATTGCACTCTGCCAATATGGACAATTCTTCTCAGTCTCGGTCGGTACTAACATTTCAAACACTACCGAGTCTCTCATCTGAAATACATAATATTTGTGCATTAAATATTAATAAGAAAATCCATAACATATTCAATGTGTAATTAATAATAAAAATATTTTTACCTGGCGCTTAAAAAACCCGGCTATATCACGCTGATCGGCGTCATTAAACGACCACCGTAAATAACGAGGATAACCATCGGGATTTAGAAGGGTCGCACAACGAGCTTCAAAACTTGGAATGGCCTCATATGCCCACACCTATATTAGAATATAAATATATCGAATTATTTCAACTAATAAAAAATTATAAATTAGTAATAATTAAGTTGTCAACAAATATTATACCTGTAGTGCCCAAATCGGCCCGTAGAGATTATACTTAGATCCTACGAGGTCCAAGGAATTTGGTACGTAACTGAGGTAGTGCAACATGGCCTCGTAGGTAAAAGCACCCCATGGGAACGCATTCCATTGGTCAATATCATCAACCAATACCCATATCCATGTATCAATTTTCTTAGTCTCTGCAGGAGCGTAGAACCAGAAGAAAAGAGCTAAAATATTCGACAACTTAATCAAGTCATCATCTGAAACGCCATTGGGCTCATATTTACAAAACCAGCTTAACAACTGCTTTGCTTCAATCGGTCTCCCACCATTGAATCTGCCGTAGACCCCGGATTGAGTAGGATGATAAAATGCTGACATGTCAAAACTACACTCGCCGAACATGAGCCCAGTAACCAATGCAAACTCCGGATGAGAGAAACGGATGTTCTGACCAACATAATTAAACCAAACCTCCGAAGGTCGTACCGAAATCTCATAGCATAATAGCTGGTGAAGAGCCCGCATAGCATTCTTACCTTCTGGCCAACCCACTATCCCCCCGAATTGACCATTAATAAACCGTTTGATTAGATCCACACCACCCTGCAGACCTAATTTCTGTCTAATCAAAGCCCCTAAATTATGCTTATAATATATTGTGATCTTCGGAGAAACGTCTCGTAGTGCTAGTCGTTTAAAATTGACCTATATATAACAATTAATATTTAATCATATTATAATTAATACAGTTATAATAATTAAAAATAAACTCACAAAAAAAAAATTTACGTAAAATGTCGGTACGGTCGAGGCCGGCAGACCAGTCCGTCGGCCTGGCCGGCGGTGAATGTCGGCCGCCGCGATTTCAACCATTTTTTCCGGCGATTTCTACCCCAATTTCACCAATTTTCACCCAATCCAAACAAATCTATATTATACTCACTAAACCCAACATATATATTTCATAAAAAACCACTTTTAAACATGTAATTATACATTAATTTTACATCTAAAATTTAATTTTATTTCAAATAAATACTAACCTCTTCCATTGTTACGAGCGGTTTCGAGCGGTTTGGAAGATCCTAAGCGTGCCCAAGTGAGTAGCTTTCGTGCCGATAGATTTCTCGGATTCAATGGGCCGATTTGAATGTGCCGATTTAGTGTGCCGATGTGTGATGTGTGTCGTTGTGTGTGTGTGCTGTGTGTATTTATATATATTAGGGTGCCGATCGATCGGGCTGTGCCGATCGATCGGCCCGTATAATTTTTTTATATTAATATATATTTTTATATATGTATTTAGTGTGCCGATCGATCGGGCTGTGCCGATCGATCGGCACATATAATTTTTTTTTAATATTTATGTATATTTATATATATATATATATATATATATATATATGATATATTAGTGTGCCGATCGATCGGGTGTGTGCCGACCGATCGGCACATATAATTTTTTTATTTTATGTATAATTATTTGAGATATATTAATTTGCGCCCGATCGATCGGGCAGTGCCGATCGATCGGCACAAATAATTTTTTTTAAATTTATGTATATTTATATATATATATATATCGCATATATATATTAGTGTGCCGATCGATCGGCTCGTGCCGATTGATCGGCACATATAATTTTTTTTATTTTATGTATAATTTTTTTAGAGAGAGTCCCGATCGATCGCCACAAATAATTTTTTTTTAATTTATGTATATTTATATATATATATATATATATATATATATATATATATATATATATATATATATAATTATGCCCGATCGATCGGACGGTGCCTAAATTAAATTATGATTCAATTATTGAAATTGCCTAAATTATATTTTCAAAATTGCCTAATTAAATTAACAAAATTGCCTAATTAACAAAACCGGTTTTTCGATAAATTATCAAAATTGCCTAATTAAATTAACGAAATTGCCTAAATTAAATTAATGAAATTGCCAAAAATAAATTCTCAAAATTGTCTAACAAAAATGCCTAAATTAAATTAATGAAATTACTTAAATTAAATTATCAAAATTGCATAAAATTTGTAAATTAAATTTACTAAAATATTAAAATTTCCTCAAATTGAATTCATAAATTAAATTAACAAAATATTAAATTTTCGTTAAATAAATTAAATATACAAAAATATAAAATTTTCGACTCAGGTTTTTAAAATATAAAATTTTCGGCGGCGGTGGTCGACTCAGGTTTTTAAAATATTTAAACGAATATGTTCAGGTTTTTTGTTTTACGAAAATATTCAATTAAAGAAGTTTTTTTTTAAATAACTTTAGCTTTTTTTAAAAAAATCACCAACTTTTATTTTGCTAATTTCGAGACTACATATTCAAAAAGAAAAAGATTCCAACACACTGCACACACACCTGCACACACACTGCACACACATTGGAGGTGAAGTAGGGTCATTTGTATATTATTGCATTTATGGAAAAGTTTGTATATTTTTGCATTTTTAAACATGGAAATGTATACTCTTGACATTCCCCTTTTTTTTTTTTTTTTTTACACTCCCACAATTAGTACCCCTATGTGTCGCAATCAAACAGGTTTTGCAAGTAATGCCTGTAGAATTTGGAGTGCGGAGAGTTTCGATTGCCCACATTTTGCATCCTTACGTATCAAAATCATAATGGTTTTCAGTACCTGATATCTTCGAGGCACAAGGCAAGATAGCCTCCATTTATGGAGTGTCCAAGTTTAGTTGCAAACATGTTAAGAGTGGTGGTCTCTAAAGAAGATGAAGCTTCGTAATTTCTGCAAACAATGGCAAGCATTTGATCCTCACCGAGATATTGGGACAACATCCTACATCAAGAACATGAAGTTTCAGTTTAGCTAGATTTGTCTTTCACAAGGCTAGAGCTCAGAGAATGGACGAGAGACAACCTGCTAAGTTCTATGCTTCCAACTGTTCCCAAAAAGTGCCACAACGCCCAATATGTCGTGCTGACTTAATTCTTCTTTGCGCATTTTGCAGACAACAGCAGCTGCTGATTGAATTGTGCTTTCAATTTGTTCTAGTGTTGACTGTTGGCCGCACGAGCTTAATGCATTACGAAGATCAGGACCTATTTCGGCTGGAGTAATGGAGAAGAACATTATTCTAAAGTGAATGGAGTTCAAATGTTTAATCTATTGGATGAGGAGATTCATTGCAACAATACAAGAAAGGGACAAGTGATGAGACATAGAAACTACATAAAAGTAAGCATGTAACAAAACCTTGTAACCGCGATACTTCTTGCTGGATTTGTGTCCGACTGATGTACAGACTGTCTAAGATCCTACGATGACTCAACATTTTCAATCCACAATTTGCAAGATCATCTTCTAGCTCCTGCGTCGAACAACTTTTCTGAGAAATAATTCACATGAAGATAAAAGTGAGATATTCTTGCAATACATATATAGTAAGAAATACTGTTATACTCCTTGTGAAGACGTATATCTCAATGTGATGAACCATAAATGGAGTCAGAAACATTATGAATTAGATAGATTTTGCAGAGGGTGCTTGTAAATAATTTTAACTCGAATAATAAACAGCCAACACAAGTTACCTCTTTGGAAATCACTGCAGAATTAGACACAGGCAACTCTCCAGGATCTGAATTTCCACCTTGAGCATTCGCATGCTCCAATTTGGGAGTCACTAAAACATTTGAGTCAGTGATGGGCGATACAAATCCCTCGGAACTACGTGGAGAAGAGGATTCTTTCATGATTTGTGGTTCCTCCATGGAAGGTGAGTCGAGGAGATCCAGTACATGTTCAGATGAGTTTTGGGCTGATTGTACGGCTTCCCCTACATCCTCACGATACCCTTGAGGCGTCTTCTCAAGACAAACCTAATGAAAGTGTTTTCAAGTACCAAAACAACATTAAACATGAAATAGTTACCTCTTGGATAGAAATTAAGATTGACTATGAGTTGTTTTACCTCTTGGGAAATCAATGGAGAATCAGAAAGTCGTCCAGTTACTGGATAAGCTGATGCTCCCACCTGACTATGCAATAGATATGAACTTCCACTTCGAGGGATGAGTTCATTTTCAGAAAATCTTTCGGGAAATAGGTTCCCAAAATCCTCATTATCTGTATTCTCTTGATGTGTCTTCTTCTCAACATGAACCTGCATTCAAGTATAAATCATGTAACGTAGTGAACAACGTTGAGAATGAAGTGATTTAAGGAGTTACTGCAACCTCTATAGTGACTTTTAGTTCCGGATGATGAGAATGCATAGCTGCAAAGAAGAAAACTCCTTCTCTGTGGGGGAGAGGAATTGAAGGAATGGTACAGCGTCCATGGCAGAACTTGTATCGCACAGCACCATCAACGCAAAAAGATTTAGACTTGATTTCCAGAGTATGAGACTGTCCATGTTTCTCTTCGTCGTGGATGGCTTCATCAACCTCTCCTCCAGAATCAACAATCTGAAATTCAATATTCTCCAATTGGGAACCTACTTCGAAGTTCTTGAAAACCTGCACCCGAAAAGCAGGAAATATGAAAAACACACACACATGTTAGAGAGAGAGAGAGATTTGAGTTTTAAAAACTCCCATCTCTCTTTCGGTTCGATGTTTACATGATGGTTACGGTCCAAGACTGTTGCGATTAGAACCGAAACCCTAGATCTAGAACATTCCGAGCTTGCAGAGGAAGAGAACGAAAGGAAAATTTTATTGATTATAAAACTAACTACGATACACTCCCATTACTTCATTATTTATACAAAACATAACTGTCTAACCACCTTTGCTGAGCTGGCAAAGATTAAATGTGAACATAAAACGTAATAGTCAGAAGCGCGATTCTATAAGTATCAATCCTGACCCTACATCCTATTAATATGAATCTAACGGTGATGATCAGATGCTGGTATAACAGACTTCAACCAACTCCAATGGCTCCAAAACAGTAGCTTCAACCTTCTTCATCTTCGACTTCTCCATCCAGTTCTTCAATCTTCATCTACATTCAAAACCATGCGAGTAAGAATCTCTACAAAGACCAAACGATACAAACCTTTTGCACAGCTTGTAGCCCTCTTCTCTCAGTCTGAAAGCACAGCTCGAAAATGACGTCTTCTTTGGATATTACACTAAGCATAACTTCATACCAAAAAAATGAATTAACTGCTAGAAAAGCTAATTTTTGAGAATTCAATCACAACTAAAGAAAACGAATCGGGCTTTTAATTTTTTCGTGTACATAAAATAAAGACAAAAGAAATGAACTGATTACATTTTACTTCTAATTGATGTCTAGTATCAACTTGAACAAGCATAAAGGAAGGAACTTGATTCATAGACTGTGAATCTACTGGTAATACTAATAGGGCAATAGAAAATCCCCTGGAAACTTTTAGAATATTGCTCAGATCAATGCGGCTACTAGCATCCACCTATCAGTCAGAGAATTCAAAGTAAGGAAACCAAAATAGCTGGAAAGATGACAAGTAACAAGGGCGGGAAGATGAGATCTTTGAAATAGCTCGCGATGGAGATTAGATACATTTGATGTATGGAGTAAACTTCAAGGTCAATACATATGCTCGCGATAATAGGGCTAACAAAAGCAGTTAAAGAACCGACCATTTGAGTAGTAACAATTTTAATGAGCTGAACTTCATTAATAGATAATCTTAAGCAACCTAGATTTTTCATACAAACCAAATTTATAGTTTATGATTTTGAACACGGTTCAGCATTTATGTCACAGCCGAGCAATTGATACTTGATCATGGCATTCATGGATTACTGCGGTGACAGTCAAATTAACCACCGAGATGACACCGTGTATACACATGAAATGTAGTAGTAAACCATTATTTCTTGAGAAGGATGGATAATGAACATACCTTCTTTGTACAATCAATGCCCATACTACGGATGACACCACTTCCATCTTGAATTGAAAGTCCATCTAACCTTAGCAAAATGTTTTCACCTTCTATCACATGGTTACCATAATTATCAAACACCTGCAATATGAACAATGTTTTTCATAATTGATTTGTTTGGTGCTATGTCCACTTTGTGCCTGCTTATTTGAGCAAGAGTTTTTCCGCTTGAAATATTGTGTTCGGATTTATTTAGAATCACCTACCTGCAAATTAGTCTAGCCTCACCTGCTGTGGTTTACAAAGATATTCATTAGACGATGAGCAGAATAAACATAAAGAAGAAGAATCAATATCTCATGGAACTTTTATTACCAAAGGCAAAATAGTATATAAGTAGATACACCACACAAAACTCAAGATTCGCAAAGCATCTAATCGAAAAAATTGGAGATTAGCAGGTCATCATGAAACTGTGAACAGCTTAGCAAGTGGTTCTCCTTGATAGTAGTAGTTGGCCCAAATCAGCCCAAAGATGTCTACCCAAAAAATAAAAAATAAAACTTACCAGAAGCTTCCCCTGGAAGCCCTTCAAAGATGATAAATTCCAGTGTAGCATACACATTGGCTTTATGGCATCCTGGACATGCTCCTCTTAAAACTTTGATATTCTGACCAGCCGTCCAACGTCTTCCTTTCCTCTGGATCTCTTTATGAACCCTAAGCACTAAAATGTCCCAGATAAGAATCACATTAGTTGGAGATACTACCACTACAGAGTTAATATTACCATAATGTGCAAAATGAATACAGAAGAAAACAGAGTTAACATCATCGCCTTTTATAAATCTTACCGCCAGAAGATAGGTCAAGCTTTTCAATCTTTGAAGAAGCAATAATAATAGAGGGTTTATCCAAGCCAAAATTTTCTTCCTCATCATACTGATCGTGCATTTCTGAAATCCATTCATGATAATA
Source organism: Lavandula angustifolia (assembly GCA_028984105.1). Classification (NCBI taxonomy): domain Eukaryota; kingdom Viridiplantae; phylum Streptophyta; class Magnoliopsida; order Lamiales; family Lamiaceae; genus Lavandula; species Lavandula angustifolia. The sequence continues at coordinate 33,109,250 of CM054807.1, forward strand.
CTTTTGTAGCTCGGGACGCTTAATTCCTTCCCATCTCTCGTGATCGCAATTTGCACCTCTACGTATTAATACGACATTCATTCTCGGATACGCACGTACAACGAAATGTCTTGAGGTGATCTGCTGTTATTTTACGGGAAAAAATGATTCCTAGATAAATAGAATGAATAACTTCACCTTTTTCATCTTCAGGTGATCTGTTGCCAAAGTTCTTCAACGCCTTGGTGTATGGGTGGTGGTGGGCTAAATCTGTCGGCAATGTATGAAACAGGGGCAATAGGCATAACTATAAAGAGCAAACTGTGCTACAAAAACAGAGCCATACATATACTAGTTTTGTGTGTGGACGTCAAAATTTTGCATGTGGATGGAAATCCTAACTTGTTTCAAATCAATCATATATCTTGATAGTCTCTTGATCAACTTATTGCATATAGATATATTAGTTTTGTATGTGGATGTCAAAATTTTCTTTGGAGTAACTTTTAGTAGAGGTATAGAACATATACATATACATGGAAATAGTTCAACAATAATCTAATAACTTTCCGGGATATTAGTCTATATGCTTTTAGGGTGAAGAACATCATACCGTATGAGGTGTTGGATTGAAGCCGGAATCGCATTCGCATCCATAACCACTTCTTGCTAAGATAGTCATCTATATATTATATGTATAGATGTATATTTTGCATACAACATATAGTATATCCCATGCCAAAAATATCAAAGGTGGACAACATATAACATAAAGAAAATTACCACCGAAGCATTTCACTCTAGAGCGTAGTCTCTTAAAAATTTGAGCCTTTTCAACTTTTTTTTCCGCTTCGGCTCCATAAAAGGAAGCAAAGCTCCGTCCGTAAGAAACTTCAAATTCAGCAAGAAACTGATATTTCTCATAAAATGTAACTTCATTTGGAAAAATAAAATATATCTAAGAAGTATGACGATGTAGATTCACAATAGCATAATACGACCGACTCCTTGTACAAAATCCATTGCATGCATCTTTTCCAGGTGAAATAAAAACATCGGACCGAAGCAAACCTTGTATGGGTTTTCAAAACAAAATGAGAACTAAACCATCGACCCAGCGAGTATCCGGGCAGAGACGACCCAACCTTCGAACGGATACACGACAAAAGCTATAAAAGCTCTCTCTCATTTCACAGCCATCTTTGTCTAACTTTTCAAGTATTCTTTCTATGTTTTCTTTACCCTGAAATCAACCAAATGAGAATAAATACATACGGAGCATATTTACATCATTTTCATCTTGATGCCAATAATTGAAAGATAATCAAAATACCTGAACTATGGGATAGTAAACACACTTCAGCCTTGCATTTGCTTCCATACACACTCTTTGATCTGGACATTGGAGAATTATACGAAGCAAATCATGTATGAACTAGAAGATCTTTACTGTTATCAGAAATGATACCGTAACATGAACACAATTGCTTTCATATTAACCAAATTAATAGCCCTTACCTTGACCAGCCATAAAACTCCATATGCCTCTGATGTGGGAAGTTTGATGTATGTTATGGTAATATTGCTCATGCAGTCGGAGTAGTAAGCAGATTCCTTTCTAATCCAGGAAAGGAACATTGGGCTGCAGTGAAGTGGATCCTCCGATACCTACAAGGTACCTCCAAAATATGTTTATGTTTTGGAGATGAAAAACATGTACTTGTTGGCTATACAGATGCAGACATGGCAGGAGATGTTGATTCGAGAAAGTCTACATCGGGTTACCTGATCAGGGGGAGCAGTATCATGGTAGTCAAAGCTACAAAAGTGTGTAGCTCTTTCCACAACAGAAGCAGAGTTCATTGAGCAACAGAAGCGTGTAAGGAGCTGCTATGGATGAAGAAGCTCTTGAATGAACTTGGGTTCAAACAAGAACGTCCGCGGTTATTCTGTGATAGTCAAAGTGCTATTCATCTAGCAAAGAATGCATCATTTCACTCACGGTCAAAGCATATTGACGTGCGTTATCATTGGATTTGGGATATGTTGGAAATGAAGCAACTACAACTTGAGAAGATTCATATAGAGGAGAATGGATCTGATATGTGTACCAAGACTCTTCCGAGAGAAAAGTTTGAGTACTGTCGATCAGCAGCAGGGATGATGAAGCTTCCATAGAGGCTTGAGGGGGAGAATTGTTGAGTCAAGCCCACTTGTAAGACTACTCATAGCCATCCACCTTGTAAGGAATATATTCAACTTGCCATCATTATGGAGTGCCAAATTTTCTACAAATGTGGGCTATGGAATAGTAAAAACTTGGCTATAAAAGGGCATGCTCTCTTCATTTGGAAGAGCATCCCTCAATTTCATTTCTCCCTCTCTTCCTTGGTTGTTTATTTCTTCTTGTGGGTTTGTAAAGAGAAGTTCTCTTTACTTGTGGTAGTAGGAGAGTGTTGGAGAGTTAGAGTAAAAGTTTTACTCTAAGTAAGGGGTTCTTGAGAGTACAAAATAGTGAGGTTTTAGTAACACCGAGTGTATCTATTTTGTTGTAACCCTTCTCTCTGTACCTACCATTTATATTGAAGAAATACTCGGAGCTATTGTTCCCGTGGATGTAGCCTTAAAAGGTTAACCACGTAAATTCCCGGTGTCATTTATTCTTTGTTTCATGTCTGTTATAGTTATGAGAATATTAGTTGTGATACATTGCATTATTAAATTACTATAGTAAATTGTGTCTGAGAAAGGTGGACTTAAAAGTGATCTTTGCGATCCTCACTGTGGTGGTTTTTTGTGTGGTCTATAAGACCCCGATCCCATAGTGGTTTTAAGCGTGGTCGGTGCGACCCATCCATACTTATTTGACTATTTACTTAGTGTGGTTTAATAATCCAATTTGTCCTCTTTTATTCTAATTAATCCCGCTGCGCCCCAACAATTAGTTCCTCAATTTTCCAAATTTCAAACGATTCACCAGAACGAATTCATAACGAGCAGCCAACTTCAGACGTCAATTTCGATCGCATCCGGGATAAGATGATCCCTTACGACCTATCGACGCGAAGCTAGTAAGACGAGAATTCCAGAGGTTCAAGCCGATCGTCGATCGGACTCCGGACGCACCGGGAATCTCCGCCGCAAGATGCGGCGGAACCCTAGAAAACTAGGGTTTTTGCTGCAAAAATCATGTTCTTCTTCGTCTCATTTTTCGTGCCTCCCGGACCAATTACAGTACAAAAACAGTACAGTCACATAACAAATAGGTCCTATAATATACTCGTGGATTTTCTCACGAGAAAAACGTTACAACAGGGTCAAAACAATGGCTCGCAGGCCGCCCCAAACACGAAATTAGCCCGATAACGACGAAAATAAAACCTAATCATGCATCTAACAGCAACAATCAGAGCCTAAACCAGGCTCTGATTCCAATTGAAGGAAATATTAGGTTAGAATTGATACCTTCCTCCTTCGTATGTTGTCGCGGCTTTGATTATTGCTCGTGTATCAGATCTTCTGATCTGTGTCCCGACCTTTTTCTCCCTCTGGGTGGTCAGAGAACTGGAGAAAATAAGATTTTGGTCTCTCCCCACAAAAACGGCTTGCGTGATTCTTATGTGTGTGTTTTTTATTTCTGAACAGAATACTAATATATATAGGCTTCAAAAGTCAATATAGTATTAATATATTTGTAGCCCATTAAATTAATTATATTTCTAATGGGCTCCCACATAATTAGCTCATAATATAATTAATTAATCCACTGGGCTAATAATATTTATCAATTAATTGGCCCAGCCAATTAATTCCAGATAAATAACATTATTAAATAATGTAAAATTACATTAATCCATTAATAATGATTTCTAAGAGACAATAAATAACTAGGCAACCAATTGAGCCAAATCAGGGATCTAATACAATAAATAAAGTTGGGCCTCAAATTAATTAATTATCCATGCTTAACCCAAAGCAAAATTAATTAATAAACACAGATTCATTCCACTAGAGAATCCGTGTTGACTTACCCCTTTATCCCAAATTGAGCAAGGGCTTGTATTTTAGACTTAATCGATCTCCGTATTTAAGATAGAAATATTTGTTAATTAATTAAGCTCACTGACAGCTTAAATTAATTAACATCTTATATTCCTGAGTAGTACCACTCGACCTTATTAACACACCTGAACTTAATCAACCGGCCGGGTTTAGTGTGCTAATCCTTTCGAGTTCCTCAGGGGATATTATCAACCCATTTTACTAGGATACGGCTGCAAGATACAAACAACCAACCTGAGCCACAAATAACTACTAACACCCAAGATACGTAGATCCGGTCGCGATGACGTTCACCATAGTAGGTCAAAGTAATAGATAGCCAAATGCGCTCAGCTCAAGTCTTACCAAGCTTAAGACCAGCTAAGTCACCGAGATCTTGGTTCTCCAGTAAGGTCAGTTAGGAGAACACATCTCACTGTGATCCATCAATACACCACCTTCAGTGTACCAGTAAAGACAAGAAGCTAAGACAAGCCACTTCTTATCTAAACTGTAGCTTAAACCGACAACTTATCCTGAAGTTGTCTCAGCTGTGATAGCTGTTTATATTTTGTCAGTTCAACCAATTTGTGTTGTCTTCTGTGATACCCGACACACTACACAAATCTAACTTTTGTACAAGATAAAGGATAACATGTGCAAATATATTTATTTATCAGATAGGAGAATAAAATAGTGGTAGGGACAAAACACATTGTATACAAGCATAAAATTTGCTTCTAGTATACAAAATCCCAATAAGAATATCTCAAGATATTCGTCTATCATATCATCTTTGTAGCCAACAATACTGATCCCAGAGCTGGGCAACTGAAAGCTCTTCTAGAGTGCTTGCTTTATCGACATCTGTTTGATTTCAGAATCAGCACGGGTGGGGTCAGTAACGTGATGGATAATAAAGCGTCCCACGATGTTGTCGTCTACTGAGTCGGAGTTTAGATATAACTCCGAGATCTGTCGCGGAAGGAAGAAGGCAGGCTTCCTTGACAGGAATGCTTCAAGGCCTGACGCCCTCAGTGCCTCGAATACTTCAGACATAATCTCGAGCTCGCAGGTGTCGAACTCCATAATAGGTTCACACCAGACTCGGTCCTTCTCAAGTATCTCAATCATGTTGGTCGGAGTAGAAACTGAAACGTTATTTGCTACCATGTCTAGAATCTACAAAACTTAATATCAGTATCAAAAATATTTATAGAACATAAGTATGATCTACTGAATAAGCGATGAAATCTACCGTAATATTCTCCGAGAAACAGTGAATGCAGTGTGCAAGTAAGGAATTTGAATTCTCCGAAAACTTAGGGTTTAAGTTGCAGAGGATAAAATGGCGGTTTTCTAACTTGGAATCGTGATATATATGATCGAGAAGATGAACAGTTCAAAATCGACGGTTCAGTTTAAATCTGCTTTATGAGATGGACGGTCAGGATTTTATGTTATAAAATAGGCAATGATCACTTAGCCGCCTAAGTCAAATTACAGTTGTATATAGCCAAAGAAGTAACTTGATATGACATGCATTTAATGCGCGGCAGAATTCAGCAATCTTAGCTTAGAATGTCGTGCATTTAATGAAAACCATTTATATTAAATGACATTCTTTAAGGCATTGAATACGATGCTGAATCATAATCATTAATGCATTAAATAGTATGTTGGCTACTGAAAAGAGATTCGCAAACCTGTTAGCTGAACATCGTAGTCAGCTAATACCTTGTGTAGATGGTTGTTAATCTCTATGTACTGAATGAGTCTAGTACTGAGAGTGAACATTCCCCCTTGTTGAATGCTCCTCTCCTGAATCCTCTTACTGACTTGAGTCAGTAGGGTCCAGCAGACCTAGCTCTACTAAAAGTTCTCTGAATCTGGCTTCAGCTAGAGGCTTGGTCAGAATATCGGCCCTTTGATGGTCAGTATGGATCTTCTCCATTCTGATATCCTTCTTTTCGACATGGTCACGAATGAAGTGGTGTCTGATGTCCACGTGCTTGCATCTGATATGAAATACAGGATTCTGAGTGATCGCAATGGCACTGGAGCCGTCGTAGAAGATCGGCACTTCATTCTGAATGACATTATAGTCGCGGAGCTGCTGTCTCAGCCAAAGGATTTGGGCGCAACAACTTCCGGCAGCCATGTATTCAGCTTCAGTAGTTGACGTCGCTACTGAATGATGTTTCTTTGAAAACCATGAGATCAGCTTACTGCCAAGGAACTGACAAGTTCCCGAAGTTGATTTTCGGTCAATCCTGCAACCTGCATAGTCAGCATCAGAATAACCAGTTAGTTCAATATTATCATCTCCTGGATACCATAAACCCATGCCAGGTGTTCCTCTGAGATAGCGGAGAATCTTCTTTGCTGAGTCCATGTGGCTCTGCTTAGGATTCGCCTGAAATCGAGCGCAGACACCTACAACATAAGTTATGTCAGGTCTACTAGCAGTTAGATATGGCAGTTAGATATAATAAAGAACTAATAATTGCGCGAAATTCAGTATGGTCTACTAATACTCCCTCTTTGTCAAGATCGATTTTCATGTTCGTGTTCATCGGGATCTTGATTGGGTTTGTCGGATGTGCAACCGAATTTCTTGATGAGGTATTGAGTGTATTTGCCTTGATTGATGAAGGTTCCCTTCTCTGATTGTTTGACTTGAAATCCGAGGAAATAATTCACTCATCATTGACATCTCGAATTTGTCCTTCATCATCTTCTCAAATTGTTGACACATAGTGACATTCTTTGATTCGAATATGATGTCATCTACGTAGATCTGCACAAGTAATATGTCGTCTTCTAGACGAATGCTGAATAGTCTGCGGTCTACTATGCCCTTCTGAAAACCTTTCTGAAGAAGAAACTCAGACAGGGTATCGTACCAAGCCCTGGGTGCTTGTTTTAACCCGTACAGAGCCTTTCTAAGTCTATAAACTTGATGTCCCTGCTGAAAGCCGGGAGGCTGTTCTACATAGACTTCTTCTTTCAGCACACCATTCAGAAACGCAGACTTCACATCCATTTGATATACTCTGAAGTGCTGATGTGTTGCGTAGGCTAGGAATAGTCTAATTGCCTCCAATCTTGCAACTGGAGCGAACGTTTCACATGTTGATGTCGAGGCCTATCAACAAGCTCCCATACTTCGTTTCTCGTGAACTGATTCAGCTCCTCTTGCATGGCAATGATCCAATCAGCATCCTTAAGTGCGTCCTCAACTGACTGAGGTTCTTCAGTAGATAAGAAGTAGGAATATAAAGCGCTTTCTCCCTGACAGAATCTGGATCTTGTCTTTACACTTGCTGAAGGATCTCCAATAATTAGATAAGAAGTGTGAGCGATCAGCCACGATCGACGATGTTTTAACTCTTCATCTGAAATTTGTTCAACACAGATAGTAGGTGAGTTATGCATTTCAGTTGTACTATTCTGAGATTGAAGTAATTCAGTTACTAGAGTTGGGTCTACTGAGTCACCAAGTTCAGGGGCATTCAGCTCAGGAACTTCATTTGTTCCCCCTGAATTATATTCTCAGTAGAGGTCTCAGTTACCACATGGGTTTCTTCATCGACCTGAGTTACCTGGGATTGATTATGTTCAGTAGAATCAATATGTTCAGCTACATTTGTTGCTGGCTGAGATTCAGTAGTCTTATCTTGAATTTCCTCTTCTGAATCATCATCCCACACAGCTGGATCTTCTCAACATTGTCTTTCAAGCTCAGATCCTGTAGCAGTTTACTGATGTCCTCAGATCCTGAATTTGAGTTTATGCTCTTGTCTTCAGTAGCAAACTCATTAAAAACAACATGAGGGCTTTCCTCCACGCAAAGGGTCCGGTAGTTAAAAACTCTAAAGGCTTTGCTGACCCGGGAGTATCCTAACACGACTCCCTGGTCTGACTTGCTATCAAAAGTCTTTAACTGATCCTTTCCATTATTGTGGATAAAGCACGAACACCCAAAAATATGAAAATAAGATAAGAAAGGTTTTCTGTCGTTCCGTAATTCATATGGTGTCTTCTGATGTTGCTTAGTCAGTAGAGATATGTTCTGAGTATAACATGCAGTATCAGTTGCTTCTGCCCATAATTTAGATGGAAGTCCTAAGTCTGCGAGCAGGATTCTTGCTGCTTCTTTGAGTGTTCTGTTCTTCCTCTCATCAATCCCATTTTGTTGAGGCGTGCGTGCAGCAAACGTCTCATGCTCTATGCCTTTAGCTTTGCAGAACTCTTCCACCATCGAATTCAGGAACTCAGTTCCTCTGTCTGAATGTATCTTTCTGATTTCGGTGTTCTTCTCGACACTGAGCCTTTTCAGAAGCACATGCAACTTTGTTTTAACATCAGACTTGTTGGCAATAAATATGACCCATGTGTAGCACAAGTAGTCATCAATGACCACTAAAGCATACTTCTTGCCTCTGATCGTCACTGGAGAGACTGGACCGAACAAATCCATGTGCAGCAGCTGAAGGATTCCATCAGTGGAAGGCGATGGAACAGGCGGATTTTGTTTCTTTGTTTGCTTTCCCTTCAGACATGCTTCGCACTGAGTGTCTTTGCTGAACACTTCATTTGGCAGTTCTCTCACTAGAGCGTTTCTAGCTAGCTTGTTGAGCGTCTTGAAGTTGAAATGGCTAAGTCTTCTGTGCCAGAGCCACCCCGTTATGTTTTCGTTCTTCGCCAGCAAGCATGCTTCAGGTTCAGCTGATTTCCAGTCAGCTACGTATATATTCTTTTTGCGCGAACCTGATAACATTATTTTCCCTATAGATTTATCAATGACATCACAGAAACCAGCGTAAAAAATCACTATATTCGAGTTATCACAAAATTGACTAACAGAGAGAAGATTATGTTGAAGTCCTTCAACATATGATACACTTGGAACTGTGGCGGTTTCAATGCTGAGTGTTCCAAAGCCTCTGGTATAGCCTTTTGCATTATCTCCAAACTCGATTATGGTTCCTTCTTCAGCAGTATAATTCTTCAGTAGGTTCCTCTGGTACGTCATGTGTCTTGAGCATCCGTTGTCCACATACCAAGGGTCCTTGTGCACCTGCAAAATATAATTATATTCAGGTACCTTTTATTTTTTATTTTGGGTCCTTAGATGTTAGTTTTGTAAACTCAAATCTGTCTCACGACCCTGGTGGTCTCAGACAGTTTCTTCCCACTTTGATCAACATACTTGACCACTGGACTGGTCTATGCTGACTTCGAGGCTTTACCGGTTCCAGGAGTCCTGATCTTCTGAGTTGGTGGACTGCTGACCTTAGCCTTCTGAACGGCTTTCTTCTTCTTCTTCTGAATATTGGATCCTCTCCTGACTATATGATCATAATAGTATGACCCATATTGAGCTGGATGTGTCACCGTGAGGTCCATACCGATCGATCCACTTAACTTTGCTTGTTCCCCCTTGACTCGAACCGGGGTGATCTTGAGCTAATCTTCTTGTCATATTTTTGATAGCTAGGATGAGGTGTCTTCATCTCTCGTTGGTTCTTTGCTAAGGGGTTCAGGATCTCAGCATTGATAGTCTCCCCTTGAACAAACCTATCAGTCATCCGATTCTCTGAGCGTACGGGGGCAGATGAGGAGGCTCCATGGCTGAACCCAAGTCCCTCCTTGCAATGTTTTGGCTTGTTGTTGGCTAGCATCGCCTCAAGCTTTTTCTCAGCTCCCATGTATCGCTCTGTCATCAGGTTCCTCCAGACATCATCACTCTTCTTAAGCATTTCATGCTCTCACCGAAGTCCCGAGAACTCTCGCTACTGATGAGACTCGGTTCAGCATCCTTCCGAGTCAAGTCATTGGTCAATACTGAGATCTGATCTTCTTGATGCTGAGACTTGGTCATCAGAGAGTTAATCTCCTCCCTGAGTCTCAACACAAGTCCTTCTGACTCAACCTGACTCTCCGGAGAAAGTCTCTGATTCTCCACTTTCAGGGTATCCAACTCTTGAAGAGTCTTACCGAGCCGCAGGCTCATCTGAATCTGCTCGTCTAATAATTCTTCATAGGCGATCAAGATGTCCAGATTCTCTTCTGCTCCTGAAATAGTGTCGTGTATGCAGTGTGAAGAGGAGTTAAATGGAGCGTGAGAGCTTACATCATCCTCTTCCCCTGCCATAAGACACTTTTCAGCATCTTCTTCAAGCTCTAGGGCCATGAATGCCGCTTCATTAACTGATGAATCCATGAAGGAGTCGACTTCATCTGAGTCGTCTGAGAGTTCATTGGCAATGTATGCTTGACGCTTCTTGATGAACTTCTCCCTTCAAGCTTTTCGTGCTGCTCTTTCAGCTGTACTGAGCTCAGGACAATCGTATTGGTAATGTCCTGGCTTCTTGCAGTTGTAACAGGAGGTGATTCTGCCTTCTTTGCTCTCACTGTCTTTCGACTGTGCTGAATCCTCCTGTTTCCTGCAATCAGAAGTATGCGGTTCAGGAGTGTACTTAGGTGTATATTCAGACTTACTCTTTGAGTCTCTGACGATTCGAGAGAGCTTTCTGCGCCTCTCCTTTTCCTTCTGATACTTGACGGCAAGCAGTGCATATTTCTTAGCTAGGTTTCCTTCTCGTAGATCATTGATTGAAGGCTCAGCCTTGCTAGATGCGGGAGCTGCTATGCTGACTGATGCTTTGAAAGCATGGTCGATTTGGGTGTCAGCTTCAGCTTGCTGCTTCCTTTGTGGTACACCGAACTCGAACTCCTCAGCTTTTAATTCTGAAAATATATGATCAGGAGAAACAATGTCAAGATCAGAATGTCTAAGCAAAGTAGCAATTGGAGTCCAATGTTCGTCTAGCAGTGCTCTCAAGATTTTGAGATTCATCTCTCGGTTGGAGAACGTCTTTCCCAGCTCGTTGATAGTGTTCATTAGATCTGTAAATCTGGGATCTTCAATCGTGTCACCAGGCATGAGAGACAGTCTCTCCAGCTTCTGAAGTTCCAGCGCTAGTTTGTTAGATTTGATCTTCTGAGTCCCCCGACTCAGTAGCGCCAGAGCATCCCAGAGTTCCTTCGCGGACTTGCAGTCCTGAACTCTTCCGAGATAGGAGTCATTCAGGGTGGTCAGTATGGCATTTCTAGCAACCCGGTCTAGATTGTGAAGCTTCTTCTCTTCAGGAGTAAAAAGGCTTCTGTCTTTGGGGATCTTCTTTCCGGTCACTATTCCTCCTCCTTGTGCTGGATCATAGGTTTCGACACTATCGATCATGGGAACGATAGATCCGTCTTCCAAGACCTTTGTCATGCTATCGTGGAGGGAAGTCAGATTAGCTTCCATTCTGACTCGCCATACCCCATAGTTCTCTATTGAGAACATGGGTACCATCCTGATTCCTGACATATCAGACATTTTAAATAGTGATATGAATGAAGAATGATATGTAGTGAAAACGTTTTCAGGATCCGTTCAAGTAGACCCGGCTTCGATAACAAGAGTCTTAGAGAACTCCTGCTCTGATACTAATTGTTGGTCCCGAGATAAACGTTCAGGTGTAGAGGGGGGGGGTGAATACACCTAAAAACTTTCTCAACTTAAAACGTGAACAATCCTATTCAGGAGAGTGCCTTGCTGAACAAGTTCAGTAAACCAAATATGATGTTCTCAATCGCGTAGACAGAGTGACTGACTATACTGAGGCCTGCTAGCTGACTGAAGTCAGAATTCAGTACCGTTCAATAAGAGTTCAGTAGAGTGCGGAAATGTGTAGGCCCAATTCAGTTGAGTTAGAAAACATTTTTATTAAAACTATTTCAGTATATTAGTGCAATCTCTTAAGCTTTGCTGAAATACAGTTGAATGATTTTGAAAGATAGTTTTCAGTATGAACAGAAATCAATGCAACAGTAAAAACATAACACAACGATTCTAAAGTGGTTCGGATATCAACAATCCTACGTCCACTGTCCCGAAAAGATTAGGAGGCTATTTTATTATATTGAGTTAGTCTCAGTCGGTTTGTGCACTGGACAAACACTGGTATTGAGAATTATACTAAGCAAGTCTCAGTTTACAAGTATCAAACTGAAGTGTTTGATAAACTCTCCAACTATGAAGGAGTCCTTTACAAGTAAGAATAGTTCAGGGATGAACTCCTTCGATCTAAGCTATGGATATGTTCAACTGAGCTTAGGTTAGAGGGAAGGGAACAAGAAGGTGGCTTCTAAAGTGACGAACAGTGAGGAATAAGCTCTCTGGATTCATGTTCAATCACTTGGATACTAGAGGCTATTGATTCTAAATCAGCTTGGTTCCCTTGAGCAAGTATGTCGCCTTTCCCTTGAAGTGTATCTCTGAAGATCTTGCAGAAAGCTTAAGTCGGTGAGTATTTGCTCGTAATCGCTCGTGTGTTCTTCTGATGTTCTAGGTGAGCTTCGATTTGATTTCCCTCTATTTATAGTGGTGAGCTATGGAAAGATCCGTTGGAGACGTCGATCCATGTGTCACTCTCTTTTGGGTAGCTAACGGCTCTTTCAAAGAAATCTGGCAAAGTTTTTTTCCCTCCATTTCTGGAAATAAGTTGACTTGCAGCTTTAATCATAACTTAGACAGTTGGCTGCTCGTCATTGGTCGAGGTGTAGAAAGTAGTTGAGACAAACAGACTTCTAGGCAGATCTGAAGCTAACTTCTCTGAATACCTCGGACGACTCTACTGATTTAACAAGTAAGATCACTGACAGTTATGGAGACTGTCAGGCCGCTGAGTCTGACCTTGGTTCAGTAGTATACTCCTACTGAGTCCAACTCTACTGAAGGTCAACTCGAGTTCAGTGAACCGCTCCCGCCGAGTCCAATTCTACCGACTCCTTTCAGTATGCTGCTCCTGCTAAGTCCAAAGACTATTGAGTATGAACACCTCTCAGTATGCGGCTCCTGCTGAGTCCAGCACTACTAAGTTTTCACTCCATGGTACTGAGGCGGATAGTCTACTGAAAGGTCAGCAGACAGAACTAAGTGTCCGAACCATGCTGAAAGAATGTCTACTGAGTCTGAAACTCTCAGAGACAAAGGCATTACAATTACAACTCAATTTTTCACCAAATAGGGTTTGAGATCATTCAAATCTTCTAAACACAATGTTACTGAATCATCTCCCAACAGAAAGAATCCACCCCTCGATTGAACTACAAAATGACTTGAGCGAAGCACCTAAAAGGGTAATATGAAAGGAAATCTATGAATTAATGTTCATAATGAAAGAACGCAACGCATGATATGAGCTAGAGAATTTTATTCTTAAATACTCCATCAGACCCTTTTTTTCTCATTTGAAATGATCTCTTTCGGAAAAGCAAAAAAATTATTACTTTTCTCTTATTTTTTTTTATTTCTCTCTTCTACTTTATCATCTACTCTTTCACTATTTCAGTCGTCTTCTCTCTTTTACTTTATTATCTACTCTGTTTTCTTAATTTTCGTGCCGGAAAGCAAAAAAGTCAATATAAATGGGACAAGGGAGTACATGATATGAGCTATAGAATTTTATTCTTAAATACTAACACCTAAACCGTCATTAAGCCTATGTTTGGTTCACGAAAAAAATTGAGAATAGAGAAATAGGTGAGAAAGAGAAAGAAGAGAAATATAGTAGATTTTATATAGTGTTCGGTATGAGAGAAATAAAAAAGAAATATAAGAAAAGAGAAACAGTGTTCCATTTGAAAAGACAAAAACATCATGTAAAGCTAAATGTAGAGAAATATTATTAAAACTAAATTAGTAATTTTCACTTTTTTCGAATTCATTTTTTGAACATGAACTTTCAATTTAGCTTATAAATACATCAACTCTTGATTTGTTTCAAATTGTACACGGGTCAAAAGTCAAACCTGACATGATATTTTCCAGTATGACTTCACTGCTGACGTGTAGGTGAGTCAGCATCGACCGATCAATTTACCAGTAAAGACACAAACTCTTTACAGTTTCCATTTTCGCACAAAAACTTTGAATTTAATATTTTTTTGCACAAAGTAGAAATAAAATATTTTTTAATTTTAATTTATTGTATTAAGATTTTCTCAGATTTTTTTATTTTTAAAATACACACGTTTATTTCTTAAAATATGATTATTAAGAGGCTTGAAGAATTTTCTCATTCTTGTTCGTTGCTACAACTACTTTCTCGAACATCTTTTTATCTAAAATTCGATATATGGATGTGAGTGTCTTTCGTTTCATTCTACAATTTATTCCCAAATTACACAAAAAAATAAAATAAACATTATTTGGTTCAATTGAATTCGCTCATTTATTATAAAAATGTTTTAGAAATAAATAATATTTATAATATAGTAAATTTTGAGAGTGCAAAAAAAAATTCAAAGTTCATGTGCAAAAAGGTTAATTGTAAAGAGTTTGTGTATTTTCTGGTAAATTGGATACAATCAATGCTGACTCACCATACACGTCAGCAACCACGTCATGCCAGAAAATGTCATGTCAGCTTTGATTTTTGAACCGTGCGCAATTTGAAGCAAATCAAGAATTAGTGTATTTATAGGCTAAATTGAAAATTCATGTTCAAAAAAAGAATTTGAAAGAAGTTAGTGTATTTAGAGGAGAATATTCCTAAATAATAATACATTAATTTTAAAATTATTGTTTGAATTACACGATCTTATCTTAGTAAAAAGATCATACGTAGATAAAACACAGGAGAAGGCTTTTGCACAAACACAAGGAGGCACGCAGGGGAAGACCTTGTTTGGGCAGAGTCAGATCCTTAAACGACAACTTAAATGGAAAATAACTCATGTTGTGAATATACATTTTGTTAATAAAAAGATTTAAAGATATACACATAATAGAAAATATTTTAATATCATCCAATTTGTAGTCTTATACATCTCACTTCTTATAATAATTTAGCAACAGATTCATCTAAAGAACAACACATGGGACACAACTGGAAATATAAACTTAACGATTATATATTACACATGCACTGAAGCTGAAGGGTGAAGATTAATGGAGTCTTCTACAGAATGATTCCCATCATTAAAAGCTTTACACACAAAATACACAAAATGCAGTTTGGGAGGATTGGGGATCCATAAAAATGGAGCTGACTTAGCATGACAAATGCTAATCTGCTCCTTGCTGAGAGTTGAAGCTATTATACATGTCTCTGCACAGAATAAACTCCTTCTCCGATCTCCGATACGCCTCCAATTCGTCTGCTACCTTCTGCTTTATCTTCTCCAGCTCCATCTCTTCAGCTTCCAGATTTCTCAACATCCTTAACTTATCAGCACTCATGGCAGTGTTCATCACAGGAAACAAGATTCTTGGCTCCCTACATTGTAAACAAGATCATTTGAAATGTTCATGTGAATTCCAAACAATGTTTATGGCATTTGAATGATATTTAGATAAGCCTCAGACAAGAGAACCATGAACGACAAGGTTCATCGCGTATGCATACCAACGGCCTAGACTGATGAGTCCATTCCTTCTCATTAACCCTCCATCCAATGAGACTGCACCGGCGTTGATGCAGGATTGGGCTGCCATCATGCTGTTCCTGTCTTTGTAGACTTGCAGCTCACCAAGGAGGAGATAGAATAGAGTCTCGCGAAGACCATGTCCCATCTTGGTTCTCCATTGCAGATAGTTTGGCTCTATGCTTATCATGTTTACAGCATAGCCTAGATAGCCTTGAGGGACCGTGCCATTTGGCAAGGTGGGATGCTGCAACGGCAGAATCTCTTGGGGATCATTGCTTGGCTGCTTTGACAATGGCCTATTTAACGTTGTTTCGAGAAAAATAACTCGAGTTAGTTTTGAGTCCGATTTTTTTTTTCACTCCCACAATTAGTACCCCTATGTGTCACAATCAAACAGGTTTTGCAAGTAATGCGTGTCGTGTATCTAAAGAGTGTGACAATCAAACAGGTTTTTTTTCACTCCCACAATTAGTTAAGTCAAAATCATAATGGTTTTCAGTACCTGATATCTTCGAGGCACAAGGCAAGATAGCCTCCATTTATGGAGTGTCCAAGTTTAGTTGCAAACATGTTAAGAGTGGTGGTCTCTAAAGAAGATGAAGCTTCGTAATTTCTGCAAACAATGGCAAGCATTTCATCCTCACCGAGATATTGGGACAACATCCTACATCAAGAACATGAAGTTTCAGTTTAGCTAGATTTGTCTTTCACAAGGCTAGAGCTCAGAGAATGGACGAGAGACAACCTGCTAAGTTCTATGCTTCCAACTGTTCCCAAAAGTGCCACAACGCCCAATATGTCGTGGTGTCTTAAATCTTCTTCGCTCATTTTGCAGACAACAGCAGCTGCTGATTGACTTTTGCTTTCAATTTGTTCTAGTGTTGACTGTTGGCCGCACGAACTTAATGCATTACGAGGATCAGGACCTATTTCGGCTGGAGTAATGGAGAAAAACATTATTCTAAAGTGAGCTTTTATTTGACTCAGTGGTACTAAGTGAATGTAGTTCAAATGTTTAATCTATTGGATGAGGAGATTCATTGCAACAATACAACAAGTGATGAGACATAGAAACTACATAAAAGTAACCATGTAACAAAACCTTGTAACCGCGATACTTCTTGCTGGATTTGTGTCCGACTGATGTACAGACAGTCTAAGATCCTTCGATGACGCGACATTTTCAATCCACAGTTTGCAAGATCATCTTCTAGCTCCTGCGTCGAACAACTTTTCTGAGAAAGAATTCACATGAAGATAAAAGTCAGAGATATTCTTGCAATACATATATAGTAAGAAATACTGTTATACTCCTTGTGAAGACATATATCTCAATGTGATGAACCATAAATGGAGTCAGAAACATTATGAATTAGATAGATTTTGCAGAGGGTGCTTGTAAATTATTTTAACTCGAATAATAAACAGCCAACACAAGTTACCTCTTTGGAAATCACTGCAGAATTAGACACAGGCAACTCTCCAGGATCTGAATTTCCACCTTGAGCATTCGCATGCTCCAATTTGGGAGTCACTAAAACATGCGAGTCAGCGATGGGCGATACAAATCCCTCTGAACTACGTGGAGAAGAGGATTCTTTCATGATTTGTGGTTCCTCCATGGAAGGTGAGTCGAGGAGATCCAGTACATGTTCAGATGAGCTTTGGGCTGATTGTACGGCTTCCCCTACATCCTCACGATACCCTTGAGGCGTCTTCTCAAGACAAACCTAATGAAAGTGTTTTCAAGTACCAAAACAACATTAAACATGAAATAGTTACCTCTTGGATAGAAATGAAGAGCGATTATGAGTTGTTTACATCTTGGGAAATCAATGCAGAATCAGAAAGTCGTCCAGTTACCGGATAAGCTGATGCTCCCACCTGACTATGCAATATATATGAACTTCCACTTCGAGGGATGAGTTCATTTTCAGAAAATCTTTCGGGAAATAGGTTCCCAAAATCCTCATGATCTGTTAGACTGACATGATTCTCTTGATGTGTCTTCTTCTCAACATGAACCTGCATTCAAGTATAAATCATGTAACGTAGTGAACAACGTTGAGAATGAAGTAATTTATGGAGTTACTGCAACCTCTATAGTGACTTTTAGTTCCGGATGACGAGAATGCATAGCTTGAAAGAAGAAAACTCCTTCTCTGTGGGGGAGAGGAATTGAAGGAATGGTACAGCGTCCATGGCAGAACTTGTATCGCACAGCACCATCAACGCGAAAATATTTAGACATGGTTTTCAGAGTATGAGACTGTCCATGTTTCTCTTTGTCGTGGATGGCTTCATCAACCTCTCCTCCAGAATCAACAATCTGAAATTCAATATTCTCCAATTGGGAACCTACTTCGTAGTTCTTGAAAACCTGCACCAGAAAAGCAGGAAATATGAAAAACACACACACATACATGTTAGAGAGAGAGATTTGAGTTTTAAAAACTCCCATCTCTCTTTCGGTTCGATGTTTACATGATGGTTACGGTCCAAGACCAAACGATACAAACCTTTTGCACAGCTTCTAGCTCTCTTCTCTCAGTCTGAAAGTGCAGCTCGAAAATGACGTCTTCTTCGGATATTACACTAAGCATAACTTCATACCAAAAAAAACGAATTAACTGCTAGAAAAGCTATTTTTTTAGAATTCAATCACAACTAAAGAAAACGAATCGGGCTTTTTTATTTTTTCGTGTACATAAAATAAAGACAAAAGAAATGAACTGATTACATTTTACTTCTAATTGATGTCTAGTATCAACTTGAACAAGCATAACGGAAGGAACTTGATTCATACTGTGAATCTACTGGTAATACTAATAGGGCAATAGAAAATTAGAAAGTTCCGACCATTTTTGCCATATCCCCGGGAAACTTTTAGAATATTGCTCAGATCAATGCGGCTACTAGCATCCACCTATCAGTCAGAGAATTCAAAGTAAGGAAACCAAAATAGCTGGAAAGATGACAAGTAACAAGGGAGGGAAGAAGAGATCTTTGAAATAGCTCGCGATGGAGATTGGATACATTTGATGTATGGAGTAAACTTTAAGGTCAATACATATGCTCGCGATAATAGGGCTAACAAAAGCAGTTAAAGAACCGACCATTTTTGTAGTAACAATTTTAATGAGCTTAACTTCATAAATAGATAATCTTAAGCAACCTATATTTTTCATACAAACCAAATTTATAGTTTATGATTTTGAACACGGTTCAGCATTTATGTCACAGCCGAGCAATTGATACTTGATCATGGCATTCATGGATTACTGCGGTGACAGTCAAATTAACCACCGAGATGACACCGTGTATACACATGAAATGTAGTAGTAAACCATTATTTCTTGAGAAGGATGGATAATGAACATACCTTCTTTGTACAATCAATGCCCATACTACGGATGACACCACTTCCATCTTGAATTGAGAGTCCATCTAACCTTAGCAAAATGTTTTCACCTTCTTTCACATGGTTACCATAATTATCAAACACCTGCAATATGAACAATGTTTTGTTATATAAGCCAATCAGTTAAATTTGTCTAAGCATGCATGTTTCCACAACTTTTGAATGCAAATCTTAACTTGCTTGAACTGAGGAAACTGAAGGTAGGTATAAATTGACAACTACAAGCAGCAATCAATAAAAAGTATGGCGATGACAGACGTACCTCTAATTCGAGTTCCTCTAGAATCTGGCCTGGAACTACTTGTTTTTGTAGTTTGGTTGGATGTACGATGATCTTCTTTGGAGTTCCAGGTATAACTGTACGGAAGAAGGTACTCCAGTGAGAAATTCAGAAATGCAAAGTGAATTGAAGAAGACATTAAATTCTCAAACAGATATCAAATACCTCGACATGGGAAAGCAACAGAAAATGCTTCATCTAGTGTGCTAATGAGTAACGTAGCTTCATAACTTGGTCGAATATCATTTAATTCACTGGTCTTAATGAAAATATCCTACAAGATTAAGAACTTATGAGTAGAGGTAACAGTGAACAAACAAAACAGCAGCCACTTAAACTACCTTGATTTTCATAATTGATTTGTTTGGTGCTATGTCCACTTTCTGCCTGCTTATTTGAGCAAGAGCTTTTCCGCTTGAAATGAGCTTTATGCACAGTTTCGGAATGCTAGAAAATGGGACGGGTTTCTTGTATCTATCATAGCATGCTATGGAGAGTGGTTTACAAAAAGAACCCACCCTGTCCAACAACAATACAGAGATAAAACATAAAAAACAACTTAACTTTGCAGTAGATTTGATGTTAAAGTTTCTGAAATAGACCAGAGTCTATTTGTTAGAATTCTTATGTAAATTATATAGCTCAATCTCGATTGCAACAAACGAACAACTCAACCCAGATCTAGATCTGGAGATCGATGAAAACGAAGGCAAAATAAGAGAGAGTGAGAGGTCATACACGAGGAAGGAGTGAGAGAGACAAAAGAGTGAGAGAGGTAATTTTTCCAAGCATGCTCTTCTCATTTCCATACTCGACTATATATAGGACTTAGTCTATATTAGGCAATTTAACAATGCGGGAATACGAAAATTAACATAAACTAAAATACTGATAGATAAGATAGCCACGTGGAAACATCGCCTCCGTCCACGTATGAACTCCTCTTCGTATCTCAGCCTCTCAGCCACATTTAATTGGGACCGTCAGATCGTGCCCTTCTTCATCAAAGGCTGAGAACTCTTCCAGCGCATCACAAAAGACCGAGTCGTCTTCTTCTTTTTCACAATCGTTCTTGTCCAAAAAGTAGAGTAACAGTAAATCCTTATCTCTCCCACCGACTTCTTCCTCGTTCGCCGTCTTCTCCTCCACGATTTGTGTCTGTCCCTCTCGGGTCATGACATTTCCCCCCCTTTTTGAATACCTTGTCCCCAAGGTAGCAGTTGGGGGTGAAATTTCTTGAGATAAGCTTCCTCAACCCAAGTTTCCTTTTTTATTCCATCAAAATCCCACTCAATGAGAAAAGAGTGGATTTCTCTTCCCCGACGGTTCGACTTACTCCGTTTCGCCGGTCAGCCCTCCTTCTTTGGTGGGATCGGGAAGGACAGGGGAATGGCCCTTACGTAGATCTACGGACCGTTTCAGCAAAGACACCTGGAAGACCGGCCAGACCTTGGCCCCCGACGGCAGCTAACCGGTAAGTGACCTCTCCTAGTTTCTCTAGTATCTTGTACGGGCCATAGTAGCGGGGGGATAGTTTTTTATTCTTATAATTCTTACGTAGGACTACGCTGCTTTGCCGGAAAGGCTGCAGCTTTAGATAGACCATTTCTCCAACTTCGAACTTTCTATCGACCCTGAGTCGATCAGCTTGCCTCTTCATCTTTTCCTGGGCACGCAGTAGATTTTCTATGAAATTCTGTTGCATCTTGTGTCTCTCTTCGGCTAGATCTAAGGAATCGGCCGAATGAGTATTGGGGTACGGTCCAATAGAAAAGTTAGGTGGACTGTACCCATACAGGGCCTCAAAAGGTGTAAGCTTTAGGCCGGTATGATAATTTGTATTATACCAAAATTCTGCTAGGGCTAGCCACTTGAACCAATGCTTAGGTGTTTGCTTAACCAAACACCGGAGATAAGTTTCCAGGCATTGATTTACTCTCTCTGTCTGTCCATCTGACTGGGGATGGTAGGCAGAAGTCATGTCAAGTTTGGTGCCTAACAGCCTGAATAACTCAGCCCAAAAAACAGTAGTGAATATAGGATCCCTATCAGTCACCAAGCTCAAGGGTTGGCCATGTAATTTAGTGATGTTGTCCAGAAGACCTGGGCAACTGTAGCTGCTGTATAGGGATGAGTCAAGCCTAGGAAGTGACTGTACTTTATGAATCTATCCACCACCACCAAAATAACTGTCCTACCTTGTGACTTAGGCAAGCCCTCAATGAAATCCATAGTGATATGAGTCCAAGCTCGTGTAGGAATAGACAGGGGCTATAGTAGTCCGGAGATCGTGAACTCTTTGGCACTTTGTTTCGTGAGCAAACAAACGCGAGGACTTCACCATTTCTAATACTTGTACCTTCAACCCCTTCCAAGAAAAGTATTTCTTAACCCTATGATAGGTACCTCCTTCTCTAGAGTGGCCCCCTAAGGCTGATCCATGTAATTCTTAAATGATATTTGCCTTAAGAGTGTCATCATTTCCCACCACAATTCTCCCTTTATGCTTCAGTAAACTGCCTGCCATACTGTACTCAGGGTAGGCATTAGGATCAATGATCTTAGCTGCCACAACTTGAGCCCAAAAAGAATCCTTAGGATAACTGTCTGCCACCCTTTGTACCCACAGGGGAATGGTTGTGCTAGTAGCATAGCAGTGATAAGTCTCTTTCTTAGAAAGGGCATCAACCACCAAGTTTTCCTTCCCTTTCTTGTACATTATTGAATAATCATACCCCAAAGCAATTGGGGTATCCACTTCCTCGCAAAGTAAGGGTTGTAATCTTTCCGGTCCAAAGCAAGTGTTTTAATGCTTGCTGGTCTGTTCTGATAATAAAGTGATAGCCCTGATAACTCTTCCACTTTTGAACTGCCATGAGTATAGCCAAGAACTCCTTTTCATAAATAGAAAGGTTTAGGTTCCTTCCAGTCAGCACCTTACTAAGGTAAGCTATAGGCATCTCCCCCTGCATCAATACTGCTCCCACCCCAGTGCCACTTGCATCAATTTCTAGAGTGAACTCTCTGTCAAAATTGGGTAGAGCTAGCACAGGAGCTGTTGTCATAGCCTTCTTGAGTTGTTGAAAGGCCTTTTCAGCCTCTGCTCCCTACTGAAATGCCCCCTTCTTCAATAGGTTGGTCAAAGGTTTGCTTATCAACCCATAGTCTTTGATGAATTTCCTGTCATACCCTGTCAAACCTAGGAATCCCCTCAGTCCCTTTAAGTTGTTAGGAGATTTCCAATCCACCATAGCAGCTATCTTGTCAGGGTCTGTGGCTACTCCCTCATGGGATATTATATGGCCCAAATAAGCCACTGACTCTTTGCCAAATTCACATTTACTCATCTTGGCAAAGAGTTTGTTCTTCCTTAAAATGTTTAAGACCTCCTCCACATGTCTTAAGTGGGATTCCCAAGAAGAGCTATAAACCAAGATGTCATCAAAAAAAACCAATACATGCTTCCTTAACTGCTCTATGAACACTTGGTTCATGAGAGACTGGAAAGTGGCAGGAGCATTGCAAAGGCCAAAAGGCATGACCAGGTACTCATAATGCCCATTATGAGTCCTGAATGCTGTTAAATACCTAGAGCCAGGATCCATAAGAATCTGAAAATAACCAGACCTGAGGTCTATTTTGGAAAAATATCTGGCCCCATATAATTTATCCAATAACTCATCTATAACAGGAATAGGATAATCATGCTTTCCGTAAATTTGTTGATGTACCGTAATCCACACACATCCTCCAAGTACATCCTCCAAGTGTTGTCCTTCTTGACCAAGAGTACGGGTGAAGAGAAGGGACTTTTACTGGGTTGTATCTCCCCAGACTCCAGTAATGCTTCCACAATTTTTTCAATTTCAGCTTTCTGTGCATGTCATACTCTATATGGATATTGTTGTCTGGGCATACTTCCTGGCTGTAGGATAATTTTGTGCTCCACCCCCCTACTAGGAGGTAACCCCCCAGGCACCTCAAAGATATCCTTGTATGAATCCAAAGAATGGTATCATTTTAGGATTATTCCTGTTCCCCCTCTTCGATCGATGACATCAACAAAAAATATCCTGGTGTGGTTTTCCTTTTCGTAATAATTGATAGATGGTTGCGGCGCAGTAAAGGAGGTGCCTTGGTGTGTCCCTTAGCAGCTTGTATATAAACCCTTTCCCCTTTGTGCTGTACTGAGAAGTACATTTGCTCATAGTCAAGGAGTATGGGTGACCCTTTCTTTAGCCAATCACTTCCCAACATTAAGTCATAGCCTTTGTAGGCAAATGTACCTAATATCAAATTCAAATTGAATGTTCTGCATCTTCCAGCTAAACCCCTTCAGCCTTCGGTTACTCACCATTACCTCCCCATTAGCTACTAAAACATTTAGTGGGACTACTGACTCCTCACTTCCGTACGTAGCCTTAGCCACCTCGTATTTAGGAAGCTGAGGGAGCTTCCTGTATCAACTAGAACCCTTAGTTTGGAGCCAGATTCCCCAATTACCCTCATAATATGTTTGCCTGATTCCTCTGCCATGGATCCTAAGCTAACCATTGCCATACCCAACTCTTCCTTAGCATCACCAAATTCCTCCTCATCAGTCATAGCTTCCAGGCTGTTCAGATACTCTCCTTGTTCCTCCACACTCATCACCATAAAGTGTATCTTGTTCTTGCATCTGTGTCCAGGGGAGAAAGCCTCATCACAGTTGTAGCAGAGGCCCTTGGCCCTTCTCTGATCCATTCCCAAAGGGGTCAGGAGCTTAAAGCTTGGCTTTCCAGTAGTAGTTGCCTTAGGAGTTGGTTTCTGGACTACCATGTTCTCAATTTTCCTAAGGTAGGAGGGGTTTCCTAACCCTTTAGCGTACTCCTTAATTTTTCTTAGGAAGGATTCATTTAGGTGTACTTGTTGCCTTCCCAAATGGATGGCTGATTCCAAAAAATTAGGATGCAACATATCCAATCCAGCTTGGATATCCTTGTCCAATCCACTAATAAAGGCTGCTACCCAATAATGCTCATCAAACTCCCCACACTTACTGTGTATGATGAAGGCCTTTTAACTCTTCAAATCTTGCCACATAATCATCATAACTCCCCACATGAACCAGCTTGTGTAGTTCTGCTATAGCCTTGCTAGTCTGCAAGTCTTGAAACCTTGAGGAAATCATTCTTACAAATTGAGCCCAAACAAGATCCTCTCCCTTAAGGGGGAGGTTATCATACCATTTAAGGGCTTTCCCCTCAAAGTGCATGGAGGCAAAGGCCACCTTCTGCTCTTCCGGAATAGTATTCACCATTGAAAAGTAACTTTGGCACCTCATCAACCATGATCTTGATCGGGTGCCATCGAATATAGGGAAGTTAATTTTGGCAACAGTGGGCATAACCCCAGAATTTGTAGAGCCAAAATTTCCAGAAAAAATCCTAGATCCACCTCCCCTAACACTTCCACCAATAGGTCCAGAAGGATGGTGAGGGATTGCACCATACCCACTGTTGTCTACCCACGGATTTCTACCAGACTCCCTAATATACTCCCCAAGCTCCTCCACACCCCTCAAACCCTCCATAAATGCATATCCATAACCCTCCTCCACCCCCTTACCCAAATTTCTGAATCCCGGGGGAGTACGAGGTGACAACCTAGTTTGGGGATAGTTAAAATGGGGCGCGGGGGATACAGGTGCTTGAGTAGAACCTGCTTAGATCCCTGAGAAATTTGAGATTCTAGTAGTTCTAGTCGATTTGTGAGATTACCTATCAACCCCGTGAAGGTGTTGGTAAGGGTTCGATTGTTCATTGCTATCTGTTGATACATGTTGTTCAATGCCATCTGTTGATCATCAATTTTCGCAGGTTGCAAGACTGGTTCCTCCTCTTCAATCAGTCCTTCTTCAGGAATCGGAGACAGGCCGGAAGAAGCCATAACGTGCGCTCTGATACCACTAAAATAGACCAGAGTCTATTTGTTAGAATTCTTATGTAAATTATATAGCTCAATCTCGATTGTAACAAACGAACAACTCAACCCAGATCTAGATCTGGAGATCGATGAAAACGAAGGTAAAATAAGAGAGAGTGAGAGGTCATACACGAGGAAGGAGAGAGAGAAAAGAGTGAGAGAGGTAATTTTTCCAAGCATGCTCTTCTCATTTCCATACTCGACTATATATAGGACTTAGTCTATATTAGGCAATTTAACAATGCGGGAATACGAAAATTAACATAAACTAAAATACTGATAGATAAGATAGCCGCGTGGAAACATCGCCTCCGTCCACGTATGAACTCCTCTTTGTATCTCAACCTCTCAGCCACATTTAATTGGGACCGTCAGATCGTGCCCTTCTTCATCAAAGGCTGAGAACTCTTCCAGCGCATCACAAAAGACCGAGTCTTCTTCTTCTTTTTCACAATCGTTCTTGTCCAAAAAGTAGAGTAACAGTAAATCCTTATCTCTCCCACCGACTTCTTCCTTGTTCACCGTCTTCTCCTCCACGATTTGTGTCTGTCCCTCTCGGGTCATGACAGTTTCACCATAAACAGAAAGATTTTCTGCGGTGCTTATGCTAGATAGGTTAAAGGTCATCACAGTCCAAGCGAATGATTTCTGCTCTAAATAAAAATTAGAGAAGGAAGTAAATTTGCATATTGCACATTGTATAAGTGAAAAATAACAATCTCTAACAAACAGAGAAAAGCAAGAAATCAAATATGATAAGTTGACGACATAAAGAGTCCCTTACCCACCTGACTGTGTACAATTTATTCTTATCTTGTTTTAAAACTTTCCATCTGCCTAGTCCAGCTGATGGCTGAACTTGAACTACATGTTGATATTTAATGTCCTTGAATTCTCTCTGACAATCAAAGAGATGCACCGGATCAGAAAAGATCAGCATTTTGATATCATTGTAGCAAAGCTTGAGAAGGTTTAATGAAAGTTACCAATGAGAATGAAAATGTGTAGCTGCCAGGTTTCTGAAATAACAGAGGCCATTTCTCTCCCAATGGTAAAACATACAACCCATGAAGGCCCTTACGTGATGAAGCTGACCTACTTGCAGAGAAAACATGACTATAGGCTCTAGCAAAACCTTCACTAGCTCTGTGTTTGACATCTAGAGTCATTTCAGTATCATCTCTAGCAATGAACTTTTGGTCCAATCTCTTAGAACATTTTTCACTATGAAAGGACTTTGGACGGATTACAGCAACAACGTTTTCCGGAGGTGAGTCTCCGGCTTCTAATGAAACGGGCAACCCCTGAAAAAGAAGAGTGTCTTACCTCAAATAATAGAAAAACTTTAAAATTCTCAATTCTGAAACCATATAAATGATGAGAAAACATGAGACTTCGCGGCATCTTGGTAGAGTACGATCTGGTTTCTCTCTTTCAGCAAAAAAAACAGATAGGTACTCAGCATCCAACTGTTGTACTGAAAAACTACAAGCACTCAAAACTTTAAAAGGAGGTGACATGCTAAACATATAGTATGCTGTGTCTTCATTAATAAAATTACAGAAAAAAAGGAGCTAATTAAAATCTGGATCCAAGTAAACAATATTGTAGCTAACCCCATCAAGATCCAATTCTTGGCAATCCGTCTGACTTAATAGATCGATGGAAGCAGGCAGTTTTTGATTAAATTTCTCAAGCTTCGTCCTCCATTCATTGTCATCAACGGGCATGCACTACAACACAACCTCAAAAACATTCAGTAGTACTTATGAGGTTAAAATGACAAAGTGGACAGCATTAAAAATACATAAACCTTTTCGCAGTCAATTATTCTTATTGGAAACACATGAGATTCATTAATGGCAATGATGGTGTTACCCTCTTTATCCGAAAGGGAGCAACCTCTATTTGCTGGTAGACCAAGTGGCCTGTCAGAGGGAAAATTCACATTACTGTCTCAAATCCTACTTTCGAAGAAATATTGTGTTTAGATTTATTTAGAATCACCTACCTGCAAATTAGTCTAGCCTCACCTCCTGTGGTTTACAAAGATATTCATTAGATGATGAGTAGAATAAACATGAAGAAGAATCGATATCTCATGGAACTTTTATTACCAAAGGCAAAATAGTAAATAAGTAGAAACACCACACAAAACTCAAGATTCGCAAAGTATCTAATCGAACAATTGGAGATTAGCATCATGAAACTGTGAACAGCTTAGCCAGTGGTTCTCCTTGATAGTAGTAGTTGGCCCAAATCAGCCCAAAGATGTCCACCCAAAAAATAAAAAATAAAACTTACCAGAAGCTTCCCCTAGAAGCCCTTCAAAGATGATAAATTCCAGTGTAGCATACACATTGGCTTTATGGCATCCTGGACATGCTCCTCTTAAAACTTTGATATTCTGACCAGCCGTCCAACGTCTTCCTTTCCTCTGGATCTCTTTATGAACCCTAAGCACTAAAATGTCCCAGATAAGAATCACATTAGTTGGAGATACTACCACTACAGAGTTAATATTACCATAATGTGCAAAATGAATACAGAAGAAAACAGAGTTAACATCATTGCCTTTTATAAATCTTACCGCCAGAAGATAGGTCAAGCTTTTCAATCTTTGAAGAAGCAATAATAATAGAGGGTTTATCCAAGCCAAAATTTTCTTCCTCATCATACTGATCGTGCATTTCTGAAATCCATTCATGATAAGACTTTTGTAGCTCTGGGACAGTTAAGTTCTTCCCATCTCTCGTGATTGCAATTTGCACCTCTACATATTAATACGACATTCATTCTCAGATACGCACAGACAACAGAAATGTCTTGAGGTGATCTGTTGTTATTTTATGGGAAAAAATGATTCCTAGATAAATAGAATGAATAACTTCACTTTTTTCATCTTCAGGTGATCTGTTGCCAAAGTTCTTCAACGCCTTGGTGTATGGGTGGTGGTGGGCTAAATCTGTCTGCAATGTATGAAACAGAGGCAATAGGCATAACTATAAAGAGCAAACTGTGCTACAAAAACAGAGCCATACATATACTAGTTTTGTGTGTGGATGTCAAAATTTTGCATGTGGATGGAAATCCTAACTTGTTTCAAATCAATCATATATCTTGATAGTCTCTTGATCAACTTATTGCATATAGATATATTAGTTTTGTATGTGGATGTCAAAATTTTGTTGGAGTTACTTTTAGTAGAGGTATAGAATATATACATATACATGGAAATAAATCAACAATAATCTAATAACTTTCCAGATATTAGTCTATATGCTTTTAGGATGAAGAACATCATACCTTATGAGGTGTTGGATTGAAGCCAGAATCAGTATCTGCATCCATAACCACTTCTTGCTAAGATAGTCATCTATATATTATATGTATAGATGTATATTTTGCATACAACATATAGCATATCCCGTGCCAAAAATATCAAAGGTGGACAACATATAACATAAAGAAAATTACCGATGAAGCATTTCACTCTAGAGCAGAGTCTCTTAAAAATTTGAGCCTTTTCACCTTTTTTCCGCTTCGGCTCCATAAAAGGAAGTAATGCCTGTCCAGAAGAAACTTCAAATTCAGCAAGAAACAGATATTTCTCATAAAATGTAAGTTCATTTGAAAAAATAAAATATATCTAAGAAGTATGACGATGTAGATTCACAATAGCATAATACAACTGACTCCTTGTACAAAATCCATTGCATAGATCTTTTCCTGTGAAATAAAAAATCAGAATAAAGCAAACCTAGTATGGGTTTTCAAAACAAAATGAGAACTAAACCACTGACCCAGCGAGTATCTGGCAGGAGACGACCCAACCTTCGAACAGAACAACAAAAGCTATAAAAGCTCTCTCTCATTTCACAGCCATCTTTGCCTAACTTTTCAAGTATTCTTTCTATGTTTTCTTTACCCTGAAATCAACCAAATGAGAATAAATACATACGGAGCATATTTACATCATTTTCATCTTGATGCCAATAATTGAATGATAATCAAAATACCTCAAGTATGGGATAGTAAACACACTTCAACCTTGCATTTGCTTCCATACACACTCTTTTGTCTGGACATTGGAGAATTATACGAAGCAAATCATGTATGAACTACAAGATCCTTACTGTTATCAGAAATGATACCGTAACATGAACACAATTGTTTTCATATTAACCAAATTATTAGTCCTTACTTTGACCAGACATTGAAGAACCAGGACTGATTCTGAAATGAAGCTGCACAATAAAGTCCGGACCATTACACGAATGCAAGTTTGTTGTGGCTACTTCCCCACCTTCGACTTCAGCTAAATCTATTCCATTGACCTGCATGTAATCCCAGTAATTGAACGCATTTAAACGCATAAGGCATTATACTGTTACCTGAAAACATTTGAACGTTATAGATATCATAAGATTGTCTTAAATGATTTTTCATGTATTAACAAGAGAAAGCCTTTAAAGTTCTTTTGAAGCAACGAGGGCCTCCACGCCAAGAAATCGTAAAAGATCTCCAAATACTCTTAAAACCTAATTATTATTTTTCCCTCCAACTTGAGAGAAACAGCCATGGGACTTCAACAAAAGCATACTAGATATTCACTACATACGTCAAAAAAACAATAAGGCAAACCGAACAGAGATGCATGATGCATAAATTCCACATGATCAATGTCAATGAAATCAAAAGGAAAAATAATAAATAAATGAAAGGAAGCCCTCAAAATCACCCGGAATTCAATGGGTCTGCTCGTCTTTCCTGACAGTTCATCACACTGTTTATCCAGAAAATAAAAGGGATATTAGTGAATGAATCGTTGGAGAATAACCTAGACAATCAATTCTGAAAAAGATAGTCCGACGAGTACAAGGCATAATTGAAACAGCTTTAAGACATTCTACACCAAATACTTGGCTTGCTTCTGGAATAAAGAATTTATATTTTACCAGCACCAGGACTACATCCAAATAAAACATTCCTTTTAAAATAAAGGCAACTAACCTGGATATAGGGAAAGTAAATGTCCTTCAATTTGTATCTCAAATGCCTCAGGTATTTTTCATTCACTTTCTGTTTAGGTTCAAAAATTTCAACCTGACAAGCAGTTGAACAGCATTAGTTCCGACAGTGAGCAGGTATTCATGAGAATTAAGTGTTCCCATAGGGGAAGTAGATAGGGCTGTAAAAAAAGGGAAAAAGAGAACAGGTTCTCAACAAATTTCTAAGTACTTCAACAGAATATAAATATTTAAGGACATGCATGTCGTAAAATCCCTTAAAAGTAAAGGATACGCTTCTAAACTAGATAGTGTTTAATCATAACATAAATCAAGCTTATGTGATCACCGGTTGAGCGATGTCGGTGGTTCTTAAAGATCATTCTCTCTGCCGCCAGAGTCAATTCAGAACTCCAATAGCAACTAAGCTTTTAATTCAAAAACACATCTACGTAAAATATCAGAATTCATAAAAGTATGAAAACCTTTTCCACTTAGAAATAAAAGAAAAATGAACAGCTACAAACAACTATACTGGAGAAGATTCGACATTCAGAAAGCTAAGCAACATGTTTTTACATGTGATGTATAAAGTTTCCAGAATGCCATGAGGAAAACTTACTTTTGTGAAGCTTCCATGTGGAGAACTCTGTTTTTCTTTTTCAGATGGATCTCTAACACCTCCTTTCGTCTACGGGAAACATCAGAAACTCTATCAAAACGATTTAAGAGCAAAAACACAACTACGGCTAGTAAAACAGAAACGCATCAGTAAATTACCTTCCAGCAGTTTTCTGTGTGGGAAGCACTCACTAATGCTTCTCTTTCCATGTGCAGGGTAAAGACCTTGTTGCTTTCCTTTGTCTTCGAAGAAACAACAGACCGCCTGCAGCAGAGTTTCAGAAAAATAAGGAAAGGAAGCAAAAGAAATCAACTGTGATAGATATGCTCCAGTTTTTTATGGCTACAAATGAAAAGTTACTGTAACTTATTACCTTCCTAAACACATTGTTGCCACAGGACCACCATACCCGAACATGCCAAAGAAAGGCTGTGATCCAAATAAAACGGAAATCAATACGAGCCTATCAAGAAAACAGAAATATGATGACAGAATCAGGCTGATACCATTAGATATGGAGGTTTACCCCCTATTGCTTTTTCCCTCATTGAGCGGTGAAGAGATGCTCCCATTTTTCCCCTTGACAAATAAAAATACAAGTGCGGAAAGACAGGGAAAGAACATTAACCAAAATGTACGAATAGGAAGTAAGCATCTAATAATATGGTTGTGTATCTTTGCTACACAGGAAAAGAAAGTCTGAGGAGTCTATCTACTAAAGTAATGTACTTGAATTTGAAGAATTATGACAATGAAGTACTTTCAAACATAATGACAGAAAATATAAAAAAAAATATTCTTAATTGCAGGTTGACTATCAATAAATATAATTATGCATCAAATATTTGTGATAGAAATACAAGTTTCTTGTTGCAACAGTTAAAAAAGAGTCAGAATGTAAGGAAGGGGCCCTTAAGATACTTGTACTTGTAACTCAGTAACTCACCATCTGTCAAGTTATGCAAATATCGGATGCAATACTCTGTTGTTCTTATAAGAGGTTATGCTCTTTGATACTTTAAAAGCAACAGTGCCCAACAAATATGTAGAAAAAATTGTAGCATTAGAACATCTTCGTACTAGAGAATGAAAAGTAACCAGATGTGGGATAACTTATACGCCAAAACTTTCCACAAGAAAATGAAGAAAAACCAACAGACTAGTGAAGAACATCCTACCACTTGACTATCTTTCCTGTAGCACCATCCATTCCTTGAGCTGTGTCATAAATGGTAATTTTCCTAGAATTCATTTCCACACTGCAAACAATGCAATTATTATAAGGTTTCACGGATAGAAAGATACAAACAATAAATAGATGCAACGGAGAGTGTAGTAAAGATATGACTTAATGAATGACGTATACTAAATGAATAAGTGTTTTCTAGGTTTCGAGAAAGTTTTCATTTAAGTTTATTCAAAGACTGAAAATGTAAAACACTAAGCAAAGAAGAAAGAAGTTATATCAATTTATAACTGAAAGAAAGAAGCCTTAATTAACAAGAAAAAAGTTTATCTTTACTGATCAAATCACCACAGCCGAAAATTCTTAAGAGACTAATAGCATGCACAGCGTCTCATTTATAGAGATATAATGCAAGGTAATAAGGGAACATCCAAAACCAAAAACTTCTGCAATTCCCTACCTAATTAGTCTTCTCTCTCCTGCGCCATTGGACCACAAAGCTTGCAAGGAGTTATCCTGAATAAGAGAAAAAGAAAAGAAAAAAATTAGAATCAATCGCTAAAATTGATCAAGGAAGAACTTCAAATAGCAGAATTACAATGAGGTCTGCCAGGGCAGTTTCCCATGTATAATCGTCTGGTAACTCCTTGAGTAACTCGGTATCTGGGGTAAGATCCCACATGTCCTGCACAGCCAAAGAGCAAAATGAGATGACCAAGGAGTTGAACAAAAGGTAAGCCAAAAAAGCAGTGTCTCAAAATTGTACCGCCTCAACAATCCTTAGTCATAAATATCATTGACCAAAACTGCAAAACAAGAAATATACCTCATATTCATCAGGTTCAGCTGATCCATCCTGTATTAAGAAGAAAAACACTAGTTATAATGTTATTATTAAAAGGAGAACTACAAAAGTACTAAATAAAAGGGACAAAATCTCACGTGAAGCCAGAGGAAGTGCCACACATTAGGAGCAAATCCAGATTTGCACAACATAATTTGGGTTCGTATCTTATTAGAGTGTGCATCAGTGAAGTATAGATCCGGGTACTCCCACTTTATTCTTCTCTTCAGTTCTGAAGACCACTTCTGGCTTATTAGAAGATGATTTTGTTTCCTAACCATATCGATGAACTCCTCAATCTCTACCGTGTTGCGTGACTCTCTCAATTTCATCTCCACAGAGGTACCATTTGGAAGTAGTATACGAAACAAGAACACCTTTGGCTTTTCAAATGCATCATCTTCGACATAAACAACCCCAGGGGAGGTCTTTCTTGGCACTTGCATGCCAGAATCGACACAAGGTCGTTTATTCATCTTGATAGGGGGTGTCATTAATACCTCCTGACATTCAACAACATGCAAACAATAAGATAGGAATACCTTACCAAATCAAGATTTACCTTAATTTAAACCAAGTCAGAGTGTTGACTTCCAGAAGTAGCATCCCAGTGAGGTTCTTAAATATGAAAATTATCATAAAAGAAGACAGAAAACTTATGCATGTTTGTGCGCATGATAACAAGGAAAGCTCCTGAACAATCAAAACCAGGTCGGGCATGTCATTACAGTATCAGTGATAATTCTTTAATATGCTCCAAACATACTAATATCCGAAGCAGCAGGAACAATATAGAAACATATGTCAAAAAGGACAACAGCAGCCCTTTTCAAATTCAAATAAAACATTTTCACACTAGGGATATCTTAGTTCTATACATTTTTGATTCAACAGAAAAATGCTCATAAACATTTACCACAAGAAGAGCTTAAAATGAGCACACATTATCATGGAGCAACATAAGTATCAATCTTGATCAAGAAACAATGCACATACAATCAGATGATAAATTCTCAAAAAGCTTTAAATCTTTAGATAAAACCATTATAAGTAAACTCTTCCATAGGCATCTCCATTTGCAGCTCGTTATTAATTCTTGCATTGAAACTTAAGTACCTCTGTTTCCCCAACTGCACCATTATGGAGATCCACTACTCTCCGACTCTTTTCTGGCCTCTGCGCGTATGATTCTTCATGAGGCCTCTTCTTCATTCTGTTGGGAGGTGTCTTCGAGTACATCTGCCACTAACCAACAATGGTAAATTAGCTACTAACATCAGTTACTCATTCCACTTCAGTTTGCACCCACTCAATGCCACTAACCAATGCTGCAGTAACTATTAACACTCAGTTTCTCATTCCACTTTAGTTTGGTTTCAAGAACTAGCATCTCGTAAGGTTCTAATATGTATCAAATAGAAAATGACAGACGGGTAAAAATTTCAGCAAGTCTAGAAAAACTAGACTACGCAAGTAAACTACACCTCTTGGAAAATAATGCGGGCAGGTACATATAAATGATCAAAAGGCTATTTGGGCAGTCCTAATTTCTAAACCTACTCTAACTATTTTCTTATCAAAGCAACACAAAATATCAAATACTATAAATATAATCATACAAAACTTGGCATTTAATCCTAAAAATTTTAAAATCAAACGATTATGCAAAGCAAAAACATTTTTAAAAAATAAACAAACAAAGCCGCTGATGGAGCAAAATTTTCTCGGTGCAATGTATAGAGAGAAATGCGTATACATTTACACACAAACGAGCAAACTAACACTTCGAAATATGATATTGAGGAACAGAGTAGTTAAAATCACGATCAAAACAAATGCATAAACTTCTAAACAACCCCACCCAAAAAGGTACCGATCTCAAAAACCCCTTAATGAGAGGATGGCGAAAAAAAAAGGAAAAGGAAAAGAAAAAGAAAAAGAACAATCATTTCCATGAAAAAGGAGAAAAGCTTAGTTCTGTTACCTCCGCGACGTATGCTAACTCGTAAGCATGAAGTAGATAAAAGCGAATACAAACAAAAAACTAGAACAGAAAATCAGCTTATACTTTCAGAATCCGAAACGAACCTTTCTCTCCATCCTTTTTCTCGCTTCTTCACGAGGACAGAGGGACTAGGGAGAGAATGAGAGAGGAAGATGAAGGGTCTTCTTAGCGAGAGAAGAGTGAAAGACGCGAGTCTGATGCATGAAACGAAATTAGAAAAGAAAGTAGAGAAATGGAAAGACTTGGCGAAGACTTGGCGGTAGACACATTCATGATTGCAGTGCTTTCTTTTTCTATTTGCGTACACTGGTGATTGGTTCGTAATCCATGAGTTGTGTGGTGGGCCTGGTGGCTGATATTGATTTTTTTGCTACGTTATTTTAAGGGTTATTAGCCTAAATTCACCAACTTTCATCCATTTCTGATTTTCCCATAAATACACAAACTTTTGATTTTTTAAAATTTGTACACCGACGAGATTTTCGGTCAAATTGAAACTTACATGGCAAAATTGAATCTGACGTGGCCAATGACGTGGCAGGCTAGTGGTGACGTGGCAAAGCTCGAAAATTTGGAAATCCTTATATATACGTAAACTTTGTGTTCAGTTTGATTTTGCACATAAAGTTTGAATTCAATTAAAATTTGTACATGAAGTTCAAATTCAATTAAAATTTGTACATGAAGCTTGAATTCAATTAAAAT
The DNA here is from genome assembly GCA_028984105.1 of Lavandula angustifolia. Lineage (NCBI taxonomy): Eukaryota > Viridiplantae > Streptophyta > Magnoliopsida > Lamiales > Lamiaceae > Lavandula > Lavandula angustifolia. The sequence goes on from CM054807.1 coordinate 33,144,793, forward strand.
TCGTACGTTTGATTATGGACTAGCAACATTATATATCCATTTCCCATATAGAATCATGCGTGTTTGATTTGCCTCTACTAATTAGACTACTTCTCTAATATATATATATATATATATATATATATATATGTACATAAACGTGTCGAAAATATAATTGATCTAAGTCAAATAATTTTCCCATTTTCTTCATAAGTCAAATAATATCCAAATGCATATCCAAATGTAAACATATCAAATGTATGTCAAGTTGCTTCTATCCCAAATAAAGAAATTCATACACCAAAAAAACATTTCTAGTTACGACTTTCTTGTGTAGTCGGAAGTTCATTTGTCGTACTTCCAGAAGCTCTCGCTCTTCTTGATGATAGTTTGCCGGAAGAGTTCACACGCAAGACATTTGTTTGTGGGTTCATCTGCAATTCAATATGTAGGAAGAATAAACAATTAAGCAAGAAATGGAAAGCCACAAAAAGTCAGCAAAGAGTTTAACTTACCCGCATGTAAATATTTCCAGTCCCCGTGCAATTGAGCACTCCCATGCCGCTTCTAGCAATGGCTCTCTCCCTCGCAATGATAGCTCAATTTGAGGTTGAGGGTGCAAGTTGATTACCACTTGAGTTCTCAATATGAGTTGTAGTCTTCTTTGGAGGTCTTCCAACATTCCTCTACAATACAACAAGATAAAATATTAGACATGCAAATTTGATTATTTGCAAATAACAAGAATTAGAGTACCTTTTCAACACTTTTCTCAACTGCCTCATTTTTGCAAGTTCTTTGATTGTGTCCTTTTTGCTGACATTTTTGGCATGTCATACGACCTCCACATCTTCTGAGCTTAGTTGGATTTTTGGGATCTCTCTCATGAGGATCTCTGACTCAAATTTGCCCTCTTTATCTACTCGTAGTAGCTCGGCAATATACCTTCTAAGTGAAGCATAATGTGCTTCGACAGATCCTCTCAAATTCTCTAAGGCAATTGTTTTAGCTTTGTATAACCGGTGTCTAGTGACTTGACATCCAAACCTTTCCAGAATATCCCTCTCCAAGTCTTTGACACTCATATCTGGCTTCATACGAAAGACATTCAAGTATTGTTTGGCTATCCACTTAGAACTTGCCAATTTATTGTTGAGTACTCTAGGACAAATGTGAGGGCCACGAAGACTCTTAATAACAAGATTATTGTCTTCTTTCACAAGACTGCCATAACACCTCCAAGTGCATGGTGGAGTGCATTTGGCCTCCAATTGATGCTTAGACACCCTTCGAAACTTTATAGGCCATCCATTCTCTATAGCTACCGTAGTCAAGGCTTGTCTACATTGTAGCCCATCTTCAAACCGCATATCAAGCTTAATCTGAAGCCTCTTATGATCACACTTAGGATCATATGTGCTCTTACACTTCTCCACCCTCACGAGCACAATATCGGTTTCATCTTCACTTGATGATGAGTGCACATCGCATCGAATCCTCCTCATCGATTCCCGCATCCCGAGCATCGGCTCTATCGGCCCCTACCTCGGTAATATCTTTCCCAATATATCGAGTAATATCATCAAAGCCGACGGTGTTGTTTATGAGATTATGCCTAGCTTTTTCGTACTCATCATCATCCTCAGAGGCAAAGTCATCCTCACTCAGGATGTCATCAACAACATCCTCCTCATCTGGAAAGTAATCTATGTCATCACTATCTACCTCACTATCTACCTCACTATTTTGTATACTGTCAACAACTACACTTGCATTCCCACTTCCTCCTTCTCCTGCAACTTCAACACTTGTCTTTCCCCTTCCCCCTGCTCTAGCAACTACACTAGCCTTTCCCCTTCCTACTGCACCACCAACTTTTACACTTGCCTTCCCCCTACCTCCTGCACTAGTCTCTACGCTTGCTTTACCTCTTCCTCCTGCACCAATCTCTACACTTGCCTTTCCCTTTACAACCTCATTAGTGTCCCCACCTGTCTCTCCCATCTTTTTCCCTCTCACAACATATATATTTAACACCCTACATAGATTAGTAAGATGAGCAAGCATTTGCATAATGTCTGCATCATTTTTAAGAATTTTATAAGACTCCATCTGTGGAATATTGTACCATAAACTCTCAAAAGATTGATAACCCAACTTCTTCACTTTGTCTTCTAAATCAAAATAGCCAAATCTATCTACATCAAACCCATTTTTCATTTCTGAAAACCCCCCAATATACAACTGATGACTATCAATTTTCTGAAAATTACCACCATGATGTACATAGCAAGCAAATGTGGTCATATTTATGGGTACGGATGATGAATAGTGTCTGCAAACAAAACAAAATGCATTGAGCTATAAAGAGCACTTAGTTACCTTCATAATTCATAATTCACGTATTGAGCCATACATACACGTACTGATCATTGAGCCATACAAGCTATACAAGATACATACACGTATAAGTCATGCCCAGATATAAGGAACCATAACCTACTGATCATTGAGCCATACAGCACGAGAGATACATACACGTATAAGTAATGATCATACATACACGTACTCAATGGCGAGCTCCTTGTATTCGGGCTTCTCCGACAAGATATATGGCTTCAATTTCAGGTTTTCATTACTCTTTCCACCCGATCAGCTTCAAGCCTGCAGCACGAGAGAGGCATAACCATTTAGCCGAACACAATATGGGGGAAACAAGGATCGACGGCGCGCGAGAGAGAGAGAGAGCGAACCCTAAGCATCGACGGGATTTTAACCACCGGGAGGGAGAAGTCAGTCGACGGCCGAGGCGAGTGTTGTCGACGGCGCGCGAGAGAGAGAGAACTCGAAGGATGGCAAGGCGAGTGTTGTCGACGGCGCCGAATGATGAATTGGGTGGGAGGGAGCGCGAATGATGAATTAGGGTTTAGGGTTATTAGCTTATGTTTAAATTGTAATTAGCTTATGTTTTAATTGATACAAAACGACACCGTTTGGATTGTCGGACGTAGGATTTTCCGGCATCCACGTTAGCTTCAATTTAGGAGAAAATAAAATCGTGTACAAATTTTAAAAAATCGAAAGTTTGTGTATTTATGGGATCATTTTAAAGTTCGTGTGCAAAATCAGAAATGGATGAAAGTTGGTGAATTTAGGGGCTAATAACCCTTATTTTAAATTAAGTATCAATTAGACAGAGATTTATTAGACATGTAATTTCATTCTCGATTAAGAGGGGTGGTGACTATGATATCGAGCTTTTTATTATATCGTAAGTTGAATTAAAATTCTAGAATTAAAATAAATTATACAAATCAATACAAAAATTTATATATGAAACATAACATGTATAGACATATATATACTAATAATCTCATGTCTGCCTTTTCAATATGTAGTAGTATATCATACTTTCATGTACAACGAATTATGGTGTTATTGAATTTTCGGATGTGGTATTTGAAAATCAGTGCTAAACTAAACTATACATGCCTACCGATAATTATTTTCATTTTACTGAACCAGCTTCCACAGTGAAAATAGGGTTGTCTCAAATAAATATGCTATATATTACCCTATTATATAAGAAGATACAAGACTACTGTTACTATCAACAGTAACCTCAACAATCAAACTTTCCCCAGCAAAAAGCAGCTCCAATAAGCCAACGACCCCTAACAACAGTGAAGCTATAAAGCAAAGCCACCTCCCCCCTATTTAGAGTTAAGAAATGGGCGAATTTCGAGGCTACTGAATTTATTTAGTAAGGATAAGGATCATCTGGCGCAAATCTCAAGGATTGTTGGACAATTTTATTCTCCTTCACTTGGTAAGTGCTTTCTACTCCCTCCAAGAATCTGCTACAATGGTTGTAAGCAATCAATTTGTGCTATGCGAAGCAGTCGTCTCTCTTCTAATTAAGCCGTCATGTGCTCCTCTCCTCCTCTCGCCGCCGCCGCTGCTGCCGTCGGTGGGCTCCTCTTCTCCCGCTGCCGCCGCTGCTGCCATCGGTGGACTCCTCTTCTCTCTATACTCACTTCAACCAACCCCAACTCTCTACCGTCCACCTACTCGACCACCATGGCTCCAAACCTCGCCGCCGCCGGGAAGTGCGTCATCTCCAAATTTTTCAACGATTGCGCCTCCCGGTCCCGCGTCCTCCAAAAGTCCGATTGCAATTACTCCGAGTTCCGCCGCCCTCCTGATCGCCCCTGCAAAACGACGTCGATTCTGTCTATGCTCGCCCTCGAATTCCTTGGGGAAAGCGCCTGATCGCCTGTGGTTTTGGGTATGATCTCTCTGATCTGGAGTTCCTTCTGATTTGGGCGTTTTAGGCGTTTCGACGATGAAAGCTCTAAGCGATCGCCGTCTAAGGATCTATCTTCGTCAGAGGTTGATAGAGGAGGAACATTCGCTGCTAGCAGTAATTGCAACGACAACAAAAAAGAATCCTCGAAGACTGTTAGTGTTGGTGGCGTCGAAAGTAAGTGTTCGGGAGCATTGGCGACGGCTAAGAACGGTTGTTCAACCAGCGTCAAGGTTTTGCAGCAGAGAAGCAGTGGAATTAGTAGCAGCAGTTAGCTTTTGAAGATGATGAATCTTTGCTTCACCTCTGAGGATGCTAAGGCGGCTTTCACTGCTTTCAGTGTAAGCATTCTGTTCAAATCCACATTAGCCGAGCCTCGGTCGATCCCTTCCATGTTTATGTACCCCATACTTGATGTGGGCGACAGAGTTCTTGCTGAGAAGGTATATTTCTATACTTTTTTTGGTTCAATTATGAATTCAATTCGTCAAAGTTTTAGTATTTCTGCATTAAAATGCTTAATGAAATTGTACGGCTTATGAAATCCTCCCAATTGTATGCAAGAAACTGAGAAGGTTGGGAATCATTCTTAACTGAAGTAATAAGCAGATATCCTTAAGTTTGATCAAGATGCTTATGCCCATAAAGAAATTCAATTGTGGGAAGCATTATAATCCTATCAGTGTTTAATGGCAATGCTTTGGCTATGATGCCAAATCAAGAAAGCTTATACATTTGTTATGGCTGAAATACCATGTTGTACTATGATAGTCGGAATTATCGCGGCCGGTTTAATTAACAATTAAAAAAAAAGATACATTATATTGATAGGTTTGATGGCAATTCTTTGGCTATGTTACCAAGTCAAGAAAGCTTTAGATGTTATGTGGCTGAAATACCCTGTTGTAATATGATAGCCGGAATTATCGCGGGCAGTTTAATTAGCGATTAGAGAAAACATACGTTATATTGATAGGTTTAAAGATCCAAGCTTGAGTTATTCCTACGGAAAATATGTTATCCTCTTAGTCCATTGTTTGCTGATGAAAATCTTTCGATAGTGGATGCTTGATGAAGCACCATTGATGTTGTGTTGTTTGCATTCAAAATTCTTCACATCCTTGATTCTTTTGTGTGCTGTTTCCAGGTTCCTTACATTTTTAAGAAGCCAAATATCTCCGAAATTGTGATTTTCAAGGCTCCGGCTTTCCTTCATGTAGCTTTAGAAAGGTTCCGCTTGATCATCTTCAGTATAGTTACTGCATTGTCATCTTTATATCAAGGAGTTGGTTCACTTGTTTTGCACGAATATGGTTTTAGTACACATTTGATGTCTTCATTAAAAGAATTGTAGCAAAAGCTGGCAACTACATGCAAGTAAGAAATGTCAATTGGTTATTTAGATTTCCTCTTCCAGCCTCCATCATATATCTAAATCTATATTCCTTGCGCATGTTCGTGATGGAAAATTGATGGTGAATGATATAACTCAAAACGAGGATATTTGTGTTATATCTTTTAAGAAAGAAATTTATCTCATTATACTTTTGTGCAAGTAGTATTATATTGGCATTTCTTAGAACAATTGTTGATAGATGTCTATACACAAAATGCATCTTCTATTGGATGAAATATATTTTTTTCCAACTTTATCTACAACATCATTACTGACGTTGTTCTTCATTAAGAGAAAAATCATAATTTAAAAAATCACAATTTAATTAACGTTTATTCAGTCAGGCACCGTGCTAGAACTGAGCAAGTAATTGGTTGAACATGCGCAACCAGGTTTAGTTTTGGGAACTGATGGATAAATTTGTGAAGTGTTCTTCCCATTTTAGAGAAACGGATAATATTCCCAATCTATTTGTTTAACCTTCAGACTGAATTGCTTGCTTTGAGTTTTTGGATGGTACCATGTGCATTCTTTGGCGTGATTTAGTTGAGGCTTTCTAGCTATGTCATATGGTGTAGAAATGGAGAAGATGATGGAGAAGGCGTGGGCCTATCTCATTATATGTTCAAAAAATGGATGTTTATGCCTGTATTGGAGGATATGACAAGATATTTTATTTTTCTCGGAGCAGAATGAAATGTTCAAATTTAGCAGTTCTTGAATGTCAAAAGCCAAAAAATTCATATGTCGTTGCTTAAGTCCCCTTTTGCAAATTCGATTAGTTGTTGTTGCAATTGCTTATTACATTTTGGAAATCCAATTGTCTATTTGCTTGTTAAATTTGACTAATTTTTTATTCGCTTTTCGAAATGTAATTAATTGACAGTGAAAATTTGAATAATTGCTTCTGTAATTGCTTATTTACTTTTGAAGGTCAAGTGTAGAAGACCGGTGCATGTTGTGTCGATTGACGGTTTACGTCTGCTAGGTAGAGGGGTTAGAATTGACGGAGACGAAGCTCATTTTGTTTGCGGAGTTACATAAGAGTGTTACTCCAATTGTAACACGTGGTGAGATAGTACAAGGTTTTGATGCTTGTTTTGATGAGGTTAAGGGTGGAATGAAGTTTGTTGAGGGTGATGATGATGCAGTTTACCGTGATTTTGGCTCGTAAAGGCGAACCCCTGCTTTGATTAATATGGTCATACATCTGACTCGAGCTACCGTACACCTGACTCGAGCTGCCATACATCTTGTTGGTTTAGGTAAATTCATATGTTTGGAGTTTGCGTTTCTACATAATCACAATTGCTATAAGTTTCTTGAATTTGCCTGTTTTGGATTTACTTTCATGATAATTTGGGTTTAAATAATCGCAATTGGATTAGTTACTACTTCTTATAGTAAATGATTTTAAGACCTAAATGAAAATAGAGTAGTGTTCTTATGCTTCTGAGTGTGTTTATTGATACCCAGAAATTTCGTTTACGTTTTTTTTTTTGAATTTGGGTTTGAATAATCAGAATTGGAATTAGTAAATTTTGAATTGCTTATTTTGAGTTCAGTTTCATGAGAATTTAGGTTTAAATAATCACAATTGAGATTAGTTACTGCTGCTTTTAGTAAATGACTTTAGGACCTAAATGAAGAGAGAGCAATGTTCATATGCTTAAGAGTGTGTTTATTGATACACATAAATTTCATTTTAAATGTATACTTTTCGTAGAATGCTTTTTGGAGTCATTACTTATTTGTGTTTAGTTTTTTTTGAAACATCAGTGTTAGTACCATATTTTATCAGAATCAATATATTTCTATTAGTACATTGAAATGTATTATTATTTAGATAATTTATTTACTTAACTACCGAACTATTCCAATGTTACACCAATAATATATCGATTTACCGACTTGCACTATTATTAAGCAAAAGATACGACAAGCTTATTTGGCCTGGCACCGCGCTAGCGCGGTGGGATATTTCTAGTATATATATAAGGAGGTTCAAATGTGAACAGCTTGTTATTATGTGAACGTGTGAACACTGCACTTTAAAAACAAATGTACTGCACTTTAAAGTCAAATATATTGCATTTTAAAGTGCAATACTTAAATTGCAGTACGTTTGTCCTTAAGTGCAGTACGTAAGTGCAGTATTAAAGTGCAGTATATTTACCTTGAAAGTGCAATACGTTTGTCTTTAAAGTGCAGTGTTCACACGTTCACACGATAAGCGTTGTTCACACGGGAACCACTCTCTCTCTCTATATATATATAATTAAATCTATCAACTTTATAGTATTTAGTATTGAAATTAGTTTTCCTTACCATGAACCTCTTTAGTTTATCTAGGGGTGTTACGGTACGACATACCGTCCAAATTTTCTCATACCGCATACCGTGTCAAAAACGTGCGGTATGTGAAATTGCATACCGTTACCATACCGGTCATTGCGGTATATCGTTGATCGGTATGCAGTAAATGGGGTATGAGCAAGTATTCATACCGTTGTCATACCGGTCGTGCGGTATGCCTTACCGCATATCGGTATACCGATACAGTGAGGTATACCGAAAGAACACCGGTTTAAATATTGGTGGGGTGGGGGGCGGGCGATCGGGATTAGGGAGTAGGGAATAGTGGGGGAGGGTTAAATATTTTGTTACTTTATTTATTTTAAATATACTACTATTAAATATACTCACCATTATTTATTTTGTAGTAGACTTTTTGTATCCCGTTTTCGACACAAAAATTAGAAAGTAATTTCAATTGATCATTTCATACAAAAGTATATATTATATGATTGTTTTATAATAATATCATGAAATACTTTATAATATAACTATACATTTAAAAAATAAAATATGAACTCTTTATGAAACATGGAAGTAGAGATCTCTTCTTTCGAAAAACGAACTCATTTTTCGAAAAACATGAAGAGGTCATATTTTCTTTTTTCTTTAATTATATATCTATATTATTATATTTCAAAGTTCTTCATGATATTTTTAATTTCTCCTTCGTAGTAGACTTTTTGTGTCCCGTTTTCGACACAAAAATTAAAAAGTAATTTTAATTGATCATTTCATACAAAAGTATATATTATATCATAGTTTTATAATAATATCATGAAATACTTTATAATATAACTATACCTTTAAAAAATAAAATATGAACTCTTTATGAAACATAAAAGTAGAGATCTCTTCTTTTGAAAAACGAACTCATTTTTCAGAAAACATGAAGAGGTCATATTTTGTTTTTTCTTTAATTATATATCTATATTATTATATTTCAAATTCTTCATGATATTTTCAATTCCTCCTTCGTAGTAGACTTTTTGTGTCCCGTTTTCGACTCAAAAATTAAAAAGTAATTTCAATTGATAATTTCATACAAAAGTATATATTATATCATAGTTTTATAATAATATCATGAAATACTTTATGAACTCTATATGATTTTCGTAATGACTAATGTAAGTAAAGTACCACTTTTAATGTATCTAAATTCTAAAATATTAAATTTGCATTTAAAAGATATTATATTACAAGATATATACGGTATGTTTTTGGGTATGTGGTATATACCATGATCGATATAGATCGACATTCGGTATCATTTCGGTATGCGATATATACCGTGATCGGTATAATTTGGTACACGGTATGTGTCGTAACATCGGTACATACCGGTGGTTCGGTTTCAAACGGTATCTAGCGGTATACGGTATGTACCATTACTTTCGGTATGTACCGTATCCACGATATGCTACGGTATACCGCGGTATAGGAAAACCCATACCTTTACCGTACCAAAAAACTTCGGTACGGTATCATACCGTACCGAAAATCTCGGTATACCAAAATTTTTGGTATTTCGATATATTTTCGATACGGTATGGACGGTATACCAATTTTTCGGTATTTTTTAACACCCCTAAGTTTATCTACAATTAACGTATTAATATGTGATTGTGCAGATTAATAACTCTTATTAAATGTATTTAAGTCGCGCGTTTCCTTATTCTTTCTACAATTAACGTATTAATATGTGTTTGCAATATTAGAAAAAAACAACATAATTTTAGATAAAACAGTAATGCAAATACTCTCATGAACTCTGTTTTTTTTTGTTGTTGCTTCTGCTTTTAAAAGATACTCTCTAACCAACTTATGAGTTTATACTTATTTAAGCACCAAATAAACAAAAGTATAAAAAATAATTTACATTGAAAAAAAATTCAAAAACCAGTTTATTTATATTGTTCCAAACATTGTGCAATATTATTAACTCGTGTTTAAATTTGCATTATTAATTTTTACGTGGTTTAATGCTGTTACTTTATTTGAATTTTAAGATAATTAATATTACCTTAGTTGTGAGTAGAGATGTGTAAATGTGTGGATTCTACAAAAAAATTGTATGATATGATTTTTTGAAAATGAAAATTGGATGTTATATTTGGAATAATTCTAAATGAAAAATTGAATAAAATAATTGAGACGGAAGGATTAATAATTGTACTGCAAAATCATCAATTTATCTCGAGGAATATGAAAAAATTGGAATCCATAGTAACAGATAATTCATTTAGGGGGCAACAAAGCACATCAGATAATTCTGCGGCAAATTTATCCTTGGAACTTTATTCTACAATTGAAACCCATAACATGATAACTACTCCATCCGTCCCATTAATTGTGTTTTAATTTAAAATAGTAAAAAAATTGTAACCATAAAATAAATTATTCAAAAATCAAATAATATACAACAAATAATATCATTTTCTTAACATTTTTTTTAATTCTTGGAACCCGCGGCCGCTACCTTCGGTGCGCACTGGGTAAACTCCGCTCCTTGTGGAGTAGCATGCAAACCAAACAGGAGAGTTCAACTACCCTAGGCTAACCATAAGTGACAGGCTCCACATAGTAATTATAGTGAGATTTGAACTTAGGACCTATCGATCCCGATCCACCCACCTTCACCAACTATGTCATCCAAGAGACATCATTTTCTTAATATTATTAATTAATGAGAAGGAGGTAATATTTATTAATGGGGCATTTGCAGCAGTAGCCGCATAGTAGTACCCAAAACACATATATAGCCGCCCGCTAAAACAAAACACAAATATAGTCATTTTGTCCTTATACGGCGCAGGGCCGATGGAGGGCCGATAGACTCCGCCCATCGGCCCTCAATCGGCCCTGTAGAAAAATGCCGAACTCTCCCCATCAGTCGAGCCCTTACCGACATCGGCCGATATGATGAAATAAATTATCGGCTTAGAGGGCCGAATAAGGGCCGACTGGTAGTGTCCATCGGCCCTCACCGACATCGGCCGACGGTTGAATGGCCGAAGCCCGAACATCCCATAAGCCGAGCCATTTTTGTGATGGCCGAAGGAGGGCCGAATTTGGATATCCGTCAGCCCTCCATCGGCCCTTAATCGGCCCTGTATCCCTTTCTTCGAGACGGGATTCGACACAGCATTCGACACGACACATGCATGGCTTTTCCTGCAATCGTACAGAGGGCCGAAGGGTGGCCGATGGTTGGCCGATGGAGGGCCGATCGACGCATGTGGGAGATACAGTTTGAATTCAGCTTTATCTGTTGAAATGACTAGTCGGATATGACAGTCACATGCAATTTAATGAGGGCCGAATGGGGGCCGATGGAGGGCCGATGGGGGGCCGATGGTGAAATGACTGTCCAATCCCATTATCACGTGAAAATTGACGGGAAAATTTCTTATAAGACGTAGAATGTCTTATTCGGTTGAATCAACGAAATGCCCAATCCCATTTCACTTCCACTCATCTAAATTCTTCACAACAACTTGATAGAAATGGCCGATTATCGATCAATTATAGTGAAATTGAACGGTCAATTCGATGCAGAGTCGAATTATGTCGGTGGGAATGAGTTCATGGTTTACATTCCTTCAAACAATATTTTGCTCGAATATCTTCGACAAAGTATTGATCGGTGGCTCAGTGCTTATTCCCTTTCATTCAACTACTTCATTTACTATACTGCAGCTTCCCGACGAACCGGCAGGATGATGAAGGCCATTCTGGGTCATGATACTGATCTTATGCGACTGTGCTCTATCGACGTAGAGCCGGTTGTGTTTGTTGTGTATCCTGAAATGCAAAATCTTGAATTTGGTGTCCCGAACCAGAATCAATTTCCCGAAGATAATTATAATTTCGGGGGTCCTAATTGGTTTACTGGGCAAAGTAGTAGAAGTAATGATGCCAGACAGGCTCCCGAAAGGAATGTTCTTGTGGAGTCGGATTCAGATGATGAGGAGGATTTGGACTCATCATCTGATGATGAAGAGGATGAAGATATACCTTCTGCCTTGATTAATTGTTCGTTACAAGATTTTGCTGCATGGATTCGGAGGGAGGGTGGCGTAAGTCAACTTATGTCTTTGCTAGTTCCAGTCAATCGTTCTCGAACAAATGAGGAGGTTGTATACGACAACATAGAAGCAGCAAGCAACTGGCTAGTTCCTATTGTTCCACTTGATGTTGCCGATTCATTAGCGGCGCGGAATTTGAATACTATTGTAGACGGAAGTTTGCAGGCAGGATTGATGTTCAGCTCGAAAGACGAACTTTATGCTGTTGTCGCTCTATTCCATTTGGAAAAAGGTGCGGATTTCAGGGTGCAACGTTCGAGTAGTTCCCGCTTGGAATATTTGTGCAGAAGAAGTGTTGATTGTCCATTCGAGCTACGGGCATACTGCAGAGGTTAGACGTGTTGGGAGGTTAGTTAATGGGTAGGGGACCACAATTATATAACTGATTTATCCGGGCTAGGTGAACGAAATGTGAGGTCGAAGGCTGTAGCTGCTTATATAGCCCGTAAAATGCACCGTCAAAGCAAGTTAATGAAACCGACTGATATTCAGGCTGATCTGTTGGATAAATTTGGAATACAAGCAACGTACGGGGTGGCCCTCCGAGCGCGCAATGCAACTATTTCGATGATTTACGGTGGCCATGCTGATTCGTTCAGCAAATTGCCTAAATATCTGCATTTGTTGGAAATAACTAATCCGGGAACGTATACGGATCTTGATGTTGGTGAGGATGGTCGTTTTCGACATTTATTTATGGCGCTTGGTGTATTACGAGCCCCTTGGTTAACCTGCCTCCGGAAGGTTATTGTGGTGGACGGTACCCATTTGAAAGGGAGAAACAAGGGAATATTATTCGTCGCAGCTACTTTTGATGCGAACGAGCAAATATTCCCACTCGCTTTTGGTGTAGGTCACATTGAAAATGATGTTTCATGGACGTGGTTTATGATGCGACTGAGAGCCGCATTTCCAACGGATGATAGTTTAGTCATTGTTTCCGACCAACATAAAAGCATAGCGAATGCGGTAAGTGTGGTTTTCCCAGAGGCACAACACGGACTTTGTTACTACCATCTTTCGAATAAGCTTGCGAGACACGGTGAGTGGGTAATCCGGTCGTTCTATCGAGCAGCTTATGCTTATCGATCGACAGAGTTCCATGATGCAATGAATGCCATCCGTCGGGGGAAACCGGGAATTTACGAAAAGTTGATGGAAATCGGATCGGATAAGTGGTCGAGACTTTTCAGTAAAGGTCGTCGTTATAGTCTACTGACATCGAATGCTACAGAATCAATAAATTCTCGATTGTTGGAGGCTAGACGACTTCCAATTATTGCTATGCTCGAGGCAATCCGTCATATGATAGAGTCATGGTTCGATCAACGATGAGTAAAAACAATTTGCAGAAACAATCCGTTGTCTGAGGCTTGTGAGTTGAGGATGCGGAGTGAAGTTGAGTTGGCACGAAGGTTTACGGTTACCCAGGTGACTTCTAATAAATACAAGGTCGACGAAGGTGACCGACAGTGGAGGGTAAATCTTCAAGATGAAATGTATGAATGTGGCGTCTGGGAAATCGACCTATTGCCGTGTAGTCATGTTGTTGCCGTTTTGTATCATCGCCGGGAGAATTTGTATAATCATATTAATGATTATTATACGACGGCAACGTGGAAGGGAATATATGCTGGTGTAGTTAATCCGTTACCTCCTCGGAATGAGTGGGGTGTCCCACCGGAGATAGACGACATTGTTGTTCTTCCACCAATCATTATGCGTCAAGCAGGACGGCCCAGAAATACCCGTCGACTATCCGGAACTGAAGGCAGTACTTCAAGAACTCGCAGTCGAAAAAAATGTGGTAATTGTGGACAGGAAGGTCACACAAGGAGAAGATGCCCCAATGTTGGAACGAGAAATAACGAGTGAAGCGTTTCCTATTTTTTAGACTTTTTAAATAAATGATATCGTAATGTGTCTATCGGCCATCGGCCATCGGCCCTCGGCTCTCGACCATTCGGCCCTCGGCCTCGCTATCGGCCATTCGGCCCTCGGCCTCGCTATCGGCCATCGGCCCTCGGCCTCGCTATCGGCCATTCGGCCCTCGGCCATTCGGCCATTCGGCCCTCGGCCCTCGGCCATTCGGCCCTTCGGCCATTCGGCCCTCGGCCATTCGCTATCGGCCATTCGGCCCTCGGCCTCGCCATCGGCCCTCGGCCTCTGCCTAGGCCTCGACCCTCGCTATCGGCCTCTGCCTAGGCCTCGGCCCTCGCTCTCGGCCATCGCTCTCTATTATCTCTCTCGGCACTCGCTCTCTGAATATTAATAATCGGAATTTTAATTGTTCGGAATATTAATTGTGCGGAATATTAATTGTTCGGAATATGTATTTTTCAGAATTTTAATAACAAGCATACAATGAAAATATAAATAATACAAAATATATTTAATCATCGGTCGTCGTTTCGTAGTAGCATTGTTCGTAGCATTTCCACGCCATCCACTCCCGATATCTTCGGATGTTGGTCTTCTGATTACCCCACTTGGGTGTAGGGTATCCACTGATCAGTCTTTCGATTGCCATACATGTAAATGGGCCACAGCTGTTCGAATCTGGTTGCTTGAACTGTTCTGTCTGCGGCATCAGAAATAACTTGGGACTCCGCCAACCCGGATGCTTCAAGTTGAACTTATTAGTCATCCAATAACTAGAAGCCTATTAAAAGAAAGTAAGTATTTCAGATAACTTACATATAGTTTATTGAAAATTAAGTATTTTAGAGCACTTACATCTAGCAATCGTCCAATGAGCTTTCGGAGCGGCTTTAGATTTTGTTTCCTCACTTCAAAAATATGTGCATCGGCCTTTTTGTTCAGTGAGTCATAAAGCTCCATAGTCCAGGACTCGATGTTCAGGCGGACAGTTACCCAATGCGAGGCGACCAACACCGAAAAAATTACCTATTTGAAGATAAAAATGAGTACATGCTAAAAAATTATAAAATATTAGCACTTACAAATTTTGCATTGAACCACGGCATCCGTGAACCGCCAATTCCTTCATCCACTCCAAACACGGCCTCGAGCAAACCCGGATTAGGAATCCAATCTTCATAGCTCATCTCGAAGTGCTCATGGAAATTGCTATTGGGCTCATAGATTTTTGTATTCCATGCGTCCGCGAGCGCCGTCTAATAACGAAAAAAACACATTTTCACGAAAATAAAAAGGAAAAATAACGAAAAAATAAGGAAAAATAAAAGGAAATAAAAAAAAACTTACAAAAATTGACGACCCTGCTATGACCGTATGACGTGAATCCTGAGTAGCCAACACGTCCCGATCCTTGTACACCTCAAGCCGTTGACGAAGGTAGGACATGTACAAATCAACCTCCGTCTGGCCCATGTCCGACTTAACGTTGAGGATGTTGTTGAAAAAATCATGCGAGAGCTCATGTTGCGACACAGTAATCTTTGCAGAAACACCAGTGGCCATGAACTCCTCAAAATTTCTCCTCAGAAGGTCACCGGCATCTACCATGTATGGAGCTCCAGAAGGATTATCTCGTGGAGTCACTAAGGGCTGTAAAATGCAAATATGATTTATTAATAAACTAATTAAAAAATAAATATTTGTCATAAATTTCGTACCGGATCTTGGCGTTCTTCAATTCTCTGTTCCGGAGCATGACTTTCATACATTTGTCGTACATCCTCCGTATGAAAGAAGTCGGAACCGATAAACTGTTGTTGCTGCATATATGACAAACACACATAAACAAATGAAAAAAATAAACAAATGAAAAAATTAAAAAGTATTTAACAATCGTCAAATACCCGTGCAGGCGGTGGCTGAACTCGAGGAAGTGGCTCCCAACGCCGAGGGACCCAAACTTCTCTCTCCTCGTACATGTTGTGTCGGCCTTGATCAAATCCCCGATGAACCATTCGAGCCGCAGCATCCCAGGGATTTGCATCGCCAAGCACCGTGCAATCCTCATCTTCTTGTGGCGGATCTTCTCTTTCATTCCAGCTCGGCCACTGATGTACAGTGACAATCCTCCCTTGAGGTGCGGATGTTTCCTCCACCGAGGTGTCCTCAACATCATCGCCTTCCCAATCCTCCAAACTAAAGGATGTGGATTCGTTGCTCTTACCCTTGCTGTTGCAGGCGCCGAACACTTTTTCGATTAGTTTTCCAACTTTACCGAAAAAAGCTTTCTCCCGCACCTTCCACCGTTCATCCACTTTCGCTAACAGCTCTTGCTCGCGCTTTTCGAAGCGTTCTTCTAATGCCCGCAAAGCTCGGTCGTAAGTAGGAACACACGAATCTTGATCCGGACGCTGATTGGATGCGCGTTTCTTCTTTGATTTTTTCTTTTGTGCAGGGGGCACCGGAGTTTCTACACTGGCAGCTTCATCCACTCGCCTACGGGGTACGGGGACGGGTCTCGGAAACGTCACACCAATCGGATCATCTCCATTCACCCTTCTCCAATATTCAGTAAGCTGCTCATCCGGAGTAGGCGTTAAAGTCTCAAGGGGAGGTGTCTGCATCTGTTAAAAAAATACTCCCTCCGTCCCACCCATTGGAAGCGTCTTGTTTCCAATGGGCACGGATGTTAAGAAAATGATAATGTGTGGTGTATATTGTTTGACTTTTGGATAGTTAAATCTTGTCCACATATTCTTGCCTTTTTTAGAAACAAGACGCTTCCAATGGGACGCCCAAAATAGAAAACAAGACGCTTCCAATGGGACGGAGGGAGTATAATAATAAGTTACAATACACACTTCTACTTGTAAAATATAAATAATTTATTTAAAATTTATTAATAAAATTTTATTTACCGGTGTGGCGAAGAAACTAATCCACTCCGTATCTGGTGGCGTAGTGTAAACCCACTTAATACAACGAGGCATACCTCCGTTGTTGACTAGGCGGACACACAGCTCGCCCAAATCTGGTATCGCCTCATATGCCCAAATCTAAAATACAAGAACACCATTAAACATCGTGACTACTATAAAATTGTCGAAAAATAATTAAATATTTTATTCGTACCTGAAGGGCCCAAACTGGCCCGTAAATATTATATTTAGATTTCAACGCCTCCATTTGCTTCGGTACGAAGCTCATGTAGTGGAGAAGGGCATTGTAGGTGTAGGATCCCCATGGAAACGCGTTCCATGCGTCTAAATCATCTGCCAGGACTCACATCCAGGTGTCCACCTTCTTCGTCTCGGCAAGAGCGAAGAAAAAACACATTAGTGCTAGGACATTGGCCACCTTCAAATGCTCATCTTCGGAGAGCTCAGGGAGCTTATCATTTTTCCACATTTTCAATAGCTCGCCTCCGGTTATTGGATTTCCACCTGTGAGGCTCATGTATACTGTCGACTCTTCCGGCTCGCGAGGTGCATTCGTATCAAATTCAGATGGACCGAAAAATAATCCCCGTAACCAATGCATATTCCAACTGAGAAAATCGAAGCTCTCGCCCGGATATGTGAAAACGAGCCTCCCCGGCAGGTGCTTGCACCTCGTAGCACATCAACTGGTGCAATGCTATTACCGAGCTTTTTCCTTTCCTCCAGCTCAATAGGTGCCCAAACTGTCCCTCTCTAAACCGCCGGACTAAGTTATTACCCCCCCGCTTCGAAAGTGCAGTCTTAATCAGTTCCGGTAATGAATCTCTCCAGTATGTAGTCACTTTTAATGTCTTCTCTCTAATTGGGAGTCGGATGTAAGCGGGCTGTCAGTCAAAAAAAGCCGAGTTAAGGGCCGAAGAAGGGCCGAAACAGGGCCGAAGAAGGGCCGAAGAAGGGCCGATGGATCTTAACATCCATCGGGCCCCCTTCGGCCTTTGATCGGCCTTGGCTGCAAAATGCCCTTACCGAATCGAACGAATCCAATACAAAAGCCAAATTAAACGAACTACAAACCAATTCGATTCACAATACTCAATTTCCACACAATTCAACCTAAAAAACGATATCATTTCGACAAATTTCACATAATTTCGACAGTAATTGGACTCAAATTTCTACCAAAAAATTCGCCAAAAAAAAGCTCATAATTGGACATATCAAAACCAAATTTCACAGGTATTTCCACAATAGCAAACAATTCGACACCCAAATCGACAATTTTCGATATCAATTCATGAAAAAAAAATAAACAGGGGATGAAAAATGGAACCTGATCGGCGTCCATGGCAAATCGGCGGGCGTTGCTCGACGTTTGTTGTTCGGCCCTCGGCGACGGTGGATCTGCGGCGGCGATGGATCGGCGGTGGGTATTGGCTGGGAAACAAAACGTGTCGGCCCTCCTAACCGATTTTTTCTGATAAAGGCCGAAGGGGAAAAACAGGCATGAAATACTTGCCTTCAATAATTTTCGAGGCCGATGGGGGGCCGATTGGGGGCCGATGGGGATAAATTCTTTTCGGCCCTCACAAAATCGGCCGTTATAATCGGGGCCGAAAATAATTGAAGGAACGTTATAATCGAGGCCGAAAATACTGACAATAGGGCCGATGGATAATTTAGCAAGAGGGCTGATCGGCCCTCCATCGGCCCCAACAATTCCCCTCGGCCTCAAATCGCCCATTGCCCGGTGCATGCGCCTAATAAGACAAAATAGTCATATTTGTGTTTTTTTAATAGGATGGTTAAAATTATTTTTTTCCCACCTATTTAGCTAACAGGAGGTATTTCCACTTTATTAATTGAATGCCAGATATGGAAAATAATTATAAATTTGCAGCGAAAATCCAGGCCGTACAGCTTCGGATCGAATCGCAGAGGCTATTAAAAGCGCGTCAATCTGATTCGACAGCTCTCATAACTTCACCACGCCACGCTACGATCTTGCCACATGGCTTTCATAAAACACGGCGATGCGCTGGAACTTGGAATGGCGGGATTATTAGCTGCGCAGAGAAACTTGCCGTCGAAGATTTCGCGTTTATTTATGCCAAACATACCCATCA
This sequence comes from Lavandula angustifolia, assembly GCA_028984105.1. Taxonomy (NCBI): domain Eukaryota; kingdom Viridiplantae; phylum Streptophyta; class Magnoliopsida; order Lamiales; family Lamiaceae; genus Lavandula; species Lavandula angustifolia. The sequence continues at coordinate 33,163,860 of CM054807.1, forward strand.
ACAATTTTACCGCCAAACTTGTAGCAACGGCTCCAAATCCGATGCATAAAATTTTCTCTTTCTGTAAACAAATCATTTTTTTGTCCGTTCATTCTTCATATATCTAATAATAATAACAATAAATCCAACATCAATATTGAATCCATTAAAAGCAAATCAATCTTAATATCTAAATAAATGAAATGACAAATTGGTAGAGATGGTCTCCTAATTTCGATTGATTGATCCCAAACAATGTTAATTAACGGAAAATATACTAACATAATTTTGATATCAATTAACTAAACAAAAAATAATAGAATAATTTATCCAAATTAACATAGTTTGAGAATCATTTATACCAATTGCCAAATAAAATTGAAAAATATACGAATATTCATTTTCACGTATCATTGGATTCGTGGACAATCCCAATTCATTATTAATATTTATTTATTTGAACTCCAAAGCTTAAATATTAAATATATCCTCTCTTCCACCGATTTTTATTCTGGTATGGTTATTAAAAGGATAATTTTATCTGTGTGCAAACGAGTGGTTGCGAGATATAAAATAATTGATTTATGTTTTGTTTCTTTGCTTTTGGAAAATGAAAGGTAAATTGAAACATATGGTCCCCAAAATATGTTATGTTTGCCGAATTGGTCTTTATTCTTTTTTTTAGTTAATTGGTCCCCAAATTATGATAGTATGGATGAATTTGTCCTTCTAATAAATTTTAAATTAGTCAACTGTTAATCATATGAACATTTAAGGAATAAAAGTTTTAGAGATCAATTCATCCAATTTTTAAATTAATTTTAATTTTTTTTAAATTATAATCATATAAAAAAATATTCAAATTAAATTTTGGGTAATGAAAAAATTATTAAAAATTAACTAAATTTATATTGGCTGATAATAATTTGAGGAATCAATACATTCAATTTTTTAATTAATTTTTAACTATTTTTTAAATAATTTTTTCCCAAATAATTTTTTAATAATTTATTTCAAACAATTTTTTTGTAATTAAAAAAATTAAATAAAAATTTAACTAATAAATTTGCGCCTCATAGTAGAGGAGGGAAGCAGGTCGACACAGCGTTTGGAAAATGTGTTGTGTTATTCGATGTTGGAGATGTCGTCGGAGATGAGCGACTGGACGACTTGGAGGTGGGAGAGGTAGTCAGATGATATGGAGGATGATGATGCCAAAACCATTAAGGAATCTAAGAACATTAAGTTCCAAGCAACTGGCCTAAAAAGACTTCAGTAAAACTGAGCAAATAAAGCAAGGCAGTCAGCAGCTAAAAGACAGGCATATCAGAGAAATAGGTTATGTGTGTGTGTCAGATCACTTTAGTGATCAGTTGTGATAAAGTAAATAAACATAGCCGTAAGGCAATGAGTAGTTGTCTGGCCAGAAGAAAGGTACTGATATATATATGAGAGATGATTACAATCAACCCTATCTTCTATACAGAGAGAGAAAAATCTACTGCTATCGTCTGAACTTCTTAATTTTGTCTTTGAAATCAGCAGACTTGACAGCAGGAGGATCCAACCCATAAGATCTATAGATTCTGGCTCGGAGGGTTTGGATATCATTGAGATCACTTGGCTGCAAAGGATCAAGATCATGATGGCGTGCAGCAGCGTCGACCTCATCTTCAATCTCTTTCGTGCATAAAACTCCTCGAGAGGTCATGGGCGGAGTCAGCTGTCTGTAGGCAGGGGCAACGAGTGGCAGCTTTTCCTTGGATAAAATAAGCTGGATCTGTGCTCTGAGGTTGGCGTCGTACTGATGAATGAACTCGTCGAAGAGATCAGCGGTCGGTACCTCAGCAGGATAGCACTGCCATACGTAGTATGCCTTAATGAAATCAATCTTCAGCTCCTCCCATTCCTCGTTCAGGTTCCAGTGAATCCACTTGTCAACATGGCGATGCAGAGACTTCTTCACATAGGCAGCTTTCTGTGCGCCTCGCCTGAAGAACTTGGAAGTCCTGGGCACCTGTTTACTCCTGTCGAGGATTGGCTCCTTGGCGATTTTGTCAGTTAGCTCTATTATTTTCGCTAAGTCTTCCAACCTCTTCTTCTCCCTGAGGGCCGCAGCTCTTCTATCTCCACTCCGGAGATTCAGCCTTTGTTGCGTTGCCTCCCAGGTCGCCTTATCCTCTGCCTCTTGCTCAGGTGTTAGAGTAGAGACCTTCTTCATTCTCTGAGCGAGGGGCAGATTGTCAGTGTCAGAACCAGCCTGCTCATCAGCAGATTGCTGAGCCTTCTTTTTCTTCTGCTCTTCTAAGAGTTTCTTGGCTTGGCTCTTGTACATCTTGGCCATTGGCTTTCTCTTTTTCTTGGCCTTCTGTACTTCTTCTTCAAGCTGTCTCTCGTAGTCCAACTCATCCTCGAGTTTCTGAGCAACCCTTTTATCGAACTCCTCCTGCTCCGCTTTGGTTCTGAATTTGGGCGTCGGGGAAGGAGGTGGAGTAGACTCTGTAGCTTTCTCCTTCCCGGGCCTTTGCGGTGGCAGGGGCTCGTCCTCCTGATCCTCTTGGTCCACATATTGTGCGACCTCTTCTATGTGCTGCGCCTGAGCCTAGGATCCTTCTCCTGATCCTCCAACTGGCTCGGGCAGCTCAGTTTCTTGGACAGTTGGGATTTGGACTAAGGGAGGGGGTACAGAACTGGCTCCAGCCTACTGATCAGCTGAACCTTCCCCCTTGATGACTTCCCTTGCCTTAGTCTCCACACCCACCTGAGCTGTTTCCGCCCTTTCTTCCCTTTCTTCCCCTTCTTCCCCCTTTTTAGCATCATCAGCAGCTGGGGTCAGAAGAGTACGGATTGCTACAACTTCCTTCTCGAGTTTGAAGAGAGCATCTTTGATGGAAGTGGTGGTGGCGTTGAAATCTCTGACTGCATCGTAATAATGTACCCAGTCAGCCTCTTAATCCTTGCGAATTTGGTGAATTTGGGCTGTTGTTTCTTGTATTTGCTTCAGGAGCGATGCGTCGAGTGAGGCAGTCATCTCTACCTGGATGAGCTTTAAGGCGGTTGCTTGATTCTCCACTGCCTTCTGCACGCTGGAGGTGGCCATCTTATTCCGCTCATCCATAGTCTTCTGGACTGTGGCTAAGCTCTTCGTCAGATGCTCAGAAATTGATTTCTCCTAAATGTTCGGAGTTGGAGTGTTCGAGACCTTATTGACTGCGCTTGCCAGTCTGTCAACACTCTCCGTCTAAGACTTTGTGTACTGCGCCCACTTCAGATGGACGTCCTTAGCCAGGAGACGATTTTTGTCTCCTTACTTCTTGATCGCGCGGTTGACAGACTTGGAGGACACGGAACCTATGGGTTGGGTCTGATAGGATGAGGTTCCGAGCCTCTGCTCTGAGGCTGCGAGTTGTTACTTTTGATTAGGCTTCGAAGCAACGGGGGTGTCACCTGATGGAGGAGGTGGAGGTGGTGACTTGCCCTTCTCGCTGGGAGTTTTTCCCTCAGCAGATTCTCCCTGGTCTGCGTCCTTGGGTGGTGCCTGATCCTCATCATTATTATCATCAACATTGTCATCATGATGGGAAGGCTGCGATGGGTTGTTGGCTGTCTGCTGGGAGGACCTCAGGTGCAGTAGATATAGCATGGCTGACCTTAAGTCCTCGAATGATTCAATGTCAGCGGGCTCCCCAAACCCTATGGCTGACTGCAGACTTTGCTCCTCTGCCAGAAGGGACAGTGCAGAGTGCTGCTGAATCAACTCTGCAAGGATATCCCAGTTCAGGAATCTCAGCAGCATCTGAGTCCTTGCCCTGATCGCTATGTCGACCAGATCCTGATGAGAAGAGATTTTAGGGATCTGTGCAGCGACTTCTCCTGTGGCTCGGAGACGAGTCATCTGCAATATCGACCACTCGGATGAGACTTCACCAACCGGTTCCTCAACTTCCTCCGGCTGAGTCTCTTCCGAACTGATCCGATGTACCTTGTCCTTAAGGGTGGCTCCCTCTATTCCTGTATCAGCGTCCAGTATGTCCTCCTCCTGAGGTGGTGGGGGAGAAGTAGGCTTCGCGGGAACCTCAGAAGCTCCAGCCTTGGAGAGCTTCTTCCGCTTTGGCGGGTCGGCCCGTGGAGGCAGATCAGTAGAAGATCTTTTGAGCTCAGTGGCCCCACGTCCGACTGACTTCTCAGCCGCCGCTCTTGTCTTGAACTTAATGAGCTTCTTATCAAAGTACTTCGAATCAGCGAATGATGCATGATTCGTGACTGAGTCCTCGATCAGTATGGACGCCTTGGTCCCATACAGTAGTTTGCCCATACTAATTAGTCTTCTCTCTCCTGACTGTGTGGTGGCAAACTTTTGCACCTGAGCTTTCAGCTCGGTCACAAAGAACTCCGTCCAGTTCACCTGGACTCCGTCGATTATAGCCATCATCAGCTGGAGTCTTGGTTTGGACAGCTAGTCGAAAGAACCTGCGGTGCTCGTCAGGATATGTATAACTATGTACGCGAGGCCTCTGTACTCCGGCAGGAGTTGGTTCTTCGGCAGTGCGGACTTGAAGGAGATGTCGTCCCTTCCACAGAAGCGGTGGACATAGGCATTCAGTTCCTTCTCCTTGTAGCCCACTGGAGAAATCCCGAAACTCGAAAGATCAAAAGATGATTTCAGCGCTGCCCTGATGTTGATATCGGCATGGTTGGATTCCCACTTCTGAGGGGCCACTTCCCTCATGTAGGAGATCTGCGACATTTCTCCGTCGGTATCTTCCATAGAACGCCAGTTATAATACAGCTCTGATACCAATTGTTGGTCCGAATACGAGTGTCAGGTGTAGGGGGGGTGAGTACACCTGAGTACAAGTTCTTTTTCTCAAACGCGAAGGACAGCTGAGCTGTAGGTTGCAACTGATGAACAATGCCAAATATTAACCTTCTGATCGCGGGTCAGAGCAGGTAGGGCTTAGACCGCTTCTCATTGGTCGAGGTTTGTGGTAGGTGAGACTTGTCAGACATCGGTCTTCATCAGAGTTGACTCTCACTTAACCTCGTATGATCTTCTGCTGACTTTCGAATGAAAAACGCTTGGGTCGTTTTCTGTCGGATACAGTAGACCTGATAAGATCTCGGTCTTCTTCGTCTGAGTCTGCTGATGACGAATCTTCTACTGAGTGAAGTCAGCTGATGACTCTGAAGGTACTGAGCTTTGATATGGTGTTCTTCTACTGATGTGGGTCAGCTGATGAGAATCTTCTACTAATCGAAGTCAGCTGATGACCAGTGAACACAAGCTCTTACAATGATGACGTGTGGTTCTGGAAAGTAACTTCCTACTGAAGATGAGTCCAACACTTACCCCTTACAGGACTTAGACACGAATGATAATAGAAAAATACAATCAGTCTAGCCTATTACATCATCTAGACACTACACAAAAGGATACGGGACGAGTTTTGGGATCTTCAATTCCATAGCATTAAATCACTATGATTTTCCCCATTACCGATAAACAGATAAGTCATATTACAAGAACTACTGACAAAATAATATTAAGTACCCTCTAAGTGGTTATAAAAATCAACCACTGACTTATAACCCAACAGTAGGTGACATGTGCGGAGGCAACGGTTAGCTCACCTGGGCTCAAGCCCAGTGCAAAACATCTCCACAACCCATTTATTCTTATGTCAAAATATAATATAGCCTAATTACTTTCACTTAAGCCCACCCCAACCAAAATTATTATGTAAGCTACAAGTCCAACTCTAATCAAAACCCAAAAATTATCTAGCTCAATTTAGTTAGTAAAATGAGCCAACCAGGATTTTTCTGGCTAGTTCATTTTCAGTGTTGCTTGTCTTCTCAAAGTGAATTACCTAGTTACCCCCAAAATATTTTAAATTCACAAATTCTCCATTGAAAGTTTTATTTGAAGCTACTTGCTTTAGAAAATTGAAAATTCTAAAGGAAGTAATCAAGTAAGTAACGAGATACACTATCTGCCTTGGCATTGATCTTGAATTGAATATCTATGCTTTTATGTTGATTTTTTAATTTGGAGTTTCTTAACTAATTAAGACAAGACAAAAATATTTTTATACTGATTTTATTAAGCTTTTTTGTTCAAACTTCATAGTTTTATTGTGGAATTTTGTTTACTATCGGGCGACAGGGAACACAGCTGGGAGAGAGTTTTAAAAAAAAAAATCCATCAACTACTTACCAAGAGCCGCAGATCGAATACTTATCATATCTTAACTAGACTAATTCATCTAGTTTTGACTTTACCGCTTTCTACTGCTAAAATTGAAAAATTATTTTTTGCAGTGAAGGATGTGAAGACGACACTTCGTAACAAGATAAGAGATGATTTATTTGAGGACTCATTGATGCTTTATATTAAAAGAGATTTTGCTAAAGATATAGATGTATACTAGTTATTTGATGAATTTTATGCATTGGAGTCTCGTAGGGAACAATTAATGTAAACATTGATAATATATATATATATATATATATATATATATATATATATATATATATATATTAAATGCACTAAGTAGAAGTGTTACGATCTAGCCCACCCCAATATGAATTTCTGACTCCGTCCCAGGTAGGCGAAGCACTGGGAGAGGGTGGTGTAGGTGAGAGTGGCGAAGTTCTCAAGTTTGCTGTAACAGTGGTGGGCATGGCCTTGATACAGCGGCGTAGAGGGTATTTAGTTAAATTTTTTTATTTTTAATTAATTTTTATGTATTAAAAATTTTATTTGAAAAAAAAATTAATTTAAAAATTGAATGAATTGGTCCTTAAAACTAATACTCCCTCCGTCCCGCTATTACTGTCCCCCTTGGTTTCGGCACATAGATTAAGATTTTTTTAAAGTGTGTATTTTATTAGTTTTAATTGTATTAAGAAATGTACACAATTTTCGAGGAGTGGTAGATGGAAAAAAATGAGAATCCATTCAAATTTTTGTAAGACATAGTTAAAGCAATCGATTTTTTTCTTTTCATATTTTATTTTAAGAAATAATCTTAAGTTTCCAAAAAGTTAAAAATCATAAATTTCTGAGATCGGAGTCAAAATAAAATAGTGTGAGAAGTTCATTTTCGGAGAAAGAGGTATGATAATATGGGGATGAGTATTAAGTAGGAGGGACCCACTTTATTTTTTTTTAAAGTATTTTTTGCTATTTTAGGATAAATGACCGTAATTGTATGCACAACCCAATTAAGAAAGTAGGACGGTCATAGCGGCGGAGGGAGTATTAGTTAATCTAGATTTAGTTAAACTTTTTTTTAATAATTAATTTTATTTAAGTTTTTAAATTAATTTTTTACGTTGTCATAAATTTTATTTGAATTTTTTTATAACAAGATTATAATTTTTAAAAATATCTGAAAAAAATAATTAAAATTGAATGAATTGATCCCCGAAACTTTATTACGTAAATTTTCCTATGACTAACTTAAAATTTAATAGAATGACCAATTCATCAAAACTATTGTAGTTTGAGGACCAATTAACTAAAAAAAAGATTAGGAACCACCTATCTAAACTAGCATACTTCGGGGACTATATATACCAATTTACCAAAATGAAATAAGTTCGACGGAAAAGTTCGAAAAAGATAAGGTAAGTTTGGGGCAAACGGATGGATTATCTTATTTTATATAATATGAAATTATTAACGCCAATAGAAACTCACTTTTCTCTACGGCATCATGTATTGAGAGGAAAGCGTATGGGCCGACCCACATAGGCCCTACTCTAATTGGGCCAATTATTCCAGGCATCCAACTAATATCTCACGAGTCTTGATAAATGATAGATTTTTCATAATTAATATTCCATCCGTTTCTTTATTCATATCCACTATACCTTTTTAGATTATTTTATTATTAATTTTCATTTTTCTAAATGGTAAATTATTCACTACCCATCCCATATGAGGTGGACCCCTTATTATTCATTACTCATCTCATATTTTTATACATTATCTCTCCAAAAGTTTATCTCTTACACGATTTCGCTCCACTCCAAATCTAGAAAATTTTGATTTTTAACTTTTAAAAAACTTTAGATTATTTCTTTAATTACAATATAAAAAAATAAAAATAAATAAATTAAATGCTTCAACTATGCCTTAATAAAATTTAGATAAATTCGCATTCATTTCCATCAATAATTTCTCGAAAATCGTGTACATTTATTAATAGAATTAGAACTCATAAAATATATCTCTAAATAAATTTTTTTAATCTTCGTGCTGGACATGAATAAATAAACGGATGGAGTATATATTTTCAATCACGAGAAAAATATACCATCATTATTTTAGAGAAAAATGCCATATTTTGGCAGAGGAAGACTGATTAAAAATAATAAATTCCTTTAAATGCAAGCAAAAGGCACCAATCGAAAATCTACCTAAATTAGTTTCCCTTCATTGATTTTTCTCTTTTAGTGTTTCAACTGCATTTGGGAGGTCATAAAATTGGTGGTGAAAATGAAACTTCACAGCTCAAAAGACTTAAAATAGAATTTATGTCACTCCTTTAATTTCATTATGTTTTTCCACTCACCTCGCGTACGTCGTCTTGTTCTTTCCTTTTTTATCGTGACGAGAATGAATCACGAGAACAAAATTACACTTAATGTGCGTAATCGGAAAATTTAAGTACGTATAAAATTTCCGCCTTGGCCTACTTATGGGCTTTTTTATCGCATAAGCACTTTTTTAAGTGTTTGGTTATCCTGCTTCCGCTTTTTTGGGGCTTAAAATAAATTTGAAATAAGCGAAGGTCTCATGTCGAGTATTGAGGTGCTTTTAGAAGCGGTGGCATTTTTGCAATTTTGAAGAAATGATTAAGCTGTTTTTTAATGGACAATCCAAACACTGACAGCTTTTGCTTAATAAAAACTTTAAGCAACTTTAAGCACAAGCAGTTAAAAGCTGCTTAAATAAGCTGTTCCAAACACTGCCTTACATGTTACCAACTTTTCCGGATCTCAATCGTCCGATATTTATATTGTACTCTTTCCGTCCCGTTTTAAGTGATTTGTTTTCATTTTCGGGCGTCCCGCTCTAAGTGAATCGTTTTCAAAAAAGAAAATAATTTTAAAAAATCACAAATTATCTCTTACTTTATCATTTTTATCTCTCCTACTTTATAATTTCTTTCTTTTACTTTATCATTACTTTCTCACAATTTCACCCATCTTCTCTCTCATACTTTATCATCTTACTCATTTCTAATACTTTATTATCCACTTTCTTAATTTTCGTGCCGAAAAAAAGGTCACTTAGAGCGGAATGGAGGAAGTACTATATTAGATGTGAAATATTGACGGATGTCAATAAATCGCTATTATTTAGCATTTTAATGTCAATAAATCGTCCACGGAGAGCTAGAACTCTCGCATCACTATAAGGGCCTGATATAGGATTAATATTATCGGGGCGGATTTAGAATTTACAAGTTTTGATAATGTGAATATAAAAATTTGGGATGGTTGGTTTTTAAATTTTAGGGGTACGGTAGTCCATACGCGAATTCTCTAAAATCACTCGTGCTTCCAATGTATAGAATATTATAAAATATAAAAATATATTTGGGTCGATCGGTTTTTTATCGAACACGTAAACTTGGGGCAGTTTCTCATCGAACATTCCCAATCGGTCAAACTTTGTTAGACAATTCTTGATAATTGTATCCGAACCCGTTTCGGTCTATATGCTCGTTCAATTACATTGAAATGTAAAGATTTTATGATTTTACGAATCTTGACCCGTACATTCGACAAGTTTATAGGTCGATTAGGTTATGGAAATTGACATTTTGTACCTTATGCGTGTTTAGCAATGCAGACCTGACAAACCTCCACAAGTTATCATCAACTTTTGCAAATCATCCCTGTTGTTGCGATAATTTCGTTTTCTGGAATCTGCAACCAAGCCCGTGAACTTTCTCATTTTGACTTTGTGGTCCGATACGTCTCCATTATCATAGTACATCTTTTTTAAGCAAATATTATTATATATGTGTGTGTTTGGTTCGCATGTTTGAAACGAATTCAGGTTCAGGATGATTTATTTCAATTTTGGAAGAGTAAAAAGCAATTGTGATTCCTATAATTACATACTTTTTCAATTTTAGTGTCCATACTTTGTAAATAGTAAATTTGGTGTCCAAACTTAACAAATTATAGTAATTTTGGTGCCTCCTTAATTTTTCAGTTACATTTCCCTAAAATAAATGGCATAATAATAATTATGTTAATTCCAAGTAATAATTAATTTTATTTTTATTTTGATTTTCAATTTTATTTTTCCTAATCACTTAATTCCTAAAATACAAATGCTTCAAATATAGAGAAATAATATTAGACAAATTCGCCACCAAGTATTTAACCTAACATCTACATAATATCTCTTATCTACACCAAATTAATGTTTTAATTTTACTTTAATCTTCGTTATTACTTGGAATTAACATAATTTTACTATTATTCCATTTATTTTAAAGGCAACTTGATGGAATGTTAAGGAGACACCAAAATTGCAACAAATTGTAAAGTTTGGACACCAAATTTACCATTTTTCAAGTATAGGCACCAAAATTGAAAAATTATCTAAGTATAGGAACCAAAATTGCTATTCACTCATTTTGGAATGAGCTGAATCATTCCAGTATATCTATTTGGATTACTTCTTCGAATTCATGATTATTAATATATACGTATTTCTTATAAATTTTTAATTTTACCCTTAACTTATATAAAATATAAAAATATTAAAAAGTAAAAATTAAAATTAAAAAAAATTGAGAATGTAAAAATAAATAATGAAGAACTAAAAATAAAAAGTACAAATGAAAATAAAATGAGGAAATAAAGAAAAGATGAAAGAGTAAAAAAAATGATGCATAAAAAAATAGAAACAAAAAAAATGATTAAACAGATAATAGAATTTTTAAAAGTAGTTGGGAATCAAACTCACCAAATAATAGGAAATTGAGGATTGTTAAATTTTTTAATATCATTTCAAAATTTTGAATCCGATATTTTAATCCAAACATCATTTATAAGTTTTATATCAATTCTTGATTTTGAATCCCTCTTACCAAATGCCCCTAAGTTAATAAGAGATAATTCATTTCTATCATGCATGCTAGCATTTAATGCCTGAGTTATTAATAGGATAATAAATTATTAAACCATTCACGAGCGAATCCAAAATTCATGATTCTAGAAGGGAAAATTCAGAATAAACATGTTTTTGGGTGTGGAAGTGTAATTATTGGCGAACAAATTATTAATTTATAAAAATAAGGTAAAATTAATATATATATATTTTTAAGAATTTGAGAAGTGCGATGGTTTATATATGCAATTCTTATATCTGCCTATGAATTAATTTCGTTTTTCACCTGTGATGCTATTAGTTAAGTATTACCTAATGATGGGAACTTTTACATTAAATGGAGTAAAAATTTGCTAAAAATGATTTGTAAGCCTAGTTTTAATTTAGGTACAACTCCTATGATATTTAGAGGTGAAGGTGATATGTGATACAGACCATACCAACTCAAAATTAAATTAATTAATTTCATACCACTATTCTATAATATACATAATATTACTTATTTTCTCATAATTAAATTGAAAATAAAATTAATGTCATTATCAAAAGATAAAGAAGAGTAAACAGTCGTTCACCTTTTTCATAACATTCAAATTTGGTCCATCTCAAATGCAAAAATTTTCATTGTACGTTTTCAAATATTTTAATTTCGTTCGTCATATTCGTCCTCCCATTCGCTTCACCTCTTCTCTTTGCTGACATGGCTCCTACGGAACATTAACTCTGCCATAACATCGATGTACACCATTTATTTGATTAACTTATTGCCTCAAATAAATAATTGTAGTTGATTTACGGTTTCAAATTTGAGGAAAAATGGTGATGAGGAGGACGAGTATGCCGACCGAAATTATATTATATAGGCTTATATGAGTCAATTGAAATATGGATGACCAATTTGAATGTTATACTTATGGGAAAGATGGAGAGACGAATGTGGCGAAGTAATTGAGATATTTAGCTTACATGACTCCATTAAAAAGTGAAGCGCCAATGTGAATGTTATGAAAAATGTGGAGGACCAATTTCACTGTTTACAAATTAAGATTACCCTGAAGAAGAGGGCATTTGCGACACGTCGCAATGCCATTGGCTGATCCCAATGGAGCAGCTACCCCCGTGAGAACGATTTAATACTAACGGCAAGTGCGCGGGCCAGCAGTGTCTCTCTCTCCTCTCTCATGTAATTGCATGTACAACTTTTTTTTTTCCATGGGCGCTTTAATTTTCTTTAACTTGGTCACATGTTGCATCAACTAATACTATTACGGTACCGTTTTAGGTTCTATGCATACCCTTCACACAGATGGACAGAGAGTAGGAAGAAAATGGCGCAGAAAAACTAGCGGTTTTTTCCCTTATTACTAGGTCTGTCCGTTGGTGATGATTTGTCCTACATTCAAGGGATTACGATGCGTTATGTTTAGTGTGTGATCGCGTAACGTTTTTGTTGCGATTTTTTTGTGGTCTAGTGGCGAACCGCGAGCGATCACTTGATTTTGGCCGGAAATGGGGAAGAAAGGCGGCGGCGGCGGCGGCGGAGGATGGTTTTCGTCGGTGAAGAAGGTGTTCAAGCAGTCTCCGAGCAAGGAATCGCCGGAAAAGAAGGTTAGCTGATTTTTTTTTTTTTTGTGATTCTTCATGATTTTTGGTTGAATTTGGTGAGTTTTTTTTGGTGGATTTTAATTTGGGAAAAAGATGAATGCGGAATGTGGATTGCATTGTTTTCAGCGTTACTTGTGTCTAGAATTGCAAGCATTTGAGAATGCAGCAATGTTCATTTCTCTCTCTCTCTGTCCTCTATTTCTCTCTCTCCTTTCTCTCTTAGCTGAATCAGAGGAGAGAGAAGCAAGCCTAGTTTACAGAATGGTGATTATGTATATCCAATGGTGAAAATTCCTAATTCAAAATCTTAAGCCCTAGGATAAAACACAGTAGATTATGAAGAACAGACAAATTTGTGAAGATAAGTTGTCATATTTCATGAATTTACTTCTGTTTGTAACGTTTAGGTAGAAATGATTCCTCAAGAACATACAATTCCCATTTACCCTCTCTGTGCAAGTAGTACGATCAGCATTGAATGCTATTTAATTTAATCCTCATTTTAGGGCAGAACAATCCAGATTATGACTGTATTAAACGTGATGAAAAACAAGACAATCTTGAATCTGGTTGTATTGTATTTACTCATATCTAAACTGCGGCAACATTAAAATCCACATATTTCAGAACATGTACATGAATGGTCCCTAATAAGACAAGGTCAAAAGAAGAACAGCAGGGCTCAACTCACATGTTGCTTTCTTTCCAACTATGCCATATCACAATCAAACCAACAATGATCATCATGTGCTCCCCCTCGTTCGATCCCAATCGTCCCACTCAGTTCTAGCTTTTCTCCACATTTGCCTCTTTGAATTTAGTGGATGTTTTGTCTGTGGAATCTTGAAAAAAGTGTGAGTTTTTGGTTATCTGGATCTTTAATCATAACCATTTATCATCATCATCATCATCATCATCATCATCATCACTGTTCAATGCATATACATGAACATGAACATGTATAGAATTAGGTCTTTACAACTGCTGATCTTGGAAACTTATGTTGTTTGATGGATGATATAGGTGCAGAAAGACAGTGTCGAAAAATGGCACTATGAGGCGCCGGAAGTTGTTTCCCTCGAGCATTTTCCTGCAGAGAGTTCGCCCGACTTCACGAATGGGGAGAGCATAGAGTCGTCACCATTGCCAGAGGATCCAAACCACGCCATGGCCGTGGCAGTGGCAACTGCAGCTGCAGCTGAGGCAGCCGTTGCAGCTGCTCAAGCTGCGGCCAAAGTGGTCAGATTGGCTGGCTACGGCCGCCAATCTAAGGAAGAAAGAGCTGCAACTCTCATCCAATCTTATTACAGAGGATATCTGGTATATCTTTGTCCGAAAAAAACATCTTAAACTGTACTAACATCTGATAAGTGATAACTAGAGAATGGTTCTTGTCTTCTTGGTTCTTTAGGCGAGGCGGGCCTTGCGCGCGTTGAAGGGGTTGGTGAGGCTTCAAGCGCTCGTGAGAGGTCACAATGTGCGGAAGCAGGCGCAGATGACTATGCGGTGCATGCAGTCACTGGTGCGCGTGCAGGGACGTGTTCGTGCTCGTAGGCTACAACTACTCCATGATAGGCTTCAGAGCAAGCTGGAAGAGGAGAAACGGAGGTGCAAACCGGAGGAGGAAGCTCGGAAGAAGAGGAGTCAGATCAAGAAGTTTGAAAGTGAGCAATGGGATAGGAGGAATCAGAGCATGAGCAGAGTTAGAGAGAGCCCTTCAAGAATGTTGCAGAATGATTTTGAAGTCAATAGGGATATTGCCCTTGCATACAACCAGGTTTGAGATATTTCATCATTTAGTCAAAATTTACAAGTTCGAATTCAACAACTTGTTGTTGTTGTCTGGGCATTTAAGATCAAGATTTAGGCAAGGCGAGACCTTTAATTTTAGAAGAAGGAAGGGCGAAATTTGCAAATTTGAACTGAGCGAAAAAGGAATTTCAGAAGATGCAAAAAAGTCCCAAATTGTATAAAATGTGGGGGATGGTAGCCTCATCCGCCCCGTGGGTCCACCGGGATGGATCTTGGGGTGCGGTTAGGCCCACCCCTCCTAAGCGTGCAGAATTCCGAATTTTTTATGTATTTTTTTTGAAAAGTTATTATTTCACCCCTCAAAATTGCAGATTTCGCATCCCTCTTTGTTGAATTTGCTTGGATCCACTCCCTAATTCTTAATTCTCGATAGGCACCCTTGTTTATTCGTGGATATGGGGGAGGAATCCAATCATGCCAAACCCGATTTTTATGTGTATTCCCCCGTCCAAAAATTAAAAAATTCTACATTTGCTCTCTATCTCCTAAATTTGTAGATTTTGCTCCTTCCCTCGTAATTTTGGATCCGCCCTTGCCATAGTTGTCATGTTATATAAGAATTAAGTATTATGTAACTACATTGTACTTACTACGTGAATTCTGCCAGCAGCAAATGGTGCATGCAGACATGAACGAAGATATCCACGGCCCGGAAAAGTCTCAATGGGGGTGGAACTGGCTCGAGCGGTGGATGGCGTCGCAGCCGTACCACCTCCGGCAAGTGGTGGCGCGTGAGAACACAAACGACGACATGTCGGAAAAAACAGTTGAGATGGACCTGGTCATGCCACTGGGCTCGGAAAACATCATGGGCCAACTAAGCGGCGACTACATCGAAACAAGCCCGTACACAGCCCGACAGCCACGCCGGCCGGGCTTGGCCGACGTCCCTAGCTACATGGCCCCAACGCAGTCCGCCAAAGCGAAGGTGAGAATTCAAGGCCCGAGTAAACATCCCGGCCTGCAGGGAGTTCAGTGGAACTCGTCAACAAAGAGAGTAATTGTTAGCGGTCTGGGATATGATTCGTCGAGCTCTGGCGGAGGAACGAATTATCAGGCTCAGAGAAGCCCGAACCAGAAGGATAATATCCGTGGGCCGAAGTGGATGTGCAGCCCGGAATCGAGTAGTGAGGATCGGGCTTTCGCATCGGGGGCCCATGGCTGGAGACATAATTACGTGTGATATTAATTTTGTTGTTTTTTTAATTATTTCAATATGAGGATTGTTGTGTGGTGAAAGTCTTGTGTAACTTATACTATTTATTCTCGTTGGGGCAAGAAAGTAATTAAATAAGTGGAACTTCCAATATATTTTAGTTTTATGTCTTGGGAAAATACCCATCCCGTTTAAAGGATGGGAATAAGGTGGTAAATTTACTATCTTAGGGAACAATTTTTTTCTTCAAAAAGTAATAAATCTTGTACTGCATTTACAGTACAAGATTCGAGACTTTTCGTGATAGTATAGACTATCGGATAATTTCTATCTTCGCAAAGCATCATCAAATTTTCATTACAATTCAAAGCAACCTTGATTCTTCTACCGTCACCTGTGCTTGTACGGTAGAACAATGAATAATCCGTAGTAGATGGATTGGTATTCATCACCCGATGAATATCTTGTAGCAATTGATCAAGACTTAACTTCGCCGACGTATAGAATAATTCTTCAGCACCTCCTATATACTCAGATTTATCACATTGACCACCATGTTGAAGAATAATACGTTGATGCCTCATCTATAATATAAAAATGGACTAAAATAAAAATATTGGAACATTTATATATTTTAAAATCAAAGAAATACAAAATAAAGTAAAGAAATCCAAAGGAAATACTAAAAGAAATCTAAGAAAATAAAAAAAAGTTTCGACATAGATTAAATATGAAGAAAAATAATTTAATTTATAATTAAATTAAAGAGACTAATTATCTTTTAAAGACAAAAGATGCATGAAATAGTTAGATAACATTTATTTGTTGAAGACATTAAATTTAAAACTTTAGATGATCGAATATGGTTGGTAGCTCATGAGTGCATTTATTTATTCAACTTCCCTTTTAAATAAAAAATTATGTTAATCTTATATCTCATAATTAACCTCCTTCCAAAGTTCTGTTCACACTTATATAAATTATTTAATTAATTTAATTATATTATAATTAAAATTTCTAAATCCTACAAGATAAATAGTGATATTTCTTAAATCAGAATAAATGACAAGACTAAATATTCTATATACAAAAAATCTTTCTCTCACACATACATATAATTAAAATATTCTAAAATATCCTAAGATATTTTCCTAAATTGTAGCATAATAAGATTAGCATACGAAGTATTACAATTACTTTCTAGAATATAGTAGCATAAAACTAGGGATTAGACAACATTAATTATATTAATTTAAGCTCGGTTTAATGAGAAAATTGCAAAAAATAAAAATAAACAAACTTAATAATTCTAGAGATCATAAGAACCAACATATTAATTCCTAAATCAATCTATTAAAATATTAATCATTCCCAAATTGTAGTAGTGATGATTATAATATTCTAAAATATCTTAATCATTTTTTCTAAACGTTCAGCAAAATTTGGGACTATCTTAATTATTCCTAAACTAAATAACTAAATATCAATCAACGCAATGCATATGTTGGATATGAGTCAGTAGATGATACTCAACTCTTGTTCGGTTAAAAGAAAATTGGGGTAAATCATAGTAGTACTATGGAATTGAAGATCCCAAAACCTAGCTGATATCAGTAGATTAGTGTGTCGTTAGGATTAGCTGATGTATAGGTTAGACTTGATGTATTGATTATTATTATTTTTGTCTAGTCCTGTACGGGGTAGTTGTTGAACTGATCTTCTGTCGAAGATACTTTTCAGAACCCCACGTCATCAGTGTAATCGCTTGTGTTCTTCGATCGCGATGATCTTCCACTCGATCGAAGCAGCGCATCACGGCGACAAATCATCGCAGAAGACTATTCCCAGCTGATAGTCATCAGCAGAAGAACAGAAACAAGCACAGTACCTTCGCAGTCGCCAGCTGACCTACTCAGTAGATGCCGTGTCAGCCGACTCAGCTGAAGAAGACAGAGACTTTTCAGTCCACTGTATCCTACGAAAAGCGACCCAGCTATTCAAGTCTTTTCGAAAAGTTCAGCAGAAGACATACGAGGTTGTTGAATGGTCAACTCTGACATTCTCACCAACTACAAACCTCGACCAATGAGAAGTCGACAACGCTTACCTACTCTACACAAGAAAGCTGCTCTCATGAACAGCGCATTAAGCGCCCGCCGCAACAAGTTCGAATTAATGACCGTTTTTCTTGGAAGCTTGTGACACGTGGCATCGTCGTCTCCAACGGACATATGCCATAACTCACAACTATAAATAGAGAAGTTTTTGAAACTCCAAAAAAAAGACGGAATTTCAAAGGGACAAACTCAAGTTCATAAACGCTCTAGAACACTCAAAGATCATCCGAGAGGAAAACTTGCATTCTTAGAAGATTTCTTAGTTTTTCTCTCAGAGTTCTTACATCCCTTTCTTCTCTGCAGACTAAGCTCATTGACATATTTATAGCTTAGATTCGAAGGAGTTCACATTTAGTGAATTGTTCTTATTGTAAGAACTCCTTCTCGGTTGGAGAAAATTCCCTTCCCTTTCGGGACTTAGGTTTGGATTGTAAAGTCGCTAAGGACTATAACTTAGAGGGAACCTGTCCAAGTGCACGTATCCCCGCCGAGGCTTGCTCGAGAATAATCAACAAGTTCTCCCGCCTTGTTCGGGGACCGTGGACGTAGGATCTTGCGTATCCGAACCACGTTAAATCGCTTGTGTTCTTTTTTTGTTTTATGTGCATAGCATTCAACCGACTTGAAAATCATAAGCTTGCATAAAACGTATTTTATAAAGCGCACGACCAAAAGATTTAACTTGCTAAAACGTGTTTTCAAAAGAGACAAATTCCGGGCCCCACACTTTCCGCTGCATGAGTCTCCGACCGATTCTCAAAGTACCGACAACAACGGTCGGTAGGAGAGAGCTTCGATGGCGGCCGACTCACTCGCCCCGCGATCGAAGGCTTATTTGGCACCGTTCATCGGTTGCAATCATCGGCCTCAGTGACCTTCACCGAGAAAAAGAAACCGAGCTCGGGTGTATTCACCCCCCCCCCTACACACGACTTATTGTCTCCGGACCAACAATTGGTATCGAGCACACGGTGTTCAACCGATCGCCGGTTACGAAATATTGGTCCTCTCGAACCGATCCCGAAAACCGTTTTCACCGCATAAGCATCTTTTCAGCATCCTTATACTCTTACTCTTACAATGTCGATATGTCGGTATTAGGATGGTACCGATGTTCTCAATAGAGAACTACACGGTATGGGCGCGTACGTATGGAGGCACACCTAACGTCACTCCACGACAAGCATGTCGGATGTCCTAGAGTCGGGACCGATCATTCCCATGATCGACGGCGTAGTATTTGTTCCC
This sequence comes from Lavandula angustifolia, assembly GCA_028984105.1. Taxonomy (NCBI): domain Eukaryota; kingdom Viridiplantae; phylum Streptophyta; class Magnoliopsida; order Lamiales; family Lamiaceae; genus Lavandula; species Lavandula angustifolia. The sequence goes on from CM054807.1 coordinate 33,182,920, forward strand.
TGGAGGAGGCATGGGAGCACAAACCGGTGCTAAGGTTCCCAAAGACAAATCGCCTTCACGCATGAAGAAAAGAAGCCGCACAACCTTGGACCGAGTTGCACGTAATGCCATACCGACTACGCTCGGTGACTCACACCTCGGAAGGGTACAAGATTGCAAAACGGCGAAAGAGCTATGGGACGCCTTGGGCATGTACCGAGCCATGGAACCCCTCGGATCAAAGAAAACAAGCTCGAGCTAGAGCTTCGGAAGTTCGACGCCTTTGCAATGGAGCTCATCGAAACCATTGACGAGCCGAGTGTCGATTCACCAATCAAGTCAATGTCATCAATGGGCCGGGAGGTCGTTCACCAACAAGGAGATGAACACCAAGATCTTGAGAGCGTTGCCCCGACAGAAGTGGCTTCCATTTGCTACTTATTTACGTCGCTCTGATCTAAATGCTCTAACTCCTGATGTTATATTTTCGTAATTAAAATCGGAGGAATTCGAGCATAGCCTACCCCAAAAGTGCTTAAGCGCTCCAAGTGACACACGGTTCGACCACGCCTTCAAGGCAACGGTAAGCAATACCGGAGCCAAGCCTATTTCCTCAAGCAAAGCTATGGCCACATCAATAGCAAAGTCTTCGAGACTTCAGGCCCCGACCGCCTAGCACCGATGGCTCTCAAATATCGAGGGAGAAGGAGAGAGTCGAAAGCCGAGGAAATACAACCGAGATTCTTCTTCGAGTAAGAAAGACTATCATAAGAAAGAAGAATCTAATCCTTCTACCGAATACGGGAAATCGGAGTCTCGCCGGTCGTCTAAAGACTCGGTTGGTAAGAGCAAAGCAGAACATCCAACTGCTACAACCGCAAGAATGAGGGACACTATCGCACGATCGTGTCCCGAACTCTCACTGCTCAAAGAGCGAACGGCGAGCCAGGGAGAAAGAAATTCGCCGAGAGACGACAGCCTATTTAGCCGGAGAGATATCCGACAACTCAATTGAAGAGGATACATTCATGTATTCTTCGAAGATGAAGCCGCATTCGTAGCTGTTGAAGTCGGAGAGAAGGTTCCCGAGGAATCGGTGAGAACGGTGTCGATGGCCGGAGAAGAGGCCGAGGTAAATTCTAAACTTAATATTACCTCTTCTTCACATAGCACACAAGACACGTGCTCGGTCCACGATGATCCTCTAGATGTGGTACAAGCCTACGACGATCCGCTAGAGGAACAGATTCGGTGAGCGAGAGAATTCAGCAGAACCATCCGAGAACTTGAACAGTAAAGGCCGAGAATCGGAGACTTTCTTCGATTGTCGGGTCTCTACCGAGTCGGTGGATCTAGTTGCGAGACTCAAGGAAGAGATTGAATCTCTTATGACTAAGTCTCGGCTTCAAGAGACTCGGATCTCGGTCCGACCAAGGACAATTCGAGAAAGAGACCGAAATAGCCCGGCTCGGTCGAAGCTCACGCACGTGCGAGAATGACTATGACTCACTCAGAAGGAGTGACGAGGTCTGGAGAGGCTTGATGACTGAACAATACCTGGGAGCGAAGGAGAAGCTTGAAAGCATGCTTAGAGCACAACGGCCAACTGCTGTGAAAGAAGGCCTTGGCTATACCCACGAAGCTTCCACCTCCAAAAGCTCAGCAACTCTGGCTGATAGGTTCGTCAGAGGAAAGGTGCAAGCTGCTGACACCACACCTCAGGCGAAGAACAAACAGAAAATGATTGCACCTCAGCCGAGTAGCAACAAGCAGCTGACCAAAGGTTCCAGCCCCAGGACACCGCGATCAAATTCAGGGGGAACCAAGAAGGTCAGATGGGCAGAACAGTACAAGGAGCCACTGTATGAGCACCCGACTCAGTACGACTCGTACTACTATGAGCCCAGGGTCAGGAGAAGCGCTAAGACTCAAAAGAAGAAAGCGCCTGAACCCAAAATCATCAGCAGAAAGTCAGTATCTCCAAGTCCTGTGGAGAAGAAAGCTGATAAGGTTCAGAAGAAGAAGTCTAGGACTTCTAAGGTCCCGAGACAGATCTGGGTTCCAAAATCACCCACTAACCAGTAAGGACCCAACTGAACCAAAGGGTACCTAAAAATGCCTCTGTTTTGCAGGTGCATAAGGACCCATGGATAGTGGACAACGGCTGCTCGAGACACATGACTTACCAGAAGAGCTTGCTGACCAACTACGTACAAGAAGATGGTCCCAGAATTGAATTCGGTGACAACTCCAAAGGCTACACAAGGGGATACGGAACGCTGAACATTGGGGACCGCCACGGTTCAAGAGTAACATATGTTGAAGGACTTCAACATAATCTCCTTTCGATCGATCAATTCGTGATAATCTTAATAGAGTAATCTTTGACGCCGGTTTCGTGATATTGTTGACAAATCTACGAGGGAAAACGGTGTTATCGGGTTCGCGGAGGAAGAACATCTATGTTGCAACCGGAATACCGCAGAACCCGAGGCTTGCTTGCTCGCACGTACTAAATCGAGGTGACAAGTCGGCGGCTATGGCACAAGAGACTCGGCCACCGAACTTCAAGACCATGAACAAGCTTGTCAAGAAATCTAAAGTCGAGGACCGCCCAACGAATCATTTATCAAAGACGAGAAATTGTGAAGCGTGCACGAAGGGAAAGCAAACAAAGAGGAGCAATCCACCTATTCCGTCACCTTCCACCGATGGAATCCTTGGCACCGCTTCACATGGACTTATTCGGGCCGGTCTCTCCGGTGACTATAAGAGGCAAGAAGTATGCCCTCGTCGTCATAGACGACTACTCGAGATACACTTGGGTCATCTTCATCGCCAACAAATCGATGTTCGAGACCGAGTTGCCTAATCCATGAAGAAACTCGGTGTGGAAAAGAACATCAAGATTAAGAAGATACGCTCGATACGGAGGAACACGAGTTTCTAAACTCAGTAGTTAAGACATACTTGCGATAAAGAGGGAATTCAGCACGAGACATCAGCTGCACGCACCCCTCAGCAGAACGGACTTGCTGAACGTAAGAACAGAACACTCAAAGAAGCAGCAAGAACGCTCCTCGCAGATTCCCGGACTACCCTCAAAGTTTTGGGCCGATGCTACCGACACCGCCCGTTACACTCGGGAATCGCTCACTACCGACACAAAGAACACATGAAGACGCCTTACGAACCGTGGAAAGGGAGAATTCCTTCTATTTCTCATTTCATGTTTTCGGCTGTCCTTGTTTTATCCACAATAATGAGAAAGATCAGTTGAAGGTCTTTGATAGCAAATCTGATCAAGGAGTATTCTTAGGATACTCTCGAGTCAGCAAAGCATTCGAGTCTTTAACTATCGGACTCTTTGCGTGGAGGAAAGCCCTCATGTTGTTTTTGATGAATTTGTTACCGAGAACGGAGAAAGATACAAAGTCAAATACGGAAGATGTCGGCAAGCAAGCTACGGGATCTCGGACCGAATGATAAAGGTCGAAAAGATCCAGGCATTGTTGGGATGATGAGTCGGACGATGAACAAATTCGGACTCGGCCAACAAGCAATGTAGGCTGACCTAGTTGATTCTATCGAACGAGAATCAACAACGGGTAACATCGGTCGATGAGGAAGCCCCCGTGGTAACCGAGACCTCTACCGAGAATATAAACTCGGGGGGGAACGATTAATGTTCCCGAGCTAAATGCCCCCGAACCACGGAAACTCGGTAGATCCTAACCTTCTTACCGAATTGCTTCGATTACGAACAACGTACTCTCGAAATGCCTAATACACCTCTGACGGCGTGAAGTAGTATCGAAGAAGAAGCCCGACTCGGGCGTTCGTGGCTCGATGCTCATTCTTCGAGATCTTATCATTGGAGATCCATCAGCAACTATAAGGATGAGATCAAGATTAAGTCAAGGAGAAAGCTCACTTTACTCTTGTTTTCTCGTCTACGAAGAACCTCGATCGATAGAGGACGCACTTAAAGATGCCGATCGGGTCATTGCTATGCAAGAAGAGCTGAACCGGTTTGTCGAAATGAAGTTTGGGAGCTTGTCGACGCACCTGCACATCAGCACGTGATTGGAACTAAGTGGGTCTTCAAGAACAAGCGAGATGAAAACAACGTCATTGTCGGAAATAAAGCTCGACTAGTTGCTAAAGGATACGATCGGGCGAGAGGAATTGACTTTGATGAAACGTTCGCTCCGGGCCGCTAGATTGGAAGCCATTCGTCTTTTCCTAGCTTATGCAACACATTAGGGATTTAAGGTATATCGGATGGATGTGAAGTCGGCTTTTACGAACGGCGTCGAAGGAAGAAGTCTACGTGGAACAACCGCCCGGCTTTCAGCGAGGGACATCGAGTGTACGAGACTTAGGAAAGCTCAGTATGGGTTAAAACAAGCACCCGTGGCTTGGTATGATACCCTATCGGACTTTCTACTTCGTAAAAGGTTTTCGAGAAGGGGACGGTAGATCGCACCCTATTCAACATAAAGTCAGGAGATGACATCCTACCGGTGCAAATCTACGTGGACGACATCATTTTCTACGCGTAGAAACGAAGTCATATGTCGGCCAGTTCGAGAAGATGATGAAAGAGAAATTCGAGATGTCCATGATGAGAGAGATGAATTATTTCCTTGGATTTCAAGTGAAGCAATCACCGAAGGAATCTTCATCAATCAAGCCAAATACACTCGAGATCTTCTCAAGAGATTCGGCTGCGACTCAAAGCAAGCCTACCAAAATCCCCATGAACACGAACTTTAAAATCGATCTAGACAAAGAGGGAGCTTCGTTAACTCTACCGATTATAGAGCTATTATAGGCTCTTTACTTTATTTAACAACTAGTCGTCCCGACATAACTTATCTTTGTAGGTGTATGCGCAAGATTCCAAGCGGATCCCAAGCGAAGTCATTTAGACTCGGCGAAGAAGATTCTGCGCTATTTAAGAGGAACACCCGATCTTTGGGTTATGGTATCCTGCCGATGATAACTTAATACTAACAAAGTTATTTTGATGCCGATTATGCGGGATGCGGGATAGATCGAAAGTCAACTTCCGAACTTGTCGGTTCCTAGGCGGCAAGTCGATTTCTTGGTTTTCAAAGAAGCAAGATTCGCAGCAACGTCCACTACCGAAGCCGAGTACATGGGCTGCAGGAAGTTGCTGTGCCCAAATCCTTTGGCTTCGACAACAACTTAGAGATTATGGTATAACTCAGGATGAGGTGCCCATCTACTGCGACTCCACAAATGCAATTGCCATAACTCAGAACCCAGTTCTACATACCAGATGCAAGCACGTGGATATCCGACACCACTTCACAGAGACCATGTCGAGAAGAAGGATATCAGGATGGAGAAGATCCATACTGACAAGCAAAGGGCGATATACCTAACCAAACCACTGGCGAGAACCAGGTTCAGAGAACTATCAGTTGAGCTAGGTCTACTGGATCCTACTGAGATGCGTCAGTAGATGCCGACTACTGAGAACATCATTGTCAAACAATTGGTAACAATTGGTATCAGCATAAGGAATCAGTACGACAGGTCAGATAACTAAGTACAGTGACTCAGTTGGGAAAGTCACACTGTACACAGCAAGGGGGAACATAGTCATCAGCATGACAACCATTCTCCTTATACATAACGGTAACCAACTGATAAGTTCAGCTGAAGAGGTTCGGTAACCAGCTGATAAGTTCAGCTGAAGAGGTTCGGTAACCAGCTGATAAGTTCAGCTGAAGAGGTTTGCGTAATTTTGTGTACTTATTTTCTTTGAAGCATGCTCGCATTTATTGCATCAGTCGCTCACACTCAGTAGTTAATGTGCATTCATTTCCCGCCATTAATAGTTTAAGGAAAGGTCAGTAGGAAACCTTTTCATCTTCATAAACTGAGTAATTAATGCTGTCTGTCGCACATTTAATGCATGTCTTCTCACTTACCTTTATTACGTCGATCTATGTTTTAGGCGGCTTTGGTAATCATCCTCTTTTAACATAAAATCTTAGCCGTTCATAGTTTTTGGAAGATTAAAACTCAGTCGTTGGATTGAAACTTGCAATCAAGCCAATATACATAAAATCTTTCATCTTCTATCTTATTCCTCACTTTTCGCCATTATCAAATTCTAAGAGCTTTTATCGCAAATCAGTTTCCATCTCAAACTTCTTACAACTGCTTTGCTTGTGCATCTCTCAACCTCTCATACTCGGTAATGTATTCAAATCTGCTGACAACTACTGACTTACTCTATTTTCAAGTGCTAACATGTGTTTTGCAGATTTCTATGGCGATCGTACAGACTCCTGAATCAATAGTGGAGATCATGGCCATTCGGATTCAGTTCGAACCCACAATGGCTTTCCGCCAGGTAGACATTCCTTATCTGGAGCCTATGTTCGATGCTTTGGAGAGGTCAGGGTTGGAGACCCTTGTGACCAAGCATCCGCGTGCCCATCTGCCAAGGCAAGTGGCAGAAGCATATTTCAGCTGGAACTCAGTGGCTGCCGGAGGAGAATCAGCTTCTTTCTCATACATGAGAGAAACCACTCCGAACAAGTGGAAGCCGGCTCAGCACACCTTCATCATCCGAGAGGCTCTAGTCCTCGCGTTTGAGCTTCCCACTTCTGGAATCTCCCCTATCGGATATAAGGAGAGGGAGATAAATGCCTATGTGCAAAAGTTCTGTGGACGCAGTGATCTGACGTTCAAGACAGCTCTCCCGAGGAATCTTTTGCTACCTCAGTACAGAGGTTTAGCGTATGTGGTCTCGCACATACTGACAAGCTCAGCTGGATCGTATGATCAACTGTCCAAGCCAAGGATTCAGCTGATGATGGCTATTGACGACGGAGTAGAAGTGAATTGGGGTGAATATTACACGACTCAGATGAAAGCCCAGGCCCAGAAATTCACTACTCAACCCACTGGCGAGAGGAGGTTGGCCAGTACGGGTAAGCTTCTATTCGGGACTAAGATGTCTGTCCTAATAGAGAGTGTGGTACAGAGGAACTCAGCTTTCGAAGACTCAAAGCTGTACAACACCAAGCTGATAAAATTCAAGACCAAAGAAGCGACGGAGAAGTCAATTGGCAAAGGGCCATCTGAGCAGAAGAGAGCTGCTTCTACCCTGCCATCTCCCGCTGATGTGCCCAAGAGGAGGAGGCTTACCAAGCCACGACCAGCTGAGGTCACTGTGGCTCAGCCGATAACTGTCATAGAACAGGCTCCTCCTCCACCTCAAGATGAGCAAACATTGGACTCCGACACAGGGATGGAAGGAGCCACCCTCAAGGAGAAAGCTCAAGTCATCAGCTCCGATGACACTCAGTCGGACATTCGAGAGCCAACTGAAGAGACTGAATGGACAACAACTCATACCACTCGTCTACGTGCTACAGCTGAGATTCACGATCAGATTCCAGAGATAGCTGAGCATGAAGACTTGGTTGACATTGCCATCAGGGCAAGAGTTTAGATGCTGCTGAGATTTTTAAACTGGGATATTCTGATAGATTTCGCAAAAACTCAGTCAGCCATCGATCTACTGACAGAGGAGCAGGATTTACAGGCAGAGATCGGATTCGGGGAGCCAGCTGAATTGGCGTCCTTCGAGGATCTTCGAGCTGCTATGCTATATCTTCTTAGCCTGCGTACCACAACTCCTGCTGCTAATGCTCCGCCTCCATCTCCTCCTGCTGATGAGGGTGATGACCAAGAACAAGATCAGGAGATGGAAGGCAACCCCAAGGATGCAGAGTTGGGAGGCTCTGCTGAGGGACCAACTCATGAGAAGAGCCAATCACCACCCCCTGGTACATCAGGTGAGGCTCAGGGTGCTCCAAAGTACAGTCGGGAGCAGCTCCTCATGTTTTCTGATCAAAGGCTCGGAACAAGCTCTTACCAGATTCAACCCATTGGTTCCGTGTCCTCCAAATCAGTGAATAAGGCGATCAGACGCCAAGGCGCTAAAAACAGACTTCTCGCCAAAGACGTCCATATCAAATGGGAGAAGTATACGAAGGCGCTGATCGATAGCTCGAATAAGCTAGCCGCCGGCATCTCCACTCCTCAAGAGGCTCCTTTGCGCCGATTTTAAGGAGATGATCGAGCGAGCTTTGATAGCTCGAAAGCGATCTATCCGCACGAGTCGATTCTTTGCTCCAAGCTCAAGACAAAACATTTACCGAAGCAGTGACTCATGCTCTCACAATGACCCAAGCTCAAATGGATGAGCGCAACAAATTGGCTACAAGCGGCCTCCGGATCGCTATTAAGCAACAGTGTGGCCTTGAACGAGATTCGAAGGAGATGAAGGAAGCCAATGATCTAGCCCCGCCGAAACTCCGCCGGGAGTCGGTTGCTCATCTCAATCGATCTAGGGCGGATCAAGAGAAGGATCGGGAGCAATACTGTAACTTGGTCAAAGATTTCGACTCTACAGTTACTCAGATCAAGGACTCAGTATACAAGCTCAAGAAAGAAGTCACAGCTATCCGTACCAACCTCGATAAGGCCGCTGATGCCAAAAAGGGGGAAGGTATAATAAAAGATGAACTCGAAACGGATACGGTGATGTACAGATTATCGGGGAAAGGGTTCGGGAGGAGAGACCCTCCACACGGTGAAGAACCCGCACGCACTCGGGGGGAAAGGGCTCGGGGAGGAAGGACCCTCTACTACTCAGGATAAGAACTCTTCTGAGGTCCTTCTCATAGAATCTCCACTTCAGCCAACCCCCATCTCCTCTTCTGCTGCTCACATTGAAGAAGTAGCAAATTTTATTGAGCAGAAGACAGAAGAAGAAGAGCCTGAGCATGAACAATTGCCACCGCAGAGGCCGGGGAAGGAGATTGCAACTGAATCTACTCCTCCTTCCTCCCCGGTCCATAAATTCAAATCAAAAGCGGAGCAAGAGGCTTATGACCTCAAAATTGCCCAACAGCTGCAGGATAAGCTCGACCATGAGCGTCAGCTTGAAGAGGCAACAGAAGCAACAAAGAAGCCCAAGGGCAAAGCTGTTAGGGGCAGAGGCAAGAAAAAGGTCGGGTCGGTCGAAGAGCAGAAGAAGAAAGCCCAAGCAGATTTTGCTAAGGCTCTTCCGACTGAGATCCAAGTTACTGCTCAGAGTATTCCCACTTCTACTCTAACACCTGAGCAGATAGCGGAAGATCAAGCAACCTGGGAGGCGACGCTGCAAGGTCTGAGTCTCAGGCAAGGAGACAGTAGAGCAGCCGCACTCCGCGAAAAGAAAAGGACAGCTGACTTGGCGAAAATGCGTAGCTTATCTCTCAAGCCAGCAGCTGATCCGAGGAGGCAGATCCCACGAAGATCCAAGTTCATCAGAGGCCCATATGTTAAGAATATTCCTATCCCGCATGTGGATAAATGGGTGCCGGCTGATATGAACGTACATTGGGAAAGCCTGAAAGAGGATTTTATTAAAGGCTATTTTGTATGGCGCATTTATCCTCTCGACTGTCCAGCTGATCAGTTATTCGACGAACTTATCTCGAGATTTGATATCTCATTCAGAGATCGGCTGAGACAGATTATGGAAGAACGAGAATATTCCCTTCCGTGCCCCGGCTTTCCGACGTATTCCACCGCCAAGAACCGCTAGTGGATCGCCGTGCACGAAGGATATTGAGAGAGAGATAGAGGAAGCCGCTTTCCATCCGGGTTTGCTACCCGACAATCCTCTTGACAACGAAGAAATCCGAGGAGATCGGGATCGAGTTTACAAGTATTATTACACGGATCCTCCCGCCGAGAAGTCTGCTGATTTCAAGAAAAGGACTCAACGCTTCAAGCGTCAGCAGTGATTTCTCCTTTTTGATTTCTGTTGTAATAGCTGTAGGAGCTTGTACTTCATTGATTATATATATCAGTTCCTATTGCTTGTTAGACAATTACTCATTGTCTTCCAGCTCTTTGCATCGTGTTTTTCACGACTGATCACTAAGTGATCTGACACACACTCACAGACAGTTTCTCTGTTTTTGCCAATCTCCCACCTACTGAAGTATTGAAATTCCTTTATTTTCTTTTCCCTCAGAATGTTGTAAGGGGGAAATTGTTGTCAGTAGGATAACATCTTTTATAGTTTAAGAGGTAGAGGTAGAGGTTTTGGCATCATCAATTAGGGGGAAATTTTTGGATATGAGTCAGTAGATGATACTCAACTGTTGTTCGGTTAAAAGAAAATTGGGGTAAATCATAGTAGTACTATGGAATTGAAGATCCCAAAACCTAGCTGATATTAGTAGATTAGCGTGTCGTTAGGATTAGCTGATGTATAGGTTAGACTTGATGTATTGATTATTATTATTTTTGTCTAGTCCTGTACGGGGTAGTTGTTGAACTGATCTTCTGTCGAAGATCATCAGTGTAATCGCTTGTGTTCTTCAGTCAGCAGCTGATCTTCCACTCAGTCGAAGACAGCGCATCAGCTGACAAATCATCAGTAGAAGACTACTCCCGGTGATAGTCATCGGCGGAAGAACGAGAAACAAGCACGGCACCTTCCTGCTCGCCACCGACCTACTCGGTAGATGCCGTGTCGGCCGACTCACCGAAGAAGACAGAGACTTTTCGATCACCGTATCCTACGAAAAGCGACCCAGCTATTCAAGTCTTTTCGAAAAGTTCAGCAGAAGACATACGAGGTTGTTGAATGGTCAACTCTGACATTCTCACCAACTACAAACCTCGACCAATGAGAAGTCGACAACGCTTACCTACTCTACACGAAAAAGCTCTCATGAATAGTGCATTAACCGCCCGCCGCAACAAGTTCGAATTAATGACCGTTTTTCTTGGAAGCTTGTGACACGTGGCATCATCGTCTCCAACGGACATATGCCATAACTCACAACTATAAATAGAGAAGTTTTTGAAACTCCGAAAAAAAGACGGAATTTCAAAGGGACAAACTCAAGTTCATAAACGCTCTAGAACACTCAAAGATCATCCAGAGGAAAACTTGCATTCTTAGAAGATTTCTTAGTTTTTCTCTCTAGAGTTCTTACATCCCTTTCTTCTCTAGACTAAGCTCATTGACATATTTATAGCTTAGATTCGAAGGAGTTCACATTTAGTGAATTGTTCTTATTGTAAGAACTCCTTCTCAGTTGGAGAAAATTCCCTTCCCTTTCAGACTTAGGTTTGGATTGTAAAGTCGCTAAGGACTATAACTTAGAGAGGCTGTCCAGGTGCGCACAGTATCCCCGCCGAGGCTTGCTCGGAATAATCAACAAGTTCTCCTGCCTTGTTCAGGACCGTGGACGTAGGATCTTGCGTATCCGAACCACGTTAAATCGCTTGTGTTCTTTTACTGTTTTATTGCATAGCATTCAACTGACTTGAAAATCATAAGCTTGCATAAAACGTATTTTATAAAGCGCACAGCCAAAAGATTTAACTTGCTAAAACGTGTTTTCAAAAGAGACAAATTCCGGGCCCCACACTTTCCGCACAATGATCTCCGACCGATTCTCAAAGTACCGACAACGGTCGGTAGGGAGAGAGCTTCGCAGGCCGACTCACTCGCTGCCCCGCGATCGAAGGCTTATTTGGCATTGTTCATCAGTTGCAATCATCAGCTCAGCTGACCTTCACCGAGAAAAAGAAACTGAGCTCAGGTGTATTCACCCCCCCCCCTCTACACCTGACTTATCGTCTCCGGACCAACAACATCTCACAATTGTAGCAGAATATCCTAAAATATTTTATCCTAATCATCTTAAATTGTAGCAGAATATAGCAGAATAAGATTAGCGTTATTACGAAATATCATAATTGTTCCTAAAATATACTTGCATAAAATTAGGGATTATACAACAATAATTATGATGAGATTATATTTATAAGTTTTCATAAAAGTTTTGAAATTCAGTAAATAAAATATGAAATAGAATAACATACCGTATCCATATTTGTATTTTTCTTTATGCCGTTTAGCTCTGTTTCGATGCTTTAACGGTGGAACACACTAAAACTCTAAGATGGTTGATTTGAAGAAGAAAAAAGATATTCATTGAGGAAGTAAAGATAAAAAGTAAATACAGTTCAATATAAATAGAAGAAATTGTAGGTTGGTAATAATTAATACTAACATAAATAAATCTGAATTAATTAATTAAAGGACTGAATTATCATTTAATTGATACAACTACTCAATTAATAGTCTCAATTTTAACAATTCTATATTCTGACTTTTTCCTTCATTAATTAACTTTCTTACTATTAAACAATTATCCTTAATAAAATCTTGAATTAAATATCTTTAAATATTTTTTCTCTCTTACTAAGTCAAATTTAATAGTCAAGTGGGACCTACATTTTTGCGTAAAAAGCTGAATACGTCATGACTTCATTCTCAAAAGTGTAAAAAATGGTTATTTACATTACATTTTTTAAAGTGTGGTTATTTAAATTATTTTGCTATTTTATTTGGTTATATTTATGTATTTCCCCAATTTATTATGTACAATTTTGGGAGCGTAGTTCCACCCTCTTAGATTTAGTCATGGGTAACAATGACATTTCATTGTAACTTAGGTTTTTTAATGCGTATTAATAGAAAGAGCTACTTGAGATAATAAATACTCTCTCCGTTCCATTTCATTAGTCCACTTTTTTTTTCGACACATAGATTAAGAAAGTTGTTTGTTGTGTGTAAAATAGATAAAGTAGTGGGGTCCACTTGAATATATCAGAGTATTATTTTAAGTTAAAAAGGAAAAGTGGACTAATAGAGTGGAACGACCCAAAAAGGAAAAGTGGACTAATGGAGTGGAACAGAGGGAGTATAAACTAAAAAATAGTCACTTTAATATACATACACTTTATAAACTTGACAAAGTTGAAACTGAATGATTTAGCGTCATATTTAGTATTGATGGGTTTTGAACGCATGAACGGAAATAATTATTTTTATATTTTGCTCATGTCGTTACTCATTTTTGTCACAAAATATAGGAAATAAGTAGAGGGCAAAAGAGGTATTTACACATGCACAGCATGTGAGCATACTTGCTATATCCCCACGTGATAGCGAATGCAATCAACGCACACGTGTCGCACCTGAAACTTCAATTACCTCACAAACGACGCCGTCCCCTGCTTCTTCCAACAGCTATTTTTTCGCGCTTTCACGAGATCCTATGCTACTTTGAGTGCGTTGTTGTCTCAACTCTCCACACTTTCCTCACATTTTCTCTTTCCGTTCCCTCGAGTCGCGAATTCGTTGCTTCCTTTTCTGTGCTTTCTCTCTCCTCAACCCTCCTCTCCCATGGAGGCGCTGCACGCCGCCCCCTCGAGAAATCTCGGCATCAAATTGACGGAAGATAGAGTCTTTGATTCTTTTAGTGGTGTTAGGCAAGTGGGATTTACTCGTTTGTTGCCGGGAAAGAGAAAAGAGCGATCTATAAGCGTTAGAAGAAGAGTATGTAAAGAAGATGAAAATGGAGGCGAGTTCGTGAGTAGAAGCAAGGGGCCGGAGGAGGATGGGGTTTTGCTGGGAACTGAGAGAGATTCTAGTGGCTCCATCGTTGGATTTCATTTGATCCCTCAGTCTGGTAATAATTGAGATTGGACCGGTTATATCTTTATTCCTTTTTTTTCACAATTTCGCCGTTGATTAACTGGTTTAATGTTCATTTGTTTGATTTTCATGTGTATTTTATCCTGGCTTATGTATGTGTTTTTGTGTTATACTAGGATAGTTTCTTTCACAGTCTGCAATTGACCTTTTTGATACATTTAAGTGAATACTGTTGCTTATCGTTGTAGAATGTTAGTAGAAAAGTTGGTAAATTTCTGTCTTTTGTCTAACATTGATGATCTATCTATACACTGCATTAGTCCGTTTAGGATTGTTGTATTACAGAAGCGGCTCTGTGGTTGTATAAGATTAGATAAGTTCGTTGGCTTTCTTTTTCCGTTTGTAGACCACAATTAAGTGAATGCTGGCGATGGAAACTCGTGTTTATTTAATTTTCAGCTCGTTTAGAGGATATTATGGTAAAAGATTCTGTTATGGAGCCAAACCTTATGATTAAAACGTATTAAACGAAGATCTCTGGTTCTTTAAATTGAATTGGACTTATTTTTGTGTATCAAAGTTTTTCTTTCGTTTTTTAGGTTTTTGGAAGTTTCAACTCATTGTATTATCTAGGCCATGTTTGTCGTGTTACCGTGATTCCACTGAGTTATTCCCAGAAACTTGATATGCCTATGTTAACTACTATCATGTAGTCGTCATAGGTGATATTTGAAACATTCAATTACATACAAGCGATAAAATAAAGAAGCAAAATGGACAGCTTTTAACTATTCTCTTTTTAGACCTGCAGCTGAAGATGCTATATGTAATATTGAAAGATACAATACTTGGGAAGTAAGTGCTGAACTTTGAAAATATAATGCTTGTTTTATCACCATAAAGATAGTGAGATCCAATGAACTTTTGTTTGTATATGATTGAGCTGTATGGTTGGTCCTTTTTCTTTCCAGCATTTGTTCTATTTTGGTAATTTGTACGACCTTTTCCATGAAATATTCAGGCAATCCAAGTTCTAAGGATAAATTTGTCCAATATCAGGAATATGCGATGTACGAAACTTGGAAACACAAGAAACCGAAACTAATGGGGTAGATAAGCCGTCTGAAGAAATTGAAACTAGTGATACGACTTCACCCAAGACAACCTACAATGTGGTTTTTGTTACTTCTGAAGCTGCTCCATATTCTAAAACTGGAGGCCTAGGAGATGTTTGTGGTGCACTACCAATAGCATTGGCTGCACGAGGGCACCGTGTAATGGTCGTCTCTCCTAGATATATGGACGGAGGTTCATCAGACATAAAGTTTGCCAATGCTGTTGATATTGAAAGGCGGACCAAGGTCTATTGCTTTGGTGGTGTGCAGGACGTCGGATTCTTCCACGAGTACAGGGCTGGAGTTGATTGGGTAAAAAGTTTTAGCTTTCTTGAAAAGATTTAGCTCTTGTCAGCTCTATGTATCACAAACCCGAAAGGTGAAAAAGAGCCGTTTTTGTCTTTTAAAACTGAGATGGTATAGAATTAGGAATATCCGGTTGTAGCAAAATATGATGGCCTTTCTTTGACTTGCTCAATTGTGTGCAGTGATTGTTTAGTTTTTCGTATTTTAGGTCTTTGTTGACCACCCTTCGTACCAGCGACCTGGAACTCCATATGGCGATACCTATGGTGCTTTCGGTGATAACCAGGTAAACTGTTGATTCTGTCCGAAGAGACATATCTTTCAATTTATTTATGAGAATTAAGAATATGTAGTACATCAATTGGTACTCCTTTTGGATCTTATTAGGATAAGAGATAGGACTTTTCTCTATATCTCGAGAGGATTCACTCCTATGACATATTTGACTCTATCTGCTAATAGTGACATAGTTTTGATATTTCTTACCGACAAACAGTTCAGGTTCACATTACTTTGTCATGCGGCTTGCGAAGCTCCCTTGGTGCTGCCGTTGGGAGGGTATACTTATGGAGAAAAATGTCTATTTGTTGCAAATGACTGGCATGCTGGTCTAGTTCCTGTGTACGTGACTTATTTATCTTTTATTTTTCAAATGACTCTTTCTTCTTTAGTAAGGTCTCATCACTACCTTAGGCGTTGCTCGGTAGGTAAATGTGCCTGCAGTAGTGATATCAGTTTTATAGCTGAATTAACGTTTAGCTACTATGTCATGATTGTGGCTTAAGTAGTGTCGCTTGGTCCAAGTTTAGACTCGAAGTAAGTTGTGTTTCACTCATTATTTCAGACTCTTAGCCGCAAAATATCGTCCATATGGTGTATACAAGGATGCACGGAGTATCATTGTAATACATAATCTAGCCCATCAGGTGAGTATCTCTTTTTTTTCTTTTTGTTTTCATGTGAAAGGTATGATTTATTAAACTCTCACAACGCTTGCAGAGAGTTACATAGGGACTTTCTTATGTATTTACGTCTCATCAGATATTCTAAATGATTTTTGATACTATAGTAGGTTTATCTTCTCATACTTAGAATACATGTAACAATATATTCAACATATGGCTCAAATACTAATGACAATTAGTTCCATAACTTCCCTAAAAGATGTCAGATGTTGAAAAATTATTTTTGGCATATCACACAATATTTTTGTTTGTGATCTACGAATACAAGACGGGGTATGTGGTGTAGCACATTCATATCTCATTGCAGAAACCACGCACTTTGACATACGTTTTTGACGTGTTGGAATAACTGTAATGAGACATGAATGGCTTTGATTATCTTAATGAAGTAGCAATGATGGATGATCTATTTCGTGTCAAGGGAGTGGAGCCAGCGTTCACGTATAAGAACTTCGGATTGCCCCCCGGGTGGTACAAAGCGCTGGAATGGGTGTTTCCCACTTGGGCTAGGACACATGCTCTCGACCCTGGTGAAGCAGTCAATGTTCTCAAATCCGCTATTGTCACGGCTGACAGGATCGTGACGGTAAGCCAGGTAATATTACGGTACATATTATGCTATACTTCAAACATATCCTCGTTAAGAGATAATTGAATCAATTTTATTATAGATTTTTTATGTTTACCATGGCTATGGAAGTTGATCCTAAAAAGGTCTTCATTTTTCGAAACCTTTATGTTTCTGTTTCATCTGTTATTCCTTCTGTGTAGGGTTACTCATGGGAAATAACCACCCCTGAGGGTGGATATGGTTTACACGAGCTGTTAACTAGTCGAAAATCAGTTTTAACGGGTATGTCGTGTTTTTGGCATCAAGATTTCCACTTAATTTATCTGTCTTAAGAGTATATTATAAAGTCTTAAAATTTAAGAGTTGAGACAATAATGACTCATTGACATCATCGAATCGGGTTGATTTCGCTCAATGTAATGCTCAACTGCAGGAATCACGAATGGAATTGATATGAATGAATGGAATCCATCTAATGATAAGCATCTTGCTTCTTGCTATTCTGTCGATGACCTCTCCGGAAAGGTGGTTAGCTTAACGACAACTATGTTATTGCGGGACTAATTTAGCTACGTGGCAAAACTTGGCTATACCTCTTAATCTCGCTTCTGTTTATTGCAGGTTCAGTGTAAGATGGCATTGCAGAAAGAACTCGGCCTTCCCGTCCGAGCCGATTGCCCTCTAGTAAGAACACAATTCTCCATCTTTTAGCCAAATACTTGGATTTGTTCTCAAAGTTGATGTCGTCGCAGATTGGGTTTATTGGACGACTTGATTACCAGAAAGGCATCGACGTTCTTCTTTCAGCCACTCCGGATCTCATGCAGGACGATGTCCAATTCGTAAGGCTACCCTTTTTAAGCTTGCGTATCTGTGAAGTAATTTCGAGTCTTAAGATTGTGAAATGTAATTTTATCGAGTTTCAGATAATGCTTGGATCCGGAGAGAAGCAATATGAAGACTGGATGAGGCATCTTGAATCGACTTATAAGGACAAGTATCGGGGTTGGGTCGGGTTCAACGTCCCAATTTCTCATCGGATTACGGCAGGGTAATCTATTATCTATGGATAACCTAATTAATTCCCATTTTCAATGACTATATGCTTATATGAGTAGCTATCTATGGATAACCTAATTAATTCCCATTTTCAATTACTATATGCTTATATGAGTAGCTTTGCAGGTGTGACATATTGGTAATGCCTTCAAGATTCGAACCGTGCGGGTTGAACCAGCTGTATGCAATGAGATATGGCACTATACCCGTCGTCCACCACACAGGGGGACTTAGAGTGAGATCAACTACTTAAATTGTTTCAGATTTCCGTTGAACATGTTATTGACACGATAAAATACGTTTTACTATTTAGGATACTGTACATAATTTTGACCCTTTTGCGAGGGAAGGCAGCGGTGAAGGTACAGGGTACGTGTCACTTTCTTCAATAACTCGGAACAGAAGGGACTAAATTTCTCTATTAACCAACTTGATAGCCTTATTTTATTTTTTTTAATCATAAATTCTGATATATATATATATATATATATATTTTTTTTTTTTCATTTTTGTGCTTGTGTTGAATTTTGGCATCTATAACAGGTGGACTTTTTCTCCTCTAACAAAAGAGAGTTTATTGAGTGTAAGTCCCAATTTCATAAAGCTATGATTTGCCACTTTAATTCTCTTATCTTAAGAATTATATTCTACAGGCACTAAGAGTAGCGGTTGGGACGTACAAGGAGCACAAGACGTCGTGGGAAGGACTCATGAAGCGCGGTATGGAGGGCAACACTTCGTGGGACAATGCAGCGATCCAATACGAACAGGTTTTCGACTGGACATTCGCGGATCCCCCTTACGCTGGCTGAGTAGGAGGAACTGCATATTTTGCTTGCACATTTTTGCTACCATTTTATAATAAAAAATTCATATAATTCTTCTGGAGTGTTGAAACAAAGCTTTGTGAGCTCAACTAATTGAAGACCCTTTTAAGTCAAACATAGTCGAGCTCGAATATGTAGTCTATCCAAACGAACTTTCATTATGGTGAAACAATATTTCGTTTATTAGGGTTTAGAGAATTTTGGTGAAGAATATATTTTTTTATATGTACAATTACGTAACTATTTTGTAAATGTACAACTGAAATTTACTTGATCTCACGATATTAATCTACTATCCATTATGTTTTATATGGTTTTATACACTTCTATATACAATTTTATAATATTTTATATAATGACATTCACCAACTACTCAATTTAACGACGTACTTATCACATCTACCCTGCATGATTTGAGTATTCCTGCACTAATTCATAAAATTTACTGAATCTCTCAATATAAATAATTGATTTTCACATTAATATTGTTCCCAAAATGTTGTTCTCTTGTTCATAATACCCTTTTTAGCTAGCTCATTCTGACAGTTAGTAATGCATATAATTATTTTTTTTGGTTCTTATGTATGTACTAAGGAGGTAAAAGTAATAATTAATATTATAAGAAATTAAGTGTATAATAATAATCAGAGAACATAGATGCACAAATAAACAATTTAAATACTAATTGATGAATTAATAGTTTTATATCTCATTATCTCGAAAGAACATTTTAAAATTAATAAATTAAATCCACTAAACTTAAATTTCCCTTGAGACCCAACACTATTTTTTATTTATTTGGTACTCTTAACAACTATACTCAACATTTTTTACTGCATTAAGATTTAGGATGTTCTAACTATTGTCTTTAAATAGTATAAAATAAAAAAGATTAAGGGTCAGTTTATTACATGGATTTACAACTTTATTATGGGAATGAGAGAGGGATGATACCTATAAAATGTTTGATATGTAGTTTAGATATCCTACTATGGGTTTATTGCAAATAGGTATAGGTTTTTTTTTTTATACCCGTACCTACTTGGATTTGAGTTTTCAAATCCAAGTAACCAAAATCTATATGTTTCTTTTAAAGAGTTAGTTTTTCTCTGTAATTTTAATTTTATTGTAATTGTGAGTTGGTGAAATTAAATGTGAAATATTAGAAAGAGGTGTTAAGTTTTCCAATGTTGTAACCCAAAATAATAAAATACATTATTCTTAAATCCAAACCAACTTAAATGATTCTAAAGGGAATACCATGTAAACATCAATTCAATGGCTATGTAATTAATTTATGCTGCGAATTCAACCGTAATTCTTTCATATAATATCTCATCATCTATCTATTACTATAATTATAACCTACATTTCATCAGCATTTGATTCAGAGCAAGAGGAGCTGGAAAATCTTGACATTCAATTTCATATTCCCTTTGAGAAGATTAGTGGGATGAGGAGGAAGGAGGAGGAAGAAGGCGAGAACTAAAAATGAAAAAAGCAAACCACGTCGTACAGTCTCTTTCTCCTTTTTTTAAATTATCATATTATGCAACGTAAATAATAAAATAATTGTCCTCGACAACATCTATTTTACATTTTTTTTTCCGAATATTATATTAAACAGGAATAGTTTCAAATATAAAAAAAAATGTTTTAATAATTACACGATAATGACAACAAGATTAATGTTAAGACTTAGAAGCAATTTTCTTTGTGTTAGTTTTCACAGTTTGTGGTTTCTGTTGTTGTGGCGTTGATTGTCCGAATCAAATTGGCTGCAATTTGGATTTAGGGGTGTTTGCAATAATTTAAACTTTTTTAAAGTACTTAAATTAAGAAAAAGTTGATAAAAGTAGTTTATTAGAGAATTTGAGGGAGCGTTTGCTAAAATTGCTTAAAAGCTCGAAAAGTTGAAAAAGAGTGTTCGCGAATATTTTTAATCTAATAGATTATTTTATAGTATAGTATCAAAATCTCTATTTCGGCCTTAATATTAAAATATCATATATGTTAAAACGTATCAAAATCTCCATTTCTTATTTTAAGCTTAATACATTATTTATATAAATTTCATTTTTTATTTAATTTAAGGTGCACTATTTTTTAAAACGTACTTTACTCCTTTAATGGTTTGAAAGTTTATAATATATTAATATTTGAAAAATTAATTATTATATAATTAAAATTCATAATATATTAATATTTATAGAAAATTAATACTTATATAGAAAACTAAGGTTTATAATTCAAGCTTAATTTCGGGTTATGAATTATTAATGAAGATAAGAATATAAATTGTCAACTTATAAATATTTACAAGATATAATCTATAAAAATTGCTATTTACCAACTTAAGGAACTTCAGCTTAAATGATCTAAAAGTAAAAAAAAATTCGAATTTAAGTTGTTGCAAAGACCAAAAACCGGCTTATCCTTAAATTAAGCTAGAAGTTGAATAAGTTAAGTTGTTGTAAACAACCACTTAATGTGTTGAATGAATATTCGATTTGAAAATCATCCGTTCAGTTTGCTGCTTCCTTTATATCGTTTGATTATTGGTGATGAAGATTGAATTTAGATTGCTTACCATGTTCTCTTAGATGTGCGTGACGGTTTTATTCAGTTTAGTGTTTTCTGAAGAATAATTCGAAAATCATTCGTTGACTTTGTTGCTTCCTTTATACCATTTGAAAATAATTCGACAAGCTGAAATAATTTATTTTTCTTTGTTTAGAATAACTATTGAAGTCATCAGGTGTCTCTGCCTCGTGTTCTATATTGGATACCTTAAAAAGGAACTTAGAGTTGCATTAATGCTTCAAAGTCAGTTGAGGTTGCCTCCAAAACTATCCTCCAAATAACAATAGGGATAAGAATGTTGAAAATGGGAGACGAAACTTCCTACAATAGTTTCTGACCCACAACGTTGAAGGCTGGTTGATTCCTTGGAGCAATAAAGTTATTTGTTGTGGATTTGAGGCATCATTCATTATGGAGTTCTTTTAACTACTCTCTCCGTCCCGTTATTACTAACCTACTTTTCTAATTGGATTATTTCACTATTATTTTTCATTTTTTTAAAAGAGCAAAAAATATTTTTTAAAAAAATACTTGAAGTTGTTATTAAGAGTCATGAGTTTTCGCAATGCTTCTAATAGGATACTGAATTGCTTTAAATACTTCATTCATAAATTCTTGGCCATATAATGAGTATTATGGCTCACTATAGACCAAACCTAGACGGTCTCTTACCAAAACTATATGATCATACAGTAATAAAGGTAAGTGCTTCCGTATGATTTGCATATCATAATTAGTATGGTCTTCAAATGCAATGTCTTTTGATAATGAGTTTGTTCGTATTCTAAGATGTCAGTCTTTAGATAGACCTGCATTTTTTCCTTTTCGGAGTGTTTCACTTATTTTATGTCTTTTTTAAAAATAGAAATAAATGAGTGAACCACAATCATCTAAACAAGTATACTCTAATATTATATACTTTTATACTACTATTTTACACATTTACACCCAATATCTTAAAAATCGTACGGAAACTAAATGATACAAGATCAATGGAATAAAGGGAGTATAATTTAATCAAGCTGAGCTCGCGAGATTCTGAACTAAATAATCTCGGACTTGAACTCGACTCGAAAAAGGAAGGTCTTATAAGGCTCATTCTTAAAATGAATAATCGATATTATTTTGAATTTACGGTTTATAGTGATCTTTTAAATCTATCTAAACACAATAATACAAGTCAGGTCTTCCTATGGAAACTCTAGAAGATTTTAAGTCAGGCCTAAGGTTGTCCTGCTGTGTAGCATGATCATTAGAAAGTTTCTTGATAAAGAAATAAAATTCGGGCGTACGTTAGACCAGGACTCAAAAGAATGTATATATTTTTTGTTTTTAATTTTCAATACTCCCTCGTCCCATTACACTTGTTTATTATTTCATTTCGATCTGTCTCATCTCACTTGTCCACTTTCTAAATAAAATAAATAAATCCCACGACTTTACCCACTCAGAATAATTCTAAATAATTAAATAATAATATAGTTCCAATTAATTATATGAGTCCCACATTTTTATTAAAACTAACTCATCTAAATGACCTCGCCGAAACCAAATTAAACAAATGAGATGAGTCGGAGGGAGTATTATTTATTATTAACGAAGCCCAATAGTCTGGGTTAAGCCCATATTTCAGTGGATCCATTAAAGAGGCCCGTTTCTATGAGAAATCACTATGCATGGCAAAATTTGTATCTATAAGATAATGGAATACGTTTTATTTTAAAAATTCACTCATATTTTTTAATAATAAATTACATTCGTGGAGCAATGCATGGTGGTTTGCTGTAAAATACTCCCTCCGTTCCACTCCATTAGTCCAGTTTTCTTTTTTGGGTCGTTCCATTCCATTAGTCCACTTTCATTTTTTAACTTAAAATAGCACTCTTATATATTTTAGTGGACCCCACTACTTTATACTACTTTACACACAACAAACAACTTTCTTAATTTTCGTGCCGAAAAAAAAGTGAACTAATGGAATGGAACGGAGGGGAGTACAATTCAATGCTGGGATTCCAACCTTATCACTTATCAGCTAAAGCAAATCTCAGATTCCAAGGGCAGATCTTAGACTCTAAAATATTCATGTCCATTGAATTCTTCTGATTCATATTTATATAATATTTAATTTTCAAAGGACCAATAATATTCTAGATTTGTACAGCTCTAGTTCAACAAGCTCCCTTCTTTAAAGGTTTCAAGAAAGGGGACAACTCGAAAAAGTTGTTTGTAATCAAAACTAAGCAATCAAGTAACCTCGGGATAGTGGCGCAACTAAGAATTTAGTTGCATGGGTGCTATAAAATACTCTATCTGTCCCACCAAGCTTATAAACTTTATTTTCGGCGTGGTAAATTAAAAAAGTTGATATATATTATTAATAAAGGTGTGAGATTCATACATTAGTTAATAATTTAGAATTAGTTTGTGATGTAAAGGCATGTGACCCATTTAATTAATTAGTATTTTTGAATTGATTTGAGTTGTAAAAGGTGTGAGATTTACTTCTTTTTTTAGAAAGTGGACAAGTTTGATGGAACAATTCAAAAAAGAATACTATACAAATTCGGAGGGAGTACATAAATACATTAGCACACTCATCCATTTTGTAAAACTACCTTTGCTAATTTAATCGAACCAAAACCTTTTATTGTATTTTTTATATATTTAGAATTACTGGTGGAGCCGTGCTCAGGATTAGGGATGCTATATATCACTCTTCTAATTGTTATTCCCTCCGTCCCATAAAATTTGTTCATTATTCTTTTTTGAACTATCCCATAAAATTTATCTAGTTTTCTATTTTAGCAAATTATTACAAATACTTTATTTGAAAATCCAAAATTTAGCAAAGTTTTACACACAATAAATAACTCTCTTTAAAAATAGCGCCAGAAAAAAAAAATGGACAACTTTTATCAGACAAAAAAAAATAGTGTATATATGTAGGGTAGAGTTTTTTGGTTAACACTCTTATTTTGTAAATCTGTGAACACCGCAGTTTTAATATAAATGTAATACACTTTACTTTAGATTTGATAATACTGCAATTTCCAATGGTGAAACTGCACTTTAGGTTTTTTCTTGTAATGGTCTGTCAAAAACTTCAATATTCCCAACGTTAAATACATTATATTTATATTAAAAGTGCAGTTTCACACATTCATTCATAAAATAAGAGGGTGTTTACAAATATCTCACTCCTATACATGTATATGTATTTTAGAAGTGCATAAAATATTAAAATATACTTGGCCGATGATTTAACACTTGCCCTTTTACGCGAATGTGTTCGAAACCCACCGAAACAAATGTTCTTTTCTTCCATTTTTAGTCTCATTTAGCACCAATCATCTTAAAATCCTAATTTCGCCATTTATCAGAATCTCCTTAGCATCAATGTAACTCATCTCGACTTAATGATAAAGTATGTTCTATGTGACAAAAGATCATCTGGCCCATTTTTGGTGTGTTATCAGTAAATAAATAATATTTTACTGATAACATGACCCATCAATGCACGCGTGGCACAGCGTGATTGGTCGATCACTGAGTGGTCCACGAAAAATGGGCCAGAAGATCCGGATTAGTTCTATGGCGACAAAATCACTTTCAAATTTAGGATGAATATTCATTAGTTTGCACCAAATATATTTCATCGGATCGACACACCATGATTCTTCATTTAACCTAGACCTCACTATTGGATATGATAGACCCCATTTGTCACATTTCTTGATTGCGGTATATGATCAGAAATAAATCCCACACGATCTTCTGTCTCACTGTCATTTTTAACTGTAAGCATCTAGGTGCTTACGATTCAAATTTTAGGATCATCGTAAGTACCTAAGTGATTACAGTTAAAATGTGAGTGAGACACAAGAAAGTGGGAAAGATGATCCGAATTGAAAATAAATGTACTCAAAAAAATCTCAACATCAGCTTAACTACACCTTGAACTGAGATACAGACCCACACCCGCCTCTCTTAATGTCTATTGCACATGGCTCGTTCTGTGGTTTTGGTACCAGTATTGACTTTTTGATTTATTTCTATGGTCCTAATCAAACAATTCAATTCCCATCAGTAACATGCTTTTTTTGGTATTATTCCACTCGTACTAACAAAATCCGACCTTAGAATTTCGGGTACATGCTATATTTGATGAAATTCGAAATATCGAGTCTAATTTGTACTCTTTATGCTCCACTATTCTTGTCTAAGTGGTGTTTGACGTGGAGTTTAAGAAAAGAAAGTGGGTGAAGGTGTGTTATAGTGAGTGAGATTTATTGTTTAATTGATTGTGGTCCACAAGTTATTTTCTTTATTTTCGGACGAAGACAAGAATAACGGAATAACCGAAAAAGGAAATGAAGACAATAATAACAGGACGGAAGGAGTAATTTATTTTTTGGATAGTTAGGTGGTTTTCTTTTTAATGATGATGAACCAATCATAGCGGACTTGGTCTGTATTGAATTCATGAGCTTCGATCACAAATTATGCACCTTAAAAGTTATGTCATCACAAATTATGCACAAATTATGCACCTTAAAAGTTATGTCATCTAAGGAAATGAAGACAATAATAACATGACGGAAAGAGTACATAATTTGTAATCTTAAAACTTATGTTTGCGGTGCGGAAAAAATAAAATAAAATAAAATAATTTTTAGTCCTTAAGTTGGTTCTATTTTAACTTTGGTACATTATGTTTAATCCATCATCAAGTTGCAAAATGATCCAATTTTAACCCCTTTTTATAAGATCAATAATAGATCCAATTTTAGTCCTATTGAAACGTGTTCATACGCCTTGAATTTTAAAAATAAAAAGAATGTCTCAATTTTTTCATGTGCAAAAAAATAAAAATCAATTTTAATATCAAGTTTGATTAATTTTATTTTTATATTTATTTTTTTCACAAGTGCGTTGATCTAAAATTGAACAAACTATAGGTTGATTTTACAAAACTGAATTATTTAAAATTGGACTTGAGAAACATAGCCAAAGTAAAATCGATATCACCAAAAAATGATTTTTCTTTTTAAATGAAATTTGTTTCTATTTACTGCTGCTACTGATTAAATTAATAAAGTTGGAATCTTTAGTTTGATCATAGCTTGAAAAGGGGAATAATTATAGCAATAATGAGACGATATTCTTTGGAGTATAGGATGGTTATTTTTGTTTCCTGCGTGTATAGTGTATGTATATGCAGGTTGTGGGGCTGGACAGAGAGATCGACAGCCAAGCCAGGCTGGAAAGATGAAAAATACATACAAGGTGTTCGATGAAATGCCAGAGAGACTTAAACATTTGTTTTTCTGATTTTGTAGCTGAAATTCTCGAGTATCGAAGTTGACAAAATTACCAAGAATCTGGCCCATCTGCTTCTCAGATTCAGAAACATGAATTGAAGAGGGCAAATGGGAGATAAAAAGGTGTGTCTGTAAAAAGTGGGTTTTCATGGACCAGCACTGAAAACTAGAAACAATGTAAGAAAGTATATTAATATTATAATACTAACCAGGGTGTTTGGTTTTCCTTTTCCCTTTCTTTTTTACTTGTATATATTGAGATGCAGAACACTTTTTAACTGAATTTTGGGAGCTCACACGTGCAGAAGAAGTTCATGATGTTGGCGTTCTCTGAATGTTTATGAATGATATAACTTGTTGCTGCCAGCAATTTTCAGTTGGGCAATTCTGCTTGCTTGGTTTTTTTACTTGAAAGTTGAAATTTGGGATCTTGTTTCGGCTGATAGATCTTGGGGAAGAAGGGTGTTTTCATGTGGTGATTCAAGAGGAATTGGCCCACAATTCTTGTAAGTAATGTTGTGCTGATGATTCAATTTCAAGAATTCAAAATTCTTATGTTGATTTTCTGCTTTCCAGTTCTTGTTCTGTGATGATTGTTAATCTTGAACTAGAGAGGTTTTCATGATAACCCTTTTCATTTTGCATACAATTTCATTGTGTAAGAAAGAAATTAGGCCAACTTTCTTGATTCTAATACAGTAATACTTATGTGACACTGCTCAGAGTTGGTCTGTTCTTATAATTCTGGTGATGGTCTGATGGATGAGAAGGGAATGTCTGGTTGCACCACTGTTGTATCCGAGGCACGTATCGATACGTTTTGTCCCATGTTGTTTGGTGTATCTTGTGCATATTTTGCTCTCAAACTGCTGCCAAATCCTGAATTAAGTTATGATAAGTGGTCAGAAGTGAGGAGCACAATGCTTAGAGGAAGTGCTCATCTTTTAGGACTACTCGTATGGAGGATTCAAACCGAGGAGGCGAACACCAGAAAACCGGAGCTTCTCCATAGGCTGGAGGAAGCAGAGAAACAGATTCAGGAGTTGAAGAAAAGAAGAAGTGAAGATGCAAGAGCCAATGAGAAAGTAGTCAGAATCGTCGCCACCCGTGAGCAGAGCTGGTATGATGAGAGGAAGAAGCTTAGGGAACAAATAGGCGGTCTCATGAATGATTTAAGAGTGTCGAAGATGAAGAATGAAAGATCAGTTGCTGAGTTGAACGAGAAGTTGAAGGAGAATGAAGCGATAATGCATTTAAAGGATAAGTCAATTGAAGAAGTGGAGCTCAAGAGAGTTGAGATTGAAGAGAAGGTCAAGAAGGCTGAAGCTCTTGTGGAGGAGATGAGGGAGAATTCGCAGCGCGAAGCTCAACGCCATGCAAGTGAAATCTTGAAGAACAAGACAGCGTTTATCGAGCTTGTGTCCAGCCAACGACAGCTGGAAGCAGAGATGAGTCGGGCCGTGAGGCAAGTTGAGGTGGCAAAGCAGGAGCTTGATTCAGTTCTTGATCAGAAAGAGCAGGTTGTGTTAATGACACAGAAGCTATCGATTGAGCTTGTTAAAACGCGGAAAGATTTGGAGCAGAAAGATCAGATTTTGTCAGCTATGGTGAGGAAGTCAAGAGTAGATGTAGCTGAGAAGCAAATGCTGTTGAAGGCCAAACAAGATAGGCATTCACTGAGAAATATGTTGTCTAAGCATGTGAATGTGAAGGCTATGGTTTCTCTGGATGGTGGAAACCGGAGGAAGACGGATTATCGCGAGTTTGAGAAACCCGAAGCGTATTTTAGTGTGGGAACTGATGAACAGAGTAAGATCCCAACTCTTACTATGAAACTTGCAATTTTTTTCAAGAATCTCATGCATGTAGAGCAACTCCCTTCCCTGTTGTGAATTTGAAAATTTGTTGTATATTTTGGTTTAATTGGTATGTTTAATTTGTTGATAGATGATGTTGAATGCATACAAAACTGGGACAACTCAGAGAGAGTGGCATATGAGTTTGCAGTTCAGCAAAGGCATAATCTTGAAATAGAAGCATTTGTGGAGCAACTGAGGCTCAAGGATGAGAGGCTAGAAGCTTTCCGATGGCGTTTGTTGAGCACGGAGATAGAGTCGAAGAGGCTGCAGACACACATAGAAGGGGTCGAACACGAGATCACACAGCTGAGAAAAGAAAACATGAGGGTCGAATCTCAACTCCTGGACCGCGAAACAGAACTACACTCCTTGAAAGAGCAGCTAGTGATGCAGTTCAATCCTCCGAATCTCCAGAAGCTGAACTTCGACTCCTCTCTGCACGAGGCGAATATAAGCCACAACACCGTATGGTCGAGAGTCAAGGTAATTAAAAGGAAGCCAGCCCAGAAAAGGCAAGAAGAGAAAATAGTTCAAATAGACGAGAATGAAAAAATTGATGAAGTTAAAAGTAATGAGCAGTTGAAGGATATAGTTTTGACCCTTCAATACCCACACAAGGAGGTAAAAGAAGGCCATTTGAGGCAGGGGAGTATCGATTCGGATGGTGCTGCAAATGTCGAAACGTCAACATCAGTAGTGCAAGAATCAAGCAAAAGAAGCAACAAAATGGATATTCATGCTCTTGGAGTTTCGTACAAGATCAAGAGACTCAAGCAGCAGTTTCTAATGCTTGATAGGTTGATGGGGAATCAAGAATCTGAGAAGAACAGTCAAACCAAAAATGTGGATATTGCAGTGAAGGGATTCTATGCTCTTACATCCATACTAAACAAACAAGTTGATAGATACCAATCACTCCAAGGGAAAACTGATGATCTCTGCCAAAGAATGGTAAAAAACCAAACTTGTTCTCTCTCTCATTGGATAAGTTGGTTATATTATTTTGTTTAGTGGTATTATTCGATTATACCCACTTCCTTCAAATCATAAAACTATCTTCACATTACTCAAGATTACACACATACCCTTGCTTTGTTCGTTAATCATCTGATTTTGTCAATCTCAAGACTGTTTTCGTCTCCTGCAGGCACGCGATCGACACATTTTCCCTTGATAGTTTTTAATTGATGTTGAATTTTCGAAATTGATTGGAGAGAGTGACATTTATGAAAAGTAGGGTTATTTGAGTAATCTTGGGTAGATTGTGAAATAAACTATGTTGTTTACTTTACCTATTTGTGTATTAGACAAAATTCGGTTTTCTTGTGTGCAGGATGAGAAAAACTTGAACTTGAGCTGTAGGGACTCTGCCATTGCAAGAACAGATGATGAAACCAAAAAGCTGGGGAACTTTCTAGAAGAAACATTTCAGTTGCAGAGGTATATAGTGGCAACTGGACAGAAGTTGATGGAGGTTCAAGGCAAGATTGCATCTGGGTTTCTTGATGTTCTTGAAAAGATTGACCAGCCAGAGAGCTTTGACATGAAGAGATTTACTGACAATATCAGAAAACTCTTCCAAGAAGTTCAGAGGGGGCTTGAAGTCAGAATATCAAGAATTATTGGTGATCTTGAAGGAACTCTAGCTTGTGATGGAATTATACATCTCAAGAAATAATGTGGCCGGGTTGTACAGGATTTCTTTTGTTTTTCGTTTTCGTGACGAGGAAATTGTACTAGACTAACCATGTGAGCATTGGTGGATTCGAGTACTATCACAAGGGGGATAGAATTGCTAATGCAACCACACCAGTTTGTCAAATTTTGTATTCTTCTGTGATCTGTTTTATGTCATTATGTATTAATTCTTGATCCGTCTTTATACCTTTATATATCGGTATATAACATGTTGACACGTGATACTTGCAAAACTATTATTATGAATTTTGATAAAAAAGTGTCATATATGAATATATTATGAGATTGAAAAATTGTTCCGATAGTTATTAAGGACTGAGTCCATTTGTTGCTGACCCAAAGTTATAATGTTTTGTTGGGTTTTACGTTTTAGATTATCCATATTTGGTGAGACCGGTTGGCTTGCCATTTGACGTGCATCATATTCTCTATATAATTCGGACCATAGGTGTGCATACATGATGTGCAATTTAAGATATTATAATTTTTTTAAATGTTTTTAATAATAATTATTATTATTATCATTTATATATTTCTATTAATACCTATCGTGAGGGCATTATGTCGGCTGAAACGATTAAAGAAATGAAAATTGTTCTTATTGTGAAAAACATCCTTAAATTTTATATTTAAAAGCAAATACATCCTAAAATATATTTTGGTGCAAAATTCTTTACTCTCTCCCTCTCCATATATATTTTTCGTAAACGTATAATATTTTAATGGAGATTTTCTAAATGTTAAAAGAACTACAAAATATATATTTGTTTTAAATTGAACAATTATATGTCTCTTTGTCACAAAAAAAAATAAATTATGAACTCATAAAATAACTTTAAATAACTATACCAATTTACATATATATATATATAGGGAATGGATATTATGAGATCCAAATCTTAAAAGAGATACGAGAACCGATCTCGTCCCTCCATTTCGCAAATCTAAAGCTCTCATTTTATCCCCAAAAGCATTTAAAATTAAATCAAAAAAGGAAAAAATACTATCATTAAGGGCAAATCTGTAAACTTCTATTTTCTTTTTACCCTACCCCTCCAAGAATCGTGTGTAATAGAATTCTTAGTTTCATTTTCGTTCTCCCTACAACTCACGAGTTTGTCCAGCTTTTCTTCAAATCGAAGACTTGGAAGTTGATTATTTATGGTGGGTTTCGAAGTTCTATGTTTCTTGAGTCATTTAAGCTCGTTTTTTTTGTCTATTTATCCCGATTAATGCCGATTTTGAAGATTGATTTCTGCACTATTTTCGATTTTTACAGAATTTGCAGAACAACAAGACTTAGTTATGGTTTTCGAAAATTTGTAGTTCAATATTTGAACAATGCTTTGTTTGGTTCAAATTCTTGAAGCTCGATGTCATTTCATATTTTTTTCGTAGAGTTTTTTCGATTTAAACAGTAGTAGTCCTTTTTTCCAAGTGATTAGGGTTTCTCTTGTTTATTTATGAGATGTATGTATCGATTAAGTATTGTTTTTATGTTGTAGATTCACTATTATAATTTTTGCATACGTAAGTACAATGTTCATGCATATGTATTTGTTAGTTTATGCTGATACTGTCACATATTCATGCATGCAGTTTGTGGAATGGGTGAACCGTGTCAGTCAATTGTGTCTCTTGAATCTGATGAATCCATTTACATTCCTGATTGCCCGGACGAATTGAAACCGTATGTTGGACGGAAATTTGTTACTCTTGATGAGGCTGAAATTTTCTATAGAGACTACGGAGGTTTGTGCGGTTTCGATATCCGTAAGTGGTCGATAAAACGACATGGGGATGGGTCTATTATGCGTAGATATTTAGTGTGCAGTAGAGAAGGAGAGAAATTCATGGACGTTGATAATGTTAATTCGAAGAAAACAAAGCGAAGGTCTAATTCAAAACGGTCATCTTGCTTTGCACGCGTTGTATTTAAATCTCACCCCGAAGGTTTTGTTGTTGATTTATTTCACGAGGCACACACACATCCTTTATTATTATCAACTCACAAACAATTCATGAGATACAATCGGACAATGACTTCCGTCCACAAGAATTTCGTCCTTAGTTGTGCGCGTTCTAATATTGGTCCGGTTAGGTCATATAGAATGTTTAGTGAGTTGGTTGGTAGTTATCAGAACATCGGTTGTGATGGAGTAGATTTCAAAAATTTTCACCGTGATCTTTGTATATGCGTTGAGGGTGCGGATGCACAAATGATGTTGGATAAAATGAAGGAAGCTCGTGATAGGAACCCGAATTTCTTTTACGAATATTTTACGGACGGAGGGGACAAATTGAAGCGTGTATTTTGGGCTGATGATATATGTATTGGCAATTACAAGATTTTTGGAGATTCGTTATCAATGGATGCTACGTATTCAACCAATAGGTACGTGTTTTTTCTATGCGGCTGATAAGAGTTAGTATGGTTTATCAAATTCATATTTTTTCGCATTGATAGTTTATGCATACCAAATGTATTATTTATGCACATTATTCATATCTTTTATGCAGGTAATCATACACATGCAAATTATATAGAAAATTCTTTTACTGATTTCATGCTCATGACTCATTTTATCAATGCTTATACAGAATAGATTTTATGCAAACTAAAGAATTTCAATCTCGACGACTTTTATGCAGTTACGGCATGATATTTGTTCCTTTCACCGGCCTCGACAACCACGGCAAGTGTATTACGTTTGCAGCGGGTTTGTTGTCCTCAGAGACAGTGGAGTCATATTCTTGGTTACTTAACAATTTCAAGACTTGCATGGGCGGTTGTCCCAAGTTACTAATAACCGATCAGGATCATTCCGTGAAGATTGCAATGGAGAATGTTATGCCCGAAACCCGTCTTCACTTTTGTATATGGCACATCATGCTTAAAGTTCCGGATAAGATTCCGGTGTCATTAAGAAAAAAACACTGATTTTACGAAAAGGTTTAATGACATTGTGTGAAATAGTGACCTGCAACCGGAGGAGTTCGACGCGAAGTGGAAATCAGTTTTATTGGATTTTGATTTGGTTGGTCATGATTGGCTTGATGGGATGTTTGACCTACGCCATTATTGGAATCCTGCTTATTTTCGAGACTTCCCAATGTCTGGATTGTTTCGCACAACATCCATGTCCGAGAGCGAGAATCATTTTTTCCGGACTTACTTAAAATCGAAGGTCAATCTGGTGATGTTCTATTTGTTGTTTGAGAGTGCAATAAATGCTCAACGACACTCACTGGACAAACTTAACGCAACGGATGATGGTAGTTTACCAATTTTAGTGACAACGTTGCCTTTGGAGCGAAGTTTGGCTGCAGTGTATTCAAACACTATGTTCTGTAAGGTGCAGGGTGAATGGGTTGAGGCTGTGAACGTGTGTTCTATTCAAAAAATAACCGACAGTGGTTGCGTGAAGATGTTTGAAATTGATGATAATACAGTTGGTGTTTTCAACGTTACATTTAATGTTGTTGATTTGAGGGTTTCATGCAGATGCAGGAAGATGGAGATGCACGGTCTGTTGTGCAGGCACATTTTGAAGGTGTTCAAGAATTCCAATATCAGTTGTGTTCCAGATTCTTGTGTCGTTTCTCGTTGGGGTAGAAATGTGTCTTTCAAGCGTTTTGATAAGTCTTGTGAAGTTGGGAATGTCGGTCATTGTGTTGCAGATGCCACCAAGAAGTTGTTGGACGTAGTATTCAAATGTGCGGCATTGGTTGCCGACAACCCTGCACGTATGAACGAACTCATCGTCGATTTTGATGATTTGGTCAACAAATATCAGATTGATGATGAAGGCGGTTCAAGTAGTAAGGTTAATCAAAACACGTTTGAAAGTTTTTATGGCTCACATATCCCTCAAGATGTCGAGGTTATGCCACCATATCAAGTAAAAACCAAGGGATCGGGCAGCAGACTACAGTCTAGGAAGGAGGCGGCATTGCGTGCTAAGTTGAAGCCTCAGAGGATGTATCGGAAATGCAACCAGATGGGACATCATGATTCAAGAAACTGCCCTAACGTTGAGGATGTAGAGATTCCTCTTAAGTTTTTATGCAGAACTTAGTAGAGACCTATGCACTGAACCATTTGCATTATTTGGACTAATTTGTATTAACTTAATCGGTTTACTTCATGTTATGTTTTTTTCATGCATACCACCGTAATTGTTTATGCTTATGTTTTATGATTTTCATGCATATATACTTTTCTCTCTCAAGTTCAACCTTTATGGTATTGATTATGTTCAAGGTTTTATATATCATGTATACCCAATTGATGTTTCATGCTTTTGTTTTATGACTTCATGCTTATCTATATATGTTAAGGTTTTATATTTCGTGCATATCATATTGTATTTTCATGCTTATGTTATGTATTGTTTGTGCATATACGTTTTGTCCCTATAAGATTGTTTACATATCTGAATACTCCTCAATTGTTTTTGGCATATGATCGAATTATGAATGCATAACTTAGAATACTTTAATATACCAAAAGATGTTTTTCACTACATTGCTTCCAATACCTAATCCTTAAAAAACATAAAGACCATCCAAATGACTAAGTTTATCCTACGAAATTATCCAAACGAAAGAGTCGCACAACCCAACATTCTAACTATCAAGCAATTCTTTGACACATTCTTTTGAATCAAGTTCATTCTCATCTGCATGTCCAACCGCCTCTAGTTCAACCGTCTCCTTCATTTTGTTGTCATCAAAATTAACTATGCTCAAACAATACCGCATCCTCAAAAGCTTTATCTGTTTGACACCTTTCCTTAGAAATCCCGTGTCCCAATTGATTAAATCACCCTTGAACGTCTCCATGTGTCTCATCAAATAAACTCCTGCAAGAAATTAATCATAATTATCAAGTAGTATTTTCGCAAATATATTTATGCTGACCATTCTCTTAATTTATACACACAGTGTTTTTATTTTATGCATATTAAATATTACCTGAATCCATAACTTTCGATCTGTTCCCCCACACTGGAATGATCATTTCTGGCTCGCATTTCTCTACCATCTTTGCACAGCTTGTGCATTTCATCTCCGTCAGGTATTGGTTCTCTTCCTCTTTCCTTTCCCGCTAGAACCGCCTGCAATTATAACATATTTTCTGCACATGACTAACGTAGTTTATGCATACACAAAACGGATTTTATGCAAACCAGGTTATTTATTATGCACATGACTCACGAATTTTATGCACACAACAACCGGATTTCATGCACACAAAGTTATATTTATATGCTTACCTATTCTAAATTTTGAATCACAGACAACAAATATTATATGTAGCATAAGAATTTGATTTTACATATGTTCATGCTCATATAACTATACAATAATGCTTATGCTCAATAATCATATCAATTCTTTTTCAGTCATATCAATTCTAAAATTCAACCAAAAAATTTGGTAATTCCAAGTTAAATATGTTTCTGCTTATACAATAAATAATTTATGCATACATAGTTTAAACTTTATGCATATATACGAAACTGTTTCACAGAACAGCAAACTAGACAAATTTTATGCACATATACAATTTGTATAATTTCGTGCTTATGCAATGCATAATTTATGCACATATAGATAAAATTTATGCTCATATTCTCATTGCAATAATGCTACAACACAAACATAGTATGAAAATATTACACCTAATAATGCATAAAATTAAATACATGCGTCCATACTATGACCTTTGCAATGGGAATGCGAAATTCAATATTGGAGGCCTGAAATTAACCAAACTAAATTAACAGCCCGATTACATTCACATCAGTATGAATTTGACAATGAAAACAAGCAAAGAACAGGGTAAAAACATTATATGAGCATCAATTGTTTAGGGTTTCAGAATTTGCTCAATTGTTTCTTAATTCCTTCAAATAACGAATTCATACCCTTCCATATTCACAAATCTCATTTGGTTCCCATAGAATTTCATTCACATTAACAATCATATCTCTACAACACCAAATAATCCATGGGTTTCATAATTTAAGTAACGAATAAGTAAAACATACTTGAATACTCGTCGATTCGAGGGAAATCGAATCTAAATCTTCGATTTCTTACTCGATTTCTGTCGCTTCTTCTCGGTGGTCGGTTATGGAGGAAAACTGTGTCTTCTCGGTGGTCGATTATGGAGGAGAACTGGGTCTTCTCGGT
Organism: Lavandula angustifolia; assembly: GCA_028984105.1. Taxonomy (NCBI): domain Eukaryota; kingdom Viridiplantae; phylum Streptophyta; class Magnoliopsida; order Lamiales; family Lamiaceae; genus Lavandula; species Lavandula angustifolia. Next base: position 33,218,977 of record CM054807.1, read on the forward strand.
TCTGTATCTGTCGGTTGTGGATAGAAGTTTTGGAGTAGTGGGTCTTGTAGGTTTTCGATGGAATGGAACCGCCGAGCTCGCAAATATTTTGAAACTGGTGGAATGGACGAAATGTTTCTAGCGCCCAAATCTATAATTCAATTCTATGCCCAAAACACCATTTTCTCATTTTTATTTTTTATTTTTAAAGAAAGAAGGGGTTGATATTGGACATTAGATTAGGACCGATCGACGCTTAGGATCGGTTCCCATATCTCTTTTGAGTGTTGGATCTCCCTAGATCCACAATATATATATATATATATATATATATATATATATATATATATATATATATATATAGGAGGAGGTTCAAATGTGAACAGCCTTTTATCGTGTGAACGTGTGAACACTGCACTTTAAAGACAAATGTACTGCACTTTAAAGGCAAACAAACTGTATTATAAAGTGCAATACTTAAAGTGCAGTACATTGTCTTTAAGTGCAATTCGTAAAGTGCAGTATTAAAGTGCAGTATATTTACCTTGAAAGTGCAATACGTTTGTCTTTAAAGTGCAGTGTTCACACGTTCACACGATAAAGGTTGTTCACACGGGAACCACTCCCTATATATATATATATATATATATATATATATATATATATATATATATATATATATATATACACCCACGAGCAACAAAATAACTCAATCTAATATGGCTGGGACATAAAAATATCCTTGAAATTGTTTTTGGTATTGTTTTGAGTTCTATTTATTTATTTATTTATCAGTGAAAAGGTAAACTCTCAACAAGAATTCTCTGTATAGTTCATAGAGAGGAAAGAAATAGGGAGGAAAAAATTTGAAGAGAAATGATAATTTTCTCTCATTTGGTTTAAGAGAGAAAGAGAAGGAAAAAAAATGTGTACCCACTTGATTTTTCTTTCTCTTAGAACATGAAAAGAAAAAGGAGAGAAAATAAAACTTGACGAAACTGACAATAATTGTCTCATATAATAATTTAGTACTCCCTCCGTCCCGCTCCATGTGACACACTTCTTTTCGGCACGGGAATTAAGAAAGTGGATGATAAAGTATGAGAGAGAAGTAAGAGAGAGAAGATGAGTGAGATTGTGAGAGAGTAATTGAGAGTAATTGATAAAGTAGAAAAAAGAAATAATAAAATAAGAGAGATAAATGATTAAAGTAGAAAATAGAAATAATAAAATAAGAGAGATAAATGATTAAAGTAGGAAAGATAAATGATTAAGTATGAGAGAAAATTGATAAAGTATGAGAAAATTCATGATTTTTTTAAAAAGTTATTTCCGTTTTTGGAAGTGTGTCACTTGAGACAGGACGTCCGAAATAGAAAGTGTGTCACATGGAGCGGGACGGAGGGAGTAATAATTTTTTTAAAATAAGAATATTTATGTCTTTTTAAAATAAACATTATTTCTTTCCTCTCTAATTTTCTACGACCAAGCAACGAAGAGAGAAAAGAAAATACATATTTCCCTTCTCTTTCTTCTATTTTTCTCTCAAACCAAACAACATATAAAATTTACTATATTTCTCACATTTCTTTTTCTCTTTATATTCTTTCTCTCAAAGGGTTAGTATTTAAAATTGTTAATTTACAATATTAAAAGAATGAGAGTACAAATACAATTTTGTCTCAAGATATATTTGTCTTCTAATAAAAATGCAAATATAATAATCATCACTCTCAGTTGTGGATATCATTTCTTTTGACTATTTTCTCTAAATATTAGTGGTCGCTTTGCGGTATGTGTAGAGCATGAAATCATATACTTCATTCTCAAAATTTATACTAAGATCTATTTGCTACTTCATATAAATTTTAACTTTACAACTTTAAAAGAAGTTTAGGAAGAATAAGTGGAGGGGAGAGGCGAACTATCCATCATTTGAATCATTGTTCCGCCGTTGTCAAACACAATGCTACTTCCCAACCCTTTAAACAATGCGTCTCCAGAGGGGCATACTTGGGATTGCTACTAATTCTCGGATTATCGACGATGTTTTTCATTATTGATGGTCGAGTTTTGACTTTTTTACTCGGGCATTACGAATGTAATGATGCGTGTGTAGTGATTGGCGTGTATTAGCATGTCGAATCCCTGCTCGGGCAGAAACGACACCTCTTGCTCGCAACTTTATTTGTCGGCACAAGCAATGCTTGTCCGCTGACGGTTATCTTGTGTTGAATACCTATCGTGAGGGCATTACGTCGTCTAAAACGATTGCATCACTGCCATGCGACGCTGTCCCTTGTGGGCGTGTGCGCGGGATGATCACCAAGGCACCCTCCGTGTTTCACACCTCTTTCGCCTACAATGGTGTTTGGGTTGATGACGCACAGAGAGATGCTCGTTATAAACCATTCACCAATATTTTGATAATGACTTTTAATCACGTAAATTCATCGTATTTTAATAAACTTTTTCAATATTTAGAAAGAAAAACAGTACTTTGAGAATTCTTTATGTATTTTGAATCTTCTAATTCTATCTATACACATTTACACAATCTACCATTTAAGTCTTATGGAAATCCTCTAGATCTATTTAATATCTTATCATGTCGAACTAAAGAGAAAAGTATGTATTATTAGGATGTCATTTTGGTTAAGATGTCTAACTTGTGGCCGAAAGTTACGGATTCAAAAGTTACTGAGACCATTAGTGTAAATTTACCTTATAAGCACAAAAAACAATGGTCGCGGAATTTCTCGGCATAACAAAAACACATAACAAAGAGAACTATATAACCATAGGCATATATAATTAAGAAATGTATGTATATTCTATAGAAATTATTATGTTACCCAAAAAAATTACTCACATATTTACGCTCTCAAAATTTTAATTTTAAATTTTAAATTTACTTTTCTAATCATAAATCCTAGATCTAAATTCTAATCCTTTTCTATTTAACCTAAAATTTCAAATTTCAAATTCTTTCAACCAAAAATGTCCATTCAGATTCCCCCAAATTCTTATGTGGGACCCACCCGCCATTCGCGGCGCAGATGGAAATGTAATTAATTAAGTTAGACTGAAGCATTAGCAACTAATCATGATTTGGAACACTTTATGTTCTCATCTAATCTAAACCAATTAATTAATCTCCAAATAAAGCTAAAGGTGTGTGGCCCTTGTAGGGGCCCACAAACGTAACTCTTTTTCTTTATTAAAAAATTAAATTTTTTTTGGAGGTGTTTGACCAATTTGATGTCACCTTTTAGTCTTTTACTACTCCCTCAATGCATTCAGACTCATCAATTTGACGAATTATTACCCACCAAGTTGGTTAGTGTTTGATTTTTGTTTGTTAATTTAACCACACCATTTTTAATTTATCAAATTGTAACAAAATTTGGTTTTTCACTATATTCATGGCATTAGCCTATTAAATTAAATTAAATAAGTAACAAAATTCACGGGATAGTGGTGACCCACGAAGCAGGAAAATGATTAGCAATTCAAGAGAGAGAAATAGTAGGAGAGAGAGAGTGCCCCATTTCTTGCTCCAAAAAGGTCTTTCATAAAAATCAAATCTTGCGACTCCAAAACGTCAAATTGCTTCAATCCCACCTACGTGCTTGCCTCAACGCTCTAACTACCATCATCCCCTCTTCATAATCGTGCTGTTTCTCGCACTTCTTTTATATCCCACCAACAATGTGTATAGTATAAAATAACATAAAATTCTCCGAGTCAAAATCTTTGCACCAAACCACTATAGTGACTTGGGTGTTTATTGGGCCTATCTTCTTTGCGTTGTCTGCCTTTTTGCCTTTGTTCAAAGCCACACTCTATGATCATCGTTGAACGACAAACTGATTGTTGGTTGCCCTTCACTTTTGCTTCTTTCTTCAGTGTAGAGCCACCATGCCCTGTGCGTAGAAATTCCAAAGACTGATTGAAGCTAAAGAAAGTATAGGTGAGTTCTTGATTCTAACAGCATTTATTGCTTTTGGAAGATGGGTTCTTGTTTTCTGTTGAATTTTCATTTATGTTGATGTTTTTGTGAGGTTTTGGAGAATTTGGAGTTTGCAATGCAAATTTGTGAATTTGGGTTTGTTAAGAGTTTTCTGCTAAAAAATTGCCTCATTCTGATGAATTTTTGAAATTGATTGAAATTTATCTCGAGAATTCTAATAATAGGGAGGCATTGAATGTTATCTTAAAAATCTCATAAATAATTTCAATATTGGCAATGGATGAATGGACCATTGGTCCAGTTTTGCCAAGATTGGCTTATTATGAAATATTAGTTCTTTAAGATATGGAGTTTTTAATTGGGGAAAGAAATTATGAAGCTTATTTCTTTAATGCATTGTTTTTTCCCTGCTAATCTGCTGGTTTTTGTCTCTGATTTGTTTGCTGCTTTTCAAGATTGGGGATGTAAAAGGGTGAAAGCATTATGTGTTGCTTTTTCAGTTGTTTTAATTTTCTTTTCATGTATCTGAATCCCATCCCACAAACCCTTCTCTCTTTCCTCCTTCTCCCTCTAGTAGGAAGACAAGTTTCATCTTTAAGTCATTTCTTGCACGGACCATATGTTTGATGCACTTGCTAGTCTTGCTTATTACTTATTATGTTTAAAGAAGCAAACATTCTTGATTCTTGATCTCGTTCTACTGGCTTTAATGGTTGTTGCAGGAGAAGGACTTTGTAGCTACTTGTAACTATTTTTAGTTACTCCTTCTTGGAGACAATGACAGCAACTGCTTCCATGCCGTTTCTCCGTGAACCGGCCAATTATGATGAGGTCTCTATGCAGCAGAGCATGCTGTTCTCTGATAGTTTGAAGGTATATGATTATATGTTTGGTGCTCCATTCTGCATGCTTCATTATTTTAAAGCTCGTTTGAATCATTACTTGCACCTTCTTACATTAAACTAGCCAAGAGAAATTTAAAAAAAAAAGAAAGTAAATTTAAGCTAAACTTGATTCAGGGGTGTTTGGAGTAGCTGAAACTTATTGATAAGTGCTGAAAGCTGCTTAAAGCAGCTGAAAGTAGAAAAAATAGTGTTTGGAATACTGCTGATAGAAGTAGCTTATTGTTACTTTTTAGAAGAAATATCTATTTTGCCCTTAGTATTATTAAATAATTATAATTTATAATAAATAAATAAAATTCAAAAATAGTTCTTATTCTATATTTATTTTTTGCTTTATAATTTTAATCTAATATTATAAAATATTAAATTAATATAAATATTATATAATACTATAATTGATAGAGAGAGGAAGAGACATGGTTAGTATGTTGAAAAAAAAGAATTCTAATAAATATTAGGGTTAGAGATATTTTTGAAATTAAATAAAGTTTTTAAGGGTAATTTGGTTCGAAAAAATTATAAGCAATAAGCTGAAGCTGAAAGCTGGGGTGGAGTCTATTTTTGACTCAATTTTAGAGAATCCCAGCTTTAAGCTGGGTGTCCCGAACACCTCCGCATCAGCTTAAAGTTGAAAACAACTTTCAATAAGTTGTTCCAAACACCCACTAAATTAGGTAGTAAATGTTGGAGAGGAGTTATTGTGAAAACTCCATGCTAAACAGTTGGTTTGATTAGTTGGATTGTTTATGCCTAAATCAACCTTACGTTTCATATCTATGTCGAATACGGGCTCTGTTTTCGGATCCTCGTATTGCTTCTAAGCCTTCTATACAATTTGAATAAGCTTTTTAACATAAAAACATACTGTTTCTTCAGGATTTGAAGAACCTTAGGAAACAGCTCTATTCAGCAGCGGAGTACTTTGAGTTGTCTTACACTAATGACGATCAAAAGCACGTGTGAGTTACTTTTTGGGTCGATGAATTGCGATATTCCGCCTCTTCCTTATCAAAACATCAATTTCTTTAAGAAGACTTCATCGTAGATTTATCCTTTAGAACGTATCTGAATGTGCAGAGTGGTGAATACGTTGAAAGATTACGCCATTAAAGCTCTTGTCAATACGGTCGACCATTTGGGCTCCGTTACATACAAAGTCAATGATTTGTTGGATGAAAACATCGACGAAGTTTCAGGAACTGAGCTTCGCGTATCTTGCCTTGAGCAGGTATTTTCTTTGTCGAAGACTTGCTGTAATCTTGAATCTGTTGGACGATTTGGACAGAACTAGAACACGGGCTACTTCAATGCGCTCTCGTTATGATGTGGGATATCCCACATCGACTCCACACGCAAGTGTGGAGTGATATATAAGTGAGTGTCAATCCTTTCCCTACAACCATGGTTTTGGGGAGAGTTAGGGCTCCTTGCTCGATGTGGGATATCCCACATCATAACAGCCTCATTTGCTGTAATCTTGATTTGGATTTAGAACGATCATATTCATATGATTTGATTCATATTCATTTGCTATAGTATTGATTTTTTTCGTTTTCTACGTGATTTTAGAGACTACGGACTTGCCATGAGTATATCGACCGTGAAGGCATCTCTCAGCAGTCATTAGTTATAAACACTCCCAATTACCATAAAAGATACATCTTGCCAGGTATATAAACCACCCGTCAGTAATTTCCATAACCAGTAATATCGTATTGTTTATTTCCGGCACGGAAATTAAGAAGCTTGACTTTTGTGTGTATAATAATGTCGGTCCACTTGACTTTCATGAACTTTTAGCTTATTTTCTTTTTGGAAAATAGGATAGTATTATTGGGACGGCCCAATCGGGAATGCGAGACGGTATTATTGGGACGAAGGGAGTAATTCTCTCTATATATCTAACGAACATGTTTCTCTATCCTTTTTTATGTTTAGTGGGAGAGACAATGCATGGATCATTACGCGCCAAATCCAAGCACCAAGGTTGCAGCCTAGACAATGGAGATGAGTGGCATCACTTCAAGAATGGTAACCTTTTCTTCTATATACTTATAACCTTCACTCAAGTGTTTGTGTTCGTAAACTTATTACTCTGCAGCTGTTCGAGCTACAATCCACGAAGCTCCACCATCTACACACAGGTAAGTTTTACGCTACTGAACCAACCACTCGTATACCGATGATACTAGTCGTGAAAGTACTAAACCAAACATCGTCTTGCAGTAAAGGGCGATTCCCATCACCTACCCCCAAACTCGTGCAGCAACCGGGGAAATTCGCCTTCTCTAAAAGCATGCCTAATAAAGATCTAGGTTTATTCCTCATTCACACAACTAGTGTTTTCAAATTTTTTTTGCTTTCTTAGAGTGATGAGATTGAGCTTAAGAATTATGATGTTTCTTCAGAAAAGAGAACAGTGTCACCTCACCGGTTTCCACTTCTACGTTCGGGCTCCCTCTCGAGTAAGCCTTCAACTCCAAAAAGCTCCCGTCCGAGCACCCCGAATCAAAGCCGGTCCACCACCCCAAACCCGTCCTCAGGAAGACAACCGGTGAGACACTATCCCTTTCCTCCGCTTCGATCGTGAAGAATTCCGAATTTTCTAAGTAATATTTGGGGAAAAACTATTTGCTCCCTCTAAAGTTGCAGACCCCCCACCCCCCTCCCGCGACCGATTTTTAGATTTCACCCCGTAATTCTTAATCTTTGATTCGCTCATGCCTTTATTTGGTTGAATATGGCAGTATATTTCGGAACCAAGAAAATCGGCTTCGATGCGGATCCGTGTGGGGAAAGAGAGTCCAAAGGAGTTTGATCAAATCCCCAGCAAAAGCAAACGCTTGCTCAAAGCTTTGCTCAGCAGACGCAAGTCAAAGAAAGATGACACGTTATATACTTATTTGGATGAATACTAGTGAGAATGAATCAAGGGAAGAGAGAGAAAGCCACAGTTTCATATCCTCATTTTATCGCAAGTGTAATTTGTTAGAAAACATATTGATAAATATTTAATGCCAGCATTACAAAATCATAATCCAACTGTGGAAATTCAGAAGATAATAACTTGCACATAGTAGCACAGAAAGAAAATCATAATCGTGGAAATACAGAGAGAGGAGAGAGATACCAACCGTAGTCCCATTTACTTGGGGTTCCGGTAGTAACAGCAGCGGCTGCAGTCTCCATCTTTGGAATTTGAAACTTGCAGCGATAAACGAAGAAGAAGCGGCTGGTTTAGGTCAAGCAGGGGTGAGTCGGTTCGGTTCGAATTGTTATATTATTAAATTTTTTGGATAATTAGGTGGTTTTTTTTTTTTTCTTTTCCTTTTATAATGGATAGCTACATTTGGTGTGTGGGTAAACTCCACATAGATGCTGGGGAGATTTGATCCTATCCGTTATCACTATTAAAAGGATTAAGCAATGAATTAGGATTAGGGATTTTATGTTTTTTTCCTTTTTCTAAATAATATCAATGAAATAATTTTGAACAAAATTGGGAATTTGTGCACTGAAAAACAATATACTCCCTCCGTTCCAATTATCTTATCTAATTTTTCAATTTGGGTTGTCCCAAAGATATTGTCCATTTTTAGTAAATTATTACAAAACGATTTTTTTGTAGGACCCATAATTTTATACAATTTTACTAACAATTAACAATTCTTCTTAAAAACCCCGCAAAAAATAAATTGGACAAGATAATTGGGATGAAGAGAGTATTATGAATGGGCAACAAATAAACTATACGAAGCTTAAAAATACAATATATAGGATTTGATTCAATGGAGAAAATGACATTAGAGCGAGAACTAAGACCATTCTTGCAGTGGTTAGATCGATCCAATTGGATCGATCCATCGAGTGTAATTTAAAGTGGGAGTAAGCGACCAATTTTCGCGAAAATACATTTGCAATAGAAAAACGGTAATAAGGTATTTTTTCTTTCTAATTTAGATTGAAAAGAAATTAGAGAGCAGAAACAAATCATTTCTTCCCCACCCACCCGCTCCGCTATTATGAGAAAACCTCGTCCTCCTTTTCTTCAGCAAAATCGAGATTGAACCACAAACGTGATTACATCTAACATCAATCCAAGAAAAATCGAAGGTTATGTGTTAATCACTTAGTATTCTTACATCGATTCATGTTCACTCTTCCATCTTACATGTCCGAGATTGAGGGTTCACACATCTGAGATCTTACATCTTCGATTCTACCACGCAGAAGCATAAATCGAAGGTTGGAGAAGGAGATTAGTGCGATGGCGGCGAAGACGCAGAATGAAATGCCGGAAGGAACTGTCGACGAAGATGTCGGTGCAGAAGGTAAGTGTTTTCATAGTTGGGCGGTTGTCACAACCCCCGTACAATCGAGGAAGAGGAGAAGTATTTAGATGGAAGGAATGGCTAGATGGCGAGATCGGGAGATGAGACGCGCGTGAACGTCTTGATGATTGACCACGTATTACCGTATTAGTATCTAATTTTCGTATTAATTCCTTTAGTTATATTTGGTTAAGTTGCTAGGATTTAATTAAATTATGTCTTAATTGGATACTTATATATATCCGCTACTGCTTATTGAGTTGGTATCGAAAGTTAATTTTCTCTATTTTTCTCTCTCAATTCTATCAACTCTTTCGATACTCTTCTCTCTCTCAATCAATTCTCTTTCTCTCTCAATTACTTTCTCAATCAACTCTCTCATTCTCACGTAATCATATTTTCCTTAACAATTGATCTCTTTCTCGTGATTATCTCTGGATAGATCTGAAAAATATGTTTAACAATCCGGCGGATCGGCACCGGGTTGTTACAGTGGTATCAGAGCAACGTTCCTGCGACTATGGGCTACTTCGGCAGAAGGCGATTAGAGCTGGATATTCGGATCGTCAACTGACGGCGATCGAACAATCGATTGCGGCGGCCTTCGAGCGAGAAATTGCTCGCTGTGTTAAGGAGATAAATAGAGTGTTTGATTATTACACTCGTAGATCGGAGGCTCGCCGACGAGCATACTGTGGCTGGTATTCTGAAACTCCAGCTCAAGCTGAGGAGCCACCTGTTGTTGTTTCGATCTCCACTCCGGCAGCTGCCCCCGTCACAAACCCTCCTGTCGCTGCTCCGGTCTCAACTACGCCACCTGCAGCTACTGCCGTTGCTCCGGTCTCAACTACGCCACCTGCAGCTACTGCCGTTGTTCCGGTCTCAACTTCGCCAGCTGCAGCTCCTGTTGCAACGCCTCCGGTTTCGGCCCCACTGACGGCAGTCAACAAACCACCGACAGCTGCCGCCCTAGTTCCGTCGCCGCCAACTTTCCCTCTCACTGTTGCAGAAAATGAGGGAATCATTTTAAAAGGCAATACAATCCTCGCATCCTCAAACAGCCGAGTCTTGAGGACAAGACTCCCTAAAGAGGGGAGTATTGTCACACCCCGTTCTGGAAGGAATAAGTATGGAAAAGGAATGATTGCTCCGAGTGATAAAATCGGCATCGGATAGGAATATTTTCGGACTACGGAGCGGGAAAGTGGGAAAGTGTGGATTCACTTCTTTAATTATTATGTTTTATATTTAAATATGTTTATGGTAATATGTGTAGCCTATAAAAGACATGTTTGCATAAAGTTATGAAGGAATCAATCAAATGAAATGAATTATTCTCTCTGCACTCTCTTTTCTCTCGGCTCTCTCTCTCTCAAATCAACTCTCTGCTCTACTCCAATTACTCTTTTCTTTCTCTCTCAACAACTCGATCTCTAACTCCTATCTCTCTCAATCCCACTTCTCAATCATACTCACAATTGAGTTCAGTCCAAGATCCTTATAATATGTTTAACAATCCGGCGAGTTTTCACCGGGTTGTTACAGCGGTTGATTTGCGGCCGTGCGTATTGAATTCTTCTTGAAAATATGTACAGTTGTTCTTTACAAACTAAGGTTTAGGCTAGAGAATTGTGTGAGGTTGTTTATGATTTGTAGTCGACAATTGATGAAATAATTGATGAAATACTGTAGTTTTGTGGGTGTTCTTTAGGAACAAGGGTTCTTTAATTAGTAGGGTGTTTTGAAACCAGAGTTCTTTAGATATTGGATTATTGATGATACACTTTTAGTTCATAATTGGTACACATTCTTTACAAAAGTAGTACACTCAAGTAATTGATACACTTCTGTTGGAAAATTGTTTAAATATATGTATATTATATATATATATTTATATTATTAATTATAATGGAAAGTTAATTAGCATTTATTACTAATTTGACTTGGGCAAATCTCAGCCCGTTCGATCGCATTTTCGAGCCTCGATATTTATCTAATTAATGTTTTGAGATATATGACGTTGATCTACGTTTCGAGTAGATAATTATAGTATGCTTAATTTCTCGATTGCGATTTTCGGTGAGTGAGAAATAGTGGCTCGAAGTTTGGGGGACAAAACTAATATGTTACCTAAAGTGGAGGAACTTACCTTATTCGGGTTTTGGAGAGTATTACATTGATCAATGTCCCACATTGATAAATGAAATAACTTTAATGTGGTATTTAAGTCTCTACCACATTGTAAGAGATAACAAAGTGACATGTGGTGGGCTTGGGCCTCACATGCTCATGCGCGCGAGCCTTTTCGCCGATCGCCTCACACGCGGCGCGCCGCGCCGCACCGCGCCCACGCCGGGCCGGCCCCGGCCCGGTTTCGGTTCCGGTCCGTGTCCGTGTCCGTGGACTTGGATCTTGGATCTTGGATCTTGGATCTTGGTCCTTTGGGTGGTCCGTCGGGTTGGCTGCCGGGTCGGGCGGTGCAGTGGACCGGCTGCACTGGATTCCTCTCCGTGGTGCAGTGCACCTGCCACACCCAAGCAGTACTTTTGGATGGAAGTCTCTGGAAGAGGCTGTTCAGGTGTCCACCTCTCCACTTACCATACCCACGTCCTCTTGCATTGATGGCTCCAACAATCAACACCTGGTGGAAGCTGCCTATAAATAGGAAGCTGGTTTTCATTCCAAAATACACCAACAAGAATTCACCTGAGATCTTCTTAGCTGCATTTCTTAGCTCACTTGCATTCTTAGCTCTAAGTCCAGCAGCCTGTCCTCGCCGGAAAAGTCCTGTTCGCCGGAGCTCGTAGATTTTGCGGTGCTACAATCTTCGAGACGTTCGTCGTTTTATCTTTGGGGACGATACGCCTACAACCGAGAGCACTACCGGGGCGTATTTCGTCTTGCGGAGAGAGGGCTCCTCGACTCGACGAGATTTGTTTTAAACATTCGATGGTTCTTTTGTTTTGTTCTATTTTTCGGCTTATTGTATTGTTTTGTAATAGCAGCTTGTGTTACTAACAATCGCAAGACGAAATATTACCTACTTAAGCTGCTTCAAACATGTCGTCATCATCTGCTGTCATCTCCGACGCTGCCGCCGCCGCTTCTGCTGCCACCAACCCCGCTCTATCTGACGTCGTTGCCTCCTCCGGCAACGTAGTTCCGCCGGTGTCTGTCCCTACACCTACTCCGGTCTTTGCTAATCCTACACTCGCTGCCATGTCCGCCGCCACCGATGCAAGGATAGCACTTAACCGTGCTAATGCTGCTAACACGGCATTCAACTTCAACGCTATGTCCTCTGCCTTGCAGAGAGATGTCCCTTTTGGGAGTGTGAACCACCATGGAGTGGTGGGGGGTTCAAACCCAACCCTGACGGCACCTCTGCACTCGTCTAGAGTGTTGCCCGCTGCTGAGAAGCCGACCAAGTTTGGTGGAGCCGACTTCAAAAGGTGGCAGCAAAAGATGTTGTTCTATCTGACAACATTGGGGTTCACCACTGTTTTGATGGAGAATGCACCTGCCCCTCCAAGTGAAAATGAAGAGAACTTGGAAGTCCGCATAGCCTATGATAACTGGCTAACATCTGACTACTTTTGTAAAAACTTCTTGCTTAGTGGACTAGATGATAGTCTGTACAGTGTATATGCTAATGTAAAGACCTCCAAGGCAATTTGGGAGGCACTTGAAAGAAAATACCTGCATCGACGATGCGAGTACCAAGAAGTTTGTAGTCGCCAAGTTCTTGGACTACAAAATGGTGGACTCTCGACCAGTCATGGACCAAGTGCAAGAGTTCCAACTCATTGTCCATGACGTCCACGCCGAAGGTATGCTTTTGCCAGATGCTTTTATCGTGGCAACTGTAATTGAGAAGCTTCCCCCGAGCTGGAAAGACTTCAAGAGCTACTTGAAGCACAAGCGAAAGGAAATGATGTTTGAGGACCTTGTGGTCAAGCTCCGCATCGAGACCGACATGAGGACTCGAGATGGGAAGGGCAAAGCACCCGTGGAGCCAAGAGTCAACCTTGCTGAGAGAGGTGGAAACTCCAACAATGCTAAGAGAGGGGGTCCGAATAGCAACCCCAAAGGGAAGGGCAAGGTGCAAGCCCGCAAGTTTGAAGGGGACTGCTACAACTGTGGCAAATCCGGCCACATGTCCAAGGACTGCCGAAAGCCGAAGAAGAAGAGGGCTCGTCCAGCCAATATGTTGGAGATTGACCTCACTGAAGCCGACCTTGCGGCCGTTGTCACTGAAGAAGCAAACGTCGTGGAGAATGAGGGGAAGTGGTATATTGATACCGCTGCCACGGCACATGTTTGTGGTGACCGAAGCCGCTTCACCAAGTACAAGAGTTGCCAAGGGAGGAAGCTCAATATGGGTAATCAAGCCTCGTCTGAGGTGGTTGGCTATGGTACTGTGGTGCTAAGGTTGAGCTCCGGCAAGAACCTTACTCTAGGAGAGGTGCTGCATGTCCCCGACATCCGGAAAAATCTTGTGTCCGGCTCTGTACTAGTCAAGAGAGGGTTTAGACTAGTTTTTGAGTCTGACAAATTTATTCTATCAAAATTTGGTATGTTTTTAGGAAAAGGCTACCTTTCTGAGGGCCTTTTCAAATTAAGTGTAATGACAATTCGCCAGGAGCCCGTTGAGGCTAAGAATAATGAAAACAAAGCTACTTCCTCTTACTTGATTGAGTGTTCCGATTTATGACATTCTAGATTGTGACATGTTAATTTAAATGCGATAAAAAGATTAGTTAATCTCGATCTACTTAAAGTAAATGAGTTTAACAAAACCAAGTGTGAAGTTTGTGTTGAAGCAAAATTGGCTAAGCAACCATTTCATTCTGTAGAAAGGAACACAAAACCTCTAGAACTCATTCACACTGACGTATGTGATTTGAAGTTTATACAAACTAGAGGTGAGAAAAAGTATTTTATTACTTTTATTGATGACAGCACTAAGTATTGTACTCTTTATCTTTTAAGGAGTAAAGATGAGGCGATTGAAGCTTTTACTAACTTCAAAGCAGAAGCCGAAAACCAACTTGATTGTAAAATCAAAATGGTACGAAGTGATAGAGGTGGAGAATATGTAGCTCCTTTTGAAGAGTTGTGTAAGACAAGTGGTATTATTCATCAAACCACTGCCCCCTATTCGCCTCAATCAAATGGTGTGGCTGAAAGGAAGAACCGAACTTTAAAGGAGATGATGAATGCCTTGTTAGTAAGTTCTGGACTGCCCCAGAACATGTGGGGGGAAGCCGTTTTGACGGCTAACTACTTATTAAACAAAATACCTCTAAAAGGTAGAGATGTAACTCCTTACGAGCTATGGAAAGGAAGGAAACATTCCTATAAATACCTCAAAGTGTGGGGGTGTTTGGCTAAGGTAGAAGTGCCTTTGCCTAAGCAAGTTACAATCGGACCTAAGACTGTCGATTGTATCTTTATAGGATATGCACTGAATAGTAGTGCATATCGATTTGTCATTCATAAGTCGGCTGTGCCCGATATGAATGTTGGAACTAATATTGAGTCAAGGAATGCTATATTCTTTGAACATGTATATCCTTATAAGAAGGATGATAAAATTGAGTCAAGCTCTAGTGGTGAAGCAAGAGAAGTTGCTAGTAGTTCTAGAAATGTGGGGGTAGAACCCGATACACGTAAAAGGCAAGCTGCCGATGTTGAAACTTTAGAACCAAGACGTAGCACTAGAGCAAGAGTTGCTAAGGACTTTGGTCCTGATTATGTTGTCTTTCTTTTAGATGAAAAGCCGCGGCCTATAAAAGAAGCTCTTTCTAGACCCGATGGCCCACTTTGGCAAGAAGCTGTCCAAAGTGAAATTGATTCCATCATGCAGAATCATACTTGGGTCTTAGCAGACTTACCCGAAGGTTGCAAGCCCTTAGGATGTAAATGGATCCTAAAAAGAAAGTATAAGGCATATGGGTCAATTGATAAATATAAAGCTCGTTTAGTGGTTAAAGGCTTTAAGCAAATTGAAGGATATGACTTCTTCGATACTTATTCGCCTGTAACGAGGATTACGTCTATCCGTGTGCTTCTCGCGATTGCTGCTTTGCACAATCTTGAGATTCACCAAATGGACGTGAAAACTGTCTTTCTAAATGGAGATTTAGAAGAGGAAATTTATATGGAACAACCTGAAGGGTTCGTTGTACCTTGTCAAGAGCGAAAGGTATGTAAGTTGGTGAAATCCCTATATGGGTTGAAACAAACACCATTACAATGGCACTTGAAATTCGACGAGGCTATGTTGTCGAATGGTTTTAAGATTAATGAATGTGACAAGGGTGTTTACATAAAGAATACAAAGAATGGCTTTGTAATTGTTTGTCTTTATGTAGACGACATGTTAATTATGGGACAAAACCTTCAAGTCATAAATGACACCAAGCGAATGCTTAAGAGAACTTTCGATATGAAAGATATGGGAGTTGCTGATGTTATTCTTGGAGTGAAGATTCAAAGAACTCCCAAAGGGATTGTTTTGTCTCAATCTCATTATATTGAGAAAGTGCTTAAAAGGTTTAATGCCTTTGATAGTGCACCGGCTAAGACTCCTTTAGAAGTTAATGTTCACTTGAGCAAGAATAGGGGTGATCCTGTTGCTCAAGAGGATTATGCTAGAGTCATTGGTTGTCTTATGTATATCACGAATTGTACGATGTCTGATCTAGCTTGTTTGGTGAACAAACTGAGTCGCTATATTAGTAATCCTAGTAGAGAGCATTGGAAATCTCTTGTAAGAGTTATGAGGTATTTGAAATACATTCTTAACTTTGGGCTGCACTATTCGAGACATCCCCCAGTACTTGAAGGGTACTGTGATGCAAATTGGATATCCGACACTAAAGACTCGTTGTCTACTAGTGGTTATGTGTTCACTATAGGGGGAGGAGCTGTGTCGTGGAGATCCACGAAACAGACGTGCATAGTCCGGTCCACCATGGAATCTGAATTTATTGCTTTAGATAAGGCCGGTGAGGAGGCCGAATGACTCCGTAATTTTCTTGAAGATATTCCATGTTGGACGAAACCCGTACCACCTGTGATGATTCACTGTGATAGCCAAGCCGCTATTGGTAGGGCCAAGAGTGGGTTGTATAATGGTAAGTCGAGACATATTCGTCGTCGACATAATACCGTAAGATATTTGATCACGAGTGGGGTTATCTCTGTAGACTATGTCAAGTCTATAGATAACCTAGCGGATCCGCTTACTAAGAGTTTGAATCGAGATCAAATGTACAAGCTCATAGAGGGAATGAGAGTTAAATCCACAAGTTAAAGACGATTATAGTGAATACCCAACCTTGTAGATTGGAGATCCCATGAACTTGGTTCAATGGGAAAACTAAGCTATATGAGTCTGTTGATACCACACTCAAATAGTCTATTCCCTAAAAGAGCTCGAGAGTGTTGGTGACCTGTCAAGTGGTGAGGTTAAGTCTTTACTTTTAATGATTCTTGGATGCCTTGAGAAGGTGGAGTATGACAGGATACTCGAGTAAGAATCACCTATGTAAGTGAGAAGTGAGGGCCGCTTCTATGTAACACTTATGAATCCAAAGAGGTTGTCCATGGCCAGTAAAGGACACAAACGTGAGAACGGACGAGGTTGAGACTTTATAGTGTTAGTGCTATTGTCTAAGTATACAACATGGAGGAATAATTCAAGGCCACGTGTCCACTAATCCGCTGGTATGCTCGATAGCACTGACTAAGGAAGGTTCAAGGTCACAAGCCACCTACCCTGATGCTTTATTATCTCTTGAGGACAGAGCTGTGTGTCTGCATGCATGCATTTGGGTATTTCCACTCATGTGGGGGATTGTTGGAAAATCGTTTAAATATATATATTATATATATATATTTATATTATTAATTATAATGGAAAGTTAATTAGCATTTATTGCTAATTTGACTTGGGCAAATTTCAGCCCGTTCGATCGTATTTTCGAGCCTCGATATTTATCCAATTAATGTTTTGAGATATATGACGTTGATCTACGTTTCGAGTAGATAATTATAGTGTGCTTAATTTCTCGATTCCGATTTTCGGTGAGTGAGAAATAGTGGCTCGAAGTTTGGGGGGACAAAACTAATATGTTACCTAAAGTGGAGGAACTTACCTTATTCGGGTTTTGGAGAGTATTACATTGATCAATGTCCCACATTGATAAATGAAATAACTTTAATGTGGTATTTAAGTCTCTACCACATTGTAAGAGATAACAAAGTGACATGTGGTGGGCTTGGGCCTCACATGCTCATGCGCGCGAGCCTTTTCGCCGACCGCCTCACACGCGGCGCGGCGCGCGCGCGCCGCGCAACGGGCCCGGCCCCGGCTCCGGTTTCGGTTCCGGTCCGTGGACTTGGACTTGGACTTGGACTTGGACTTGGACTTGGACTTGGACTTGGATCTTGGCAATTGGTCCTTTGGGTGGTCCGTCGGGTTGGCTGCCGGGTCGGGCGGTGCAGTGGACCGGCTGCACTGGATTCCTTTCCGTGGTGCAGTGCACCTGCCACACCCAAGCAGTACTTTTGGATGGAAGTCTCTGGAAGAGGCTGTTCAGGTGTCCACCTCTCCACTTACCATACCCACGTCCTCTTGCATTGATGGCTCCAGCAATCAACACCTGGTGGAAGCTGCCTATAAATAGGAAGCTGGTTTTCATTCCAAAATACACCAACAAGAATTCACCTGAGATCTTCTTAGTTGCATTTCTTAGCTCACTTGCATTCTTAGCTCTAAGTCCAGCAGTCTGTCCTCGCCGGAAAAGTCCTGTTCGCCGGAGCTCGTAGATTTTGCGGTGCTGCAATCTTCGAGACGTTCGTCGTTTTATCTTTGGGGACGATACGCCTACAATCGAGAGCACTACCGGGGCGTATTTCATCTTGCGGAGAGAGGGCTCCTCGACTCGACGAGATTTGTTTTAAACATTCGACGGTTCTTTTGTTTTGTTCTATTTTTCGGCTTATTGTATTGTTTTGTAATAGCAGCCTGTGTTACTAACAACTTCTAAGTCATTAATAATTCACTCAGAATGGAAAAACAATACCCTCGGCACATAACATCATGTGAAGTAAGCAACATATATGATAGTTCTTTATTACAGTATGTTTAATGAAATTTCACCAACTATGCACCACAAACTAATTATATGCATTGTGTGCAGCTATTGTACGTAGATAGAGTGAATGTATATAGTGAGGATTGTCCGAGAGGGTTCTTGGTGATGATGAGTTGGATAGTTGCAGCGTTATGGAAGCGCGAGAAAAAAGATTGCATTTTCTGATTTTCGTGTAGTTTGGTTATGATTTTATTCGTGATACACTTTCTTTCGTTACATGATACACTTTCCTTCGTTTCGAAATTAGGGCTCAAATTCGGCCAGTCCATTTTTAATGTGTTGTCACTTTAAATGCTAGTGTTGAAATGATGATAGTTATTACACTTGATTAATAGGTACACTTCCCTCAATAAATTAATATACTTGCATTTTGTACATTATGAAGTACTACATAATCTAGAGTGACGAGACAGAGAAGAGAAAAAGAGAGAGAGAAGAGGAGAAGAGAGAAGCTAGAAAATAGAAAGAAAACGAGATCTAATTTGAAAATAGAAATGGAGAATGATCTAAACACCCTTATTAAAATAAGGAAATGGATTAATAAAATAAAAGACTTATTCAATCTCAACCACACATCTCATGATCTAATGATATAGAAATGTTCTCACATCTAATTCTAATACTCTTGTTCTTATTTAAAGCAATACCTATAATTTAATACTTTAATTGCTAAGAAATTTAAAGAATTTATAACTTATTTCTATAAGTACATTTATTTTATTATAGTTGGAAAAGTATTAGTAGAATTATTAGCATGGCGAATCCTGAACTGTACCTACAAAATACATCATTTTTTTTTTCTAATTCGTATACGTAATAATTTTCGATAAAATTGAATTTGACGTGAGATTTCGTGGAATGTTAAAGGTTTATATTGAATCTTTAAAGTTACTGCAAAACTATAATTTTCCTACAATATATGTATCTATAAGATAATAATCCTTAAAAGATCTAATATTTTTTTTATCGACAAAACAAAGTTTAATTAAGAAATCAACGATACCTTTTTTAATAACACCAAATTGAAAAGAAAAAAAAAATAGATTATACAAAGGAAAAAAATAATATAATAAAGTAGAGAAGTATACAGAAAGTTTAACTTAAACTGAAAATAAGAAACATTCTAAACCATTCATCTTACACATTGGATAAAGTAGGAAACATTCTAAACCATTCATGTTACATATTGAATAGTTGTGATCGAATATGCTTTAGAAAATTTTATTCTATACATATTGTATTTTTTATATAAATTAGTGTTTCTATCTGATCTGCATCCCAACACAAATAATACCGAATAAGGCTATATATATATATCATTATCACAACATACAAAAGATTCAGATTACTCGAATCAATTTAAAAACAAATTATATTCCAACCATGTAGGTTGCTACCATTACCATATCATTACTCCGCAACACGATAATCTGAAGGAAACACTTTTCCAAAATTTCAGATTATCCAAACAAACGCGCCTACACATCTTCTTCAGCTGAACAAGAGTCAACATGATGATGCAAAGATTTTAGAAATCACATGTGTTTTCAGAGAGAGAGGATGAGAGAGAGGAGGCGAGGGAGACGAGGGGCTTACTGCTTAAGATGAAGCCTTGGAGTAAGCTACGAGCTCGCCTCTGCTTGCTCGGTGTACCCGATATTTGTATCATCTTCTCCTTTGATTACGGTTCGTCGTCTATAAGTTTTACGGTTGCTCCGGATAGTCTGTTTACATAGATTTATTTGTTAAGGGGCCGTGGCATATATGAACGAATATAAGGGAGATAGGTTAAAAGAGTATGATGAGTACTGCAAAAACTCACCTCACTGATCAAATTGAGCTTTCTTGATTTCTTGGCGAGTTCAGCTGCTGCATGTTGTGGAATAACAACTTCTAGTGTACTTCTCGTGACGAGTGGAACGGAGATTCTGGAGGAAAAGTGGAAGAAGAAGAGAATTGAGTAAGTAATAATTTGGGCTGTAAATCAGAATTGCTTCTACTGTGAGAGAATTTAGACTGGGATAAAACTGACCTATTCAATATGCTGGGCTGATCTTCACGTCGCTCATTCTCGTTTTGCTTCACTGTTTCAACTTTTGGTAGCACCGGAGCCACGTCCTGCAAATTTCATTTTAACTTATTGAAGAACAATGAAATAAACAAGATGTTTTACAAGTTAAAAAGAGATTAAACTTGCACACTGATTCAAGACTCAAAATAGAGAGAGCATGAAATGCATATGCAAAACTGGCAATACTCAAATAAAGATCTACAACTCTTTACTGACTAAATCAGATGAAAATAATAATTCTACTGACCTTAACTTTTTGGGATGCTGGAATGGTTAAAGAACTTTGACCACTAGAAAGAACGGGGATGGATGGAGGTGCCTTGTTTCTTGAAGCTGAGTCCGGTTCCACACCACCATTGGCAGTGCTAGGAGCCGAACTATGAGGAACCGGTTCATCCTTTTCAAGATATTCGCGATATGTGTAAGTCCGTATCCTTGATGTCACCTCAATCAAAGCCTTCCGAGCAGCTTTAATCTCCCCAACTATCTATACATAAGGAATCGAAGATGACAATGCAAGAATTGTATTAGTTCTGTCGTTAAGCGATTCTATAAAAATCTTTTCACCTATGGCATAGAGGAATCTTCAGTCAGAAATATTTCAATGAAGAACAAGTGCAGCACCAGTGTGGATCAAACACTAGCTACAAAAAGAATATTTATCTGTACGGAATCATAAATGTCCACGAGTGGTTGATGTTCAGTGATATTGTAAAGTGTAATGTATCACAAGTGCAGTATTAAGTCATAGAGGCACACAGATTTGAAAAGTCTGATCTTCAAATGAATACAGCTGTATAGAACAAACCTGCACAATCTCAATCATCCCCGATACACCATCAGGACGTTGTTCTCTTGGCAGAATTTCTACATTTGCACCACCGACTTTACCTAGTTCAGCTAAAGAACCAATTTCATCTGATTGTAGAAGTAGCCGAGTTGTAATAATATTTTCTTTTTCTGGAACTAGATCAACAATGCGAGTTTGTATATGTAACAAAGCTTCTTGTGCAGGAAACAACTCATCATTGGGACCCTAAAAACCATGTGAGAATATGAGATTTTAACAGCTATAAAATTGATCTATAAAGCTGGAATCTTCTGTAAAAACCTTCCTGTGAAGAATAGACAATCCCCTTTCCAACATAATGATTACTAACTTACTAAGAGAGAGAGAGGGGTAGGCTAACCTCATCAGATGATATGATTATTATAAGCTCATCCAATCCGGCAAGATCAGAAACCTCAACATTGACACCTATTTCATTTTGAAGTAATTCGATAATCCCATCCGACTCCCCAACAACATTATCAATCTTTTCAACAGGGCACAGTATGCGAAAAACAAGTTCCTCGCCAGAAAAAGATTGAGTATTATCGGCTACGTTAGGAGGTCCAGATTCATGGGCAAATCCAGATGAACGTGAGGAATAGTTGTTGTTGTTTCTGGAACCGCCAGGATATCTAGATCCATAACTAGGCCCTTCCATAGATGACCGTCTACTGTTTACATGGAAATCATCATCCGGAGGATAGAAACGCTCGGGTGAATGTACTTTGTTTTGAAAATGGCTTCTGTCACGGTGTTGGCTTTCTCTCAAGCGAGAAGAAATTATTGCTACAGCATTTTTCACAGCATTCATGTCACCAACCACCTGTAATAAGAATAACTAGTGCCGTGTCACACAACAAAAACCTTATCTCAAACCAGGGTAAAAAAAAAAATCGTTGAATAGCAGAACAGCAAGGAAACAATACATAGATGCATAATCTTTCAGTACACAAGTCTGTTATCCACTTCCAAAGAACATTTAGATATAACTTTTAGAAACTGCTAGCCTCGATTTACGTTTTATGCTGTGTGGTTCTCAATGGAGTGCGGAGGTACTACAATTGTTAAGCTTAGCTTTCTATTCAGCAATAGATGGTAAAAGCAAGATGAACACAACATGACATAACGAAAATGAAATGAACCTTGCACTTTCACAAGGGCAGTCGTACAGACTAACGTGAACAGGTAAGCACTGCAGTGTATAGCTATGGAATGTAGTGAAGACAATGAAAAGCTTAAAACTTTAGCAAGACGAGAAAACCTAGATTAAGTAAATGTCTTGAAATCATATTTACAAATCGTAATTTCATTTTGTTGCATACGTAATCAAGTCCAATTAATGATATGATATTATCGGCATATTTTCACATCATATAATAATTAATGAATCTCCGTCCATCATCAGTAAAACAACTAAGTACATCCCTCCATCATAAACCTCTAAACTTACTGCATGAGTGCAGCCATTCTCAGTTTCAGAAGCCATTTCGTTACATAAACGTTCAAATGATCAAACTCAACTCTAAAGTTCCATGCTTTAAACATAAGTCATATAAGTTCAATTCTTAGATTTCTGGTTTTCTTTAAGTTATATAACCTCCATTTCACAACTAAGCCAATGCATTCCAACCGCAAAGATAACGTTTTATTATGTCAAAAAATAATACTCAAAGCTCCAAAGGTAGAGTTTCAGAACCTGAACAATCTCCTCAGACATCCCAACACAACGCGGCAGAGTATGATCTCGCGGTAAAACCCTAATGTGAGTCTTGGTATCCATCCTCATTTGCTCAATTATCTTACCTCCTTTCCCCAGCAAACACCCCACATGCATCCGCAATACGACCAGCCTCGTTACAACTCTATTACTACCACCACCACCTACTCCTCTGCCTCCATACTCCTCATTCTCATCCTCCCCAAATCCAGCATTTTGCCCATACCCTCCCATATCAGTCTCCAAAATCCTATCATGTATCAAAAACAGAGCTTCCTGCGCAGGTGAGAATGATGGAATCCTCCCATCCGGATCGCGCCTCCTCGTATCGGAAATTTCAATAATCCTCTCCTCATCCCCTTGAACAAGCTCGTGCACATTCACCCATGCTCCGGTATGCTGTCTAATCGCCTTGATTATACTTCCGGATTTCCCAATCACTCCTCCGGCCTTCACATCGTGGCATAGAATCCGGTAGCTCGTCGTCACCATCAAAGAGTCATCCTGCAGTTTTCTTCCTCCTCCACCAACACCACCAACACCAACACCGCCACCTCCACCTCCACCTCCACCTCCGCCGCCTCCCGATGAGGACGAGCGTCGGTAGCTCGGAGCATAATGATGACCTCCTCCTCCTCCGCTGCCGCCGCCACCCCTACCGTGTGAATTGTTCCCGTAGCGCGGCTTGCTCCGCGAGTGCAGGTTTTCAGATTCATAGTCCTGGTCATAGTAGTATCTCTTAGATCTCCCTCTCTCCATTCGCAGTTCTTCCACTACCAGCAACGACAATTAATTCACCAGGAACACAAATGTCCAGAATCCAAATCCGAGATTCAGTGAAAACAACTCAATTCAAGCCAGGGGAAAATTAGGGTTTACATTCAAACTTCCAATTCGGCCCCAAACGTCGCAATTGGGCACGGATTCGAAATTGTTGGTGAGTTCTGAGCTCGTTCGAGCAGAAATTAGGAATTCGAACACTTTTTATCCGTAGTAATTGAATTCAGTGCGCTATATTTTCGCCTTTTTATCAGCAGAGTAAATTGTTTGTCAGTGCGTGTAGTGTGTGAAAATGGGTAGCTTACAAAACGATGTGTACTTGCTAATGTACGCACGTACTCAATTTCCAGATAGATTCTTCCTGTTTGACAAAATTACCCATATATTCAAAATCTTTCTTTTGGGTCACAACATAAAATAAAAACTATGAAGTAAATAAAAGGAAAAGATAACTATTGATATTCATATCATTAGTACAATATTAATGAGTTTTGAATTAATAATTTCTTTTATCACCATAGACTTTAATATTGATTTTTAAATTAATCCCAATCTCATAAATTGAACATTCGCAATACAGTCTAAAACATTAAAAAAAATCTTTAATTTTCACACTTTTTAAATCGGTACGAGGACTTTCGTATTCTGCACAGTTCGATTGTACAACAGTTATCAACTCGGATCCATGTCATTTTAAAAACATGTGCTAGTATCATATTTAGTCAATTTTTAATACACAAAATCGGAAAAAAAAAACATAAATTGATTAGGTTTTTTGATCAACAATGAAAATTAAAAAATTGAACCGACACATT
This sequence comes from Lavandula angustifolia, assembly GCA_028984105.1. NCBI lineage: Eukaryota > Viridiplantae > Streptophyta > Magnoliopsida > Lamiales > Lamiaceae > Lavandula > Lavandula angustifolia. The sequence continues at coordinate 33,243,547 of CM054807.1, forward strand.
TTATGAAAATGTGAACAGATTAACATCATTAAATAGTTAGGTTAATCCAAATTAATTACGACTTTAAGTTAATGTGTTGCTATTAAGTGTAGTCGTTAAAGTTCATTTTGCCAAACATAAGATCATTTTTCTCTTATAAATTACAAGATCCATCGAACTAAAAGTGGCTCTATTTCCAATTAAGGCGTTATAATATAAGTTGTCCGAATATTATTAGCAAAAAAATATTATTTTTTCTCTTAATTTATCATTTTCTTTACTTATCTGCTCTTTCAATATAGAATATAGGATGGGAGTATTTGATTCAACTACTAATAAAATCTTATAACGGGCCAAGAAATTTGACTAATTGGCCCATAACTAGATATGGCCCAAGAGGCTTCTGGTTTGGGCCGGGCCCATTAAGTCTAAACAATGTCATTGAAACATGGCAAATGCAAGAAAGAAGGTAAGCTTCGCACCTCTGCTATGGCGCTCTTTTCTGCAACGTTCACTACATCAAATTTCAACTGTATAGCTGTAAATGTTTGTTTTCGGAGTTGATTTTGTATACCTCACTTGAATTCGCTTAAATTTTCTGTTTGTGAGCGATAATGAGCAGAGAATCGAAGTAAAACCGGAGAATGAATGGCGGTTACGTTATGCTATGAAGTCGCAGGTTGGGATTTTAATTTCGTAAGTTTGAGAATTTTTCTTTTTCATTTTATCAAATCCGACTCTTTTTTGGTAATTTGATTGGTAGGATAGTCCGGATTCACGAAGTTCAGGACGCAGTCATCGGCAAGTGTGGAGGAGGAGAAAGTTGGTATGGCTGTAAACCCTAGATATTCTGGATGTGTTTGTTGTGTGTGTTTTGTGCGTTACTGTAAATTTCTCTTGGGGTAAATATTGTTGATAATGTATTGGTAAAGTAAGGAGTACGATTTAGCTGTGAGGTAAAAGAAGACTGTTTTTTCCCTCTTAGGTAAAATTGATATTTTCTTATTGAGATTTAGCATGATGGTTGCTAGTTGCTACTCAAACATTACTTTTATTATCAAGTATGAAAGAAATTGTCTAATTGCTCTGGAGATTGAAAGATAGTTTCGTATAAGATAAGAAATCGAAAGATATAGTTGAAATCATTAGTTTGGGACTTGTAGGAAAGTAGAAACAGTTTGAATCAACTTTGCAGAACTGGTAGATGAAAAATCATGTTGGATTTGATGTTGTATAGCTACGAACTTTTTGTAAGCTCTGTTAATGGTTAACTTCATGAACTTTCTTTGTACTATTTGGTGCTTGGATGCTATTATCTTCACATCATGGATGTTCAAGTTATTTCAATACGAATAAATGAAAAGTGAAAACTTTACAGACCTCAAAATGTAGTTATAATATGTGAAGAAGAAGGAAAGGGCTTTAATTTGATGATTGCAACCTTCGTTTATACGAAGTTAAAAGCCTCAACTGTGTATTCTCAGGTGAAAAAGGATGATATATTGGACTACAGGATGGAAAGAGTCCCATTCCTTGAGGAACAGGTGAGGAAGATAAGGGAGACTGGAGAGCTCCTAACAATGGACATCGAGAGGCTATTGTTGTCCGAGGACAATAGGTTTGATTTCGTGAATGAAGTGGCAGCAGAGGCAAAGCAGTATGTGGAGAACAACCGCGATGAGTATGGCGCAAAGAAAGCAATCCTCCATGTCATCAGCAACCGTATGAACGACTCTGGGATTTACCGGCCTGAGGCATACAAGGAAGAGGACCCTTTCAAGCCGGCTCCTGGATACCTAAGGCAAGAACTTTATGATAAATAGTTCTTTTTAACATAGTTTTGATTAAATTGCTATATGGAACCTTGTTATTCTGATTTGGTTAGGTTATTGTGAACCAACTATTATCATCCTCTTTATAAGTAGATTACTTTGTTCCATATTTCTATGCATTGCATGAAGTTTAGCCATTTTCTAATCTCCATATCTAAAGCTAGAAAGAATTGTTGTTTGACTTACTGTATTCTGGGACAGAGTTTGTGTAGCAGAAATGACACCTTGCTGATATGTGACATAATGCTCTTATCTTTCACTATCCGTACCTAATAGATATTTAGAAATGCCTATATTAGGACAGCTTGTCTTTGTGTTATTCATTGTCCCAAAATGAAATTTTGGGAGCCACAAGGGTCATTTTACCATTCAAAGAAAGGCCTACACATTTATAATGCACCATCACTTGATTATACTTTCATCCATAATATAGTGCCACGTGCATGGGTTTTGTCTTGTCCCGACTCTATGATTGCTAGTCAGTGTAGAGGTAACGCGTTATTTCATTTCACGTCAATCTTTTAATCCAACACTAGGCATGTATGAACTTAGTGATCTTTGTGAGAAAGTGATGACACATGAAATGGGAAGGAAGAAAGTTTGTGAAAGAGATGTGTCTTGGCACTCCATCTTGAGTATATGATTAGAATTTAAGTGGAATAATGCATTATGGACTTGAAGAGAAGTAAACAGCCACTTGTTTTCCTTCATAGAAAGTTGGTGCTACTGCTTTACTCTTCCAATTGTTATTTGGTTTGGACTTAGATATATAACAGCAAGAATTGTGTATGAATCTCTTTGAAATGTGTGTGTGTGTGTGTGTGTGTGTGTGTGAGAGAGAGAGAGAGAGAGAGAGTGAGTTTGACCTAATGAAATTTCAGTTCTGTTAGCATTATGCATAATCCATGACCAATCCATGATCACCAAACTTAATGGTCTAAACACTGCTTGCTTCTGTTTGCTTTTGACCAAACAAAACAGATATGATAGCATTAAGTCAGCTATCTAGTGGAGGGAAACAACCCAGAAATGGCAAAGCCATGCACCTTCCAACACTTTATCATAAACTATTAATTCTTGAAGAGAGGAGTAAGAAAAGATCAATCCAACTCGAGTGGGATTTGTATAATAAGATCATACTATATAGTAAGGTTGTGACCAACAACATGCTTAAAGTTTAATACAACAACTTGTTAAATCACCAAATGGTAGTCATCACTAGTAAGAACTATAATGTCTTAGCATTATTTGTAATAATTTGTTGAATTCTAGGGACTTCTGCCTCCTCCACCTTTCTTGCCTCTTGTTTCATGCTTCACATTATGGCCAGCATAGTCATAGTCTAATACCGCCTCGAATCCCAGCAGCTTTCTTGATTTCTCTCCCACTCCTCTCTGAGAAAAGAAGACTAATTAGGTCAACCAATTTATATAGTTTAGTATCACTTTCTCATACATATAATGCAGCCTATATTTACCTTGTGAAGAGGGCTCGTTGTGATGTCATAGCCATTGATCACACCTAATGGCAAAGACAAGAGTGAGCAACAATGGTTTAATCATATAAACTTGATACATAATAGGGAGGAGTTTTCTCATTGATCACCTGCAGAGAGGAACATGAACAGCAGCAGCATTGCTGAACTCTTTATCCTAGGATTCATCACTACTTTTGGTTGTAGTGTGATGAGTTTTTGAGTTCTTGAATTGAGAAAGATAAGGTTGTTCAAGATTTAGGAGGGAAGGGAAGGGGGAGAAAGCAAGCAGCTTTTTATAACTAGCAGTGGGCATGAGATGTGTGTGACTTTTTGGTGCTTCCCCATCCCACCCACCCACCCACCCCAATGGGTGATACAATCATGATGAAATGCATTACTAAAATGCAAGTCAACTTTACAATATGCATGTTACATCATGAATATATACATACACTTATATTATATACATTGGCGGATACAGTGCATGTCTTGATGCCCTCGAATCGTGCAAGGATTAAATTTTCGTGTGTATTTTTCGGAAAATACTTTAACCATCGAAAATATAGATTTCGCCCTTTTATCCTGAAATTTAAAATTTCACCCCCTCCCTCGTAATGCTTGATCCGCCCATGCTTATATATGCAATATAAGTGCATTTATGTGTGTGTGTGTGTGTGTTTGTGTTTGGGTGCATGTGGAGACCAACTTTTTCAGTCCCTTTTGCATGGCTCAGATTAATCACTTTGGACAGAATTTATCTTGTGCATTTTGTTGTTTTCTTTTTAACTTTCTGACTTGAGCTTTTCATGTTGATCACCTTCTTTTCATGCCCTTTTTGTGATCGTCTCTCACTGTACTGCAGCACAATAGTTTTTTCAAACTTACAATTACATACCACAATGCTCTAAAGTCTTGTTTTTCTGTACTTCTGTATGAGCTTCTCAAAGACAACAAATTGCATATATCGATCGATATTCGTGACATTTGATCTCAACTCTAATTTTAGGTAAATAGAATAGCACTAGCAGGCAAAGATTTACCTACGCGAAAAGTATGATTCATTTGGATCGACATGAGAGTCCAACTGCATTGCATTGCCAGAACTCATGTTGTATATTTTATATTTGAAAAAGGTTGACCTCCTTACTTCTCTCGTGTACACGCCGAGCTCCTTTTCTCCTCTGCCCGCAAAGACAAAATGTAGGATTGTATCTTGAATATCAAAGTACTTCAAAATAGCCACTTCAAAAAATCTTTGTGACACGTTCAAAAGGAATCATTTTCAACATCTTCTGCTGATTAGAATAAATTGTTTTACTACTTTACATGCATTACACATTTAAAAGGAAATGCTCAAAAAAATAGAAAATAAGCAAGGCATATGTAATGGTCATAACCAGCACAAATCTTTGAAACAAGATTTACAACGAAATGTGTAGCATAATCCAAAAGCAAACACATATATAACGCAAAAGAGATGAATACCAAAAGGCCATAAAATACATTGCCTCTGGAAAAACAACTTAAAATGGTCCTTCAATCCTATTCCAATGTCATCACAAATTTCATGACATATCCCACTCTTGGCAACAAGATATAGATTTTACATATTCAAAAGCAAGGCTGAAGTAAAACCTGTAGCAGACCGGCAGAAAATTGCGGGTTTTTTTTCTCCCAAACATGGAGGATAATCGACTCTAAATGACCTAATGAGGATGCAAAAATGCAAATGAAATGACCAAAGACTGGAGTAAGTATGAAACCACCCCATGCAATTTTCTAAGATGAATGAATGAATGAGACTGTGTGCAAGACTGACTTATGCAAGACACGATCGACCTGAGAAAATAGAGAAACGAAAAACTGTATGCATGAAGAGTAAATGATATGTAAGAGAAGAGAATAAAGAAAGCTGTGCACTGATGCTTAGTTTTAGACCCGCTCTTTCCTATAACACGGCTCGAGAAAAGCTCGTGTCGAGGAAGCAGAGCATAGTCGGCCTGTTCAGCCCATTAACAAGCATCTGTACCCAATACAAAAAATTGATATCTTCACTTACATGTTCTCCTGAAAGAAGCTGCCATCACCGACTACCCTCCCCCCACCCACCCCACCCCAAGGCAAAATAAAGGAACCCCCGACCCCATGATGCTTATGCATGAGTTACAGACAAAAGAAAGGTTCTCTTGTCAGAAAATGGTATGACCCAAAATGACATGACTAGCCCAACCTGGACCATGACTCGACACGACCATATAATATGCACCAAGTGTAGACCGCCTCAAACAGATATGGCACGGCTAATAGCCAACCTGGCCCACTCAGCAGATTCCTTGATCAAGTGGTCTTCTGAAGACAAGCATTCATTCAGAAAGTCTTTGCTCGACACGGACTGTTGAATAAGAGAACCGGCATTACTTCCCAGAGTGTCTGCAAGATCTCCAAGCACACCAATAGCAGTTTTCATCACAATATCATCCCTGCGTCACATTGATTATGCAACCAATAAAGCTATTATTAAAAAAAGAAATATAATATGAAGGCTGAATGCATCGAAAATACTAAGTGCACTTACATGTCCTTCTCCATATAAATGCTATCCAGGAATTGCAAGATGTGAGGAGCATATGGTATCAGGAGTTGGGTTTTAGGCGAGTTCTTAAAGCCCTGGAAAATTCCAGAATACGCTTCTAAAATTCCATTCCTCAGAGAATTAGTATATTCAATCATTTCATCATCAGCTCCAGATGTATGTGCAGACAACTCTGCAGCACTCTGTAGCATGGGCATGGAATACATCAAATATTTCTCATAGTTTTCACCGATTGCTAGAGCTATATCTCCAAAACAAGAAAATATCGGAGGCTTCACAGAACGGTGCAACTGGTTGCTTGATAAGTCTTTCAACAACTGCGTCATAATCCCATCACAGTAAGGCAGAACCTTATCCTCCAATGCTCGGCATATATCACCCACAACACCAACAGTTACGGCACAGACCTGGTATTCCTCAAAGTTCTGAAGACCCATCTCCAGATACTTGTAAAAATCTGGCATATACTTTGCAAAGTTTGGCCCTGTTGCATAGGCAAGAGCACCAATGGTAAGCATTGCTTCCTCATGGACAGTGGCATTTCTACAAGCAAAGACTTGTAGAAGAAGACTCATTATCTGATCTGCATATTGCATCAAAGCATACTTGGTCGGTTCTGATGCCCCTAGTTTCTGTATGATGACTTGCAAGCACCCACAAAGAAGGCCTTGCAATTCAGTCTGCTTCTCCCTCTCGTCAGATGAGAGTTTCTGAGCCTCAAGGGTTTTATGGAGCTCTGTCATAATGACTTGCACAAGTTCCAAGACTAAGCGAGCTGTTTCCTCAGTTGAGCTCCTCACAACTTCATTTAGTGTCTCATAGGCAGCTGTCCTAAGTCGTGACTCGCTTGCATCTTCTCTATGAGTGACATTAAGAAGGGACTGTACAATCTCTTGGAAATAAGGTGTCAATGGTGATGTCGGACCAATATCCTCATAACCTTGGGCAAGAAAATAAAGAGCACCACATGCTTTTTCAGCAACATTTGGGGCATCTTTCATGCTCTGCAGGAGGACTGTAACTATCTGTTGACAGTTTTCCGGGGTAATAACGGCAGTTTCCACCATGGCACCATGAAGAAACTCAAAAATTCTCCCAAGGGTCCACGCAGTTGTGTCCTTCACATGACTATTTGGGTCTTTAGTCAAAGCAGTGAGCATGAAATTGAGAGCAACATTGACAATAGGTGTCAACTTGTCTGGTGAAGGTCCCTCTAATATTGATCCAAATGCATATGTGGCTGCTTCTCTCTGCCTCCAATCAGCTTTTGTTATATTTTCTTCAATAAATGGCATGACAAGTGGTACAATGTCATCTCCCACTGTCCGAGCAACTAACCCAAGACATGTACCCCCAGCCATTGCAAGATTCCAGGCACCTTCATCTTGGTCCTGATCTTCTTCTTGCTTAAGAAGTGTCTCCAGCAGCAAGGGGACAAGTGCAGGAAGTGCCTGCTTGATGAAATAATAGCAAGGAACATCTGAATCTGCAGTAAAATCACCTCCATAATCTTCCAATATATCTATTTCCTCATCGCAAATTGAGCTCCAAAATTCAATTGCTTGGAGAGCAACTGGTTCCTCATCTTCCCGGACAGCCTTGGATGTGATGTTGAAGATATCTTGTATGTATGGAGCTAATTTTTCATAATACGTGGAGCCAATTGAGACCAAGCACTCATATGCAGCCAGTCGGATTTTCACTTCAGGAGAAAGTGTGGCCTCACAAACAACTCTCATAATGTAATCCCGCTCCATATCACTCGAAAAGTTAGCCTGGGCAAATCCAAGAGCATTATACAAAGCTCTTGCAGACGCAAGCCGGACCTCAATATTACCTTCAGTGGCATTCATACCTTGAACAACAGCTGTAAGTATCTTATTTACTTGATCCTGATCAATTACCTCCGGAGCAACTTCTTCACACAAGTATCCCAGTGTTTCAATGGTAGCTTGTTTAACATGAGGAGGAACTTGATGAATATTTGACAAGAGAGATCCGACAAGCTCGGGCCACTGCTTCTGTGGCAGCTCAATGCCTGCAACCTTTGCAATCACTTGTGACGCAGTTGACCTAGCATCAGCAGCAGCAGATGAGAGGGTCTGTAACAAGCAACCTTTAATCTGGCTCTTCACAGCAACATCCAGTGATAACCACCTTTGCACGAGCTCATACTTCCTGTGCTGCTCCTTGGCATCCAAAGCATTTTTTAAAACCAAACCTGCTAGCCTACGGCTGTCGACGGGCTTCTCCTCACTAGCAAGCTCTGATGAAAGAGATAATAAAAAAACAGGAAGGTTTTGCTCTTGAAATTGTTTCAAACTCTCTTCAGCATGTTTCCTCACAGTTGAATCAACTGATTGTGCACTTAGAAGGACCTGAGTGACCTCCATAGCCATATCCTCCCTGTCAATACCACAATTGTTAATGCAAATGAATGAGTATGAAATGATAGGTCACAAGACATTATGTCATTTTTCAGAAGACTATAATAATTAAATTTTACAACATAAACTATTAGTAAGAATGATAGAAGACTTCCATAGCCATGATACTCTATGTTCAGAGCTACAGAAGACAAGATATGGTTCATATTTGACATTAAAGTACAACTGGCTTACAGGGAAAACAAACAATATTTCAGCATTCAATGCCAATACAAAAAACAAAATGTCCACGTTAAAACACAGCCATGATCCTCACATCACATGATGACACTACACAGATATGAATAGCTTTTTTCATATCTTTCTCGTAATATTCACTAAGTCGGATACAGGCGCAGCTGTCTCGACAGTGGGAGACAGCACCGAGTTAAAACAATCTTCTAATGCAAAAATAAGCATTTCAATGCGTTGAAATAAAACTAAATATTCACTAAGGACTAAAGCCAAAGTGCAAACACCATCAGTACAGTATTACCACCAAATCGAACTACTAAACGAGGCTTCAATCAATCAAAACTGAGTAGAAACATAACATTGAAATCATTTCGATGAACAAAATTAAACCCAGAGCAACAACACCGAAATTGTATAAATCCACAGCAAAAACAAATCTGGAGATCAACCCGATCGATCAAAAAAGGACTCGACAATTTTCACATTAGCATTATAACAGATCATCACTTTTTTCCAGCCTACGATTTTCAGCAAAGCAATCAGACCAACCCAACGCGTAGATCTAACAATCCGCCAATCGCGAACAGCTATCCAACTTTCGTTTTATTCCACCGCAGATATTTAAGCTTGATTACTCGAAAAACATGATATTGTGACATTGCGCGAAACAGAATAAACCAAGGAAAACGAAGTCAAAGTCCAAAGCAATCGATTGGAATTACCTGGGGAAAAGAAGCTGATCGGGGCGAGAGAGCGAATGAAGAGTTCACTATCGGATCGTATTAATTCAAAAGCGGCGCCCTCGAAAACCCTAAACAGGGAGTTTTTGGAGAGAGAAAGCGAGTCTGTGTTGTGTGCTTTTTAGTGAGAGAAAATCCGTAAAGCTGGACTCGAATTATACGAGTATTAATGGGCAATTATTGTATGCGGAAACGACCATGTAATTTCCAATAGAATTATACGTTGAAATCCTGCGGGTCCCACCTGATAGATTTCCCTCTTTTTTTTAATTCTATACCCAATTTTTTTGAAATTTGAATTTCAGTATTTTTGTATTCCAATGCCTATATTTTCCTTTATGATTTACTCCCTCCGTGCCGCTATTTGTAGCTCACTTTTTCGAAAAGGGTGTCCCGCTATTTGTGGTCATTTTTCTAATTTGGTAAAAAATTACTATCATATCTTCTACTTTATCATCTTCTCTCTCCTACTTTATTACATTCTCTCTCCTACTTTATCATCATTTCTCTCATACTCTCTCATTATCTTACTCATCTTCTCTCTCATAATTTATCATTTACTCTCTTTCTCTTACTTTATCATCTACTTTCTTAATTCCCGTGCCGAAAAAAACGTGGCCACAAATAGCGGGACGGAGGGAGTATTATTTAGAATAGAATAAGATCCTAATAAATTACTCACTTCGTCCCATAAATATAATCCACTTTCTTTTGGGCGCGATTTTTAAGAAGAGTAGTTGATGTGTGTAGAGTTGTTTAAGTTGTTGGTCTTTCAAAAAAAATGTTTATAATAAATTGCTAAAAAAGAAAACTGGACTATTTCAATGAGGCGGATGGAGTGGAAGTTGTTTGTACAAATTTTCAGGTATTAAAGAAAAGTGTTATTTTTACAAGTGACAATTTAGTCATACGTGAAGTATGTTATCTCTAGGGTTGCAAAACGGTTCGGTAACGGTTAGTCGTTACCGTTTTTCGGTTAACCGTTACCGAAAAACAACAAAAAGCGGTAACCGTAACTGTAACCCATTATAGGCAGTTAACCGATTCCAGTTGCTGCATCAGAACTCAATTCATAAATTGTAGTCATGGGCAGAGGGTCAGAGGTGGGCGGAGCCGCAGCTGGGCGGGCCGGCGGGCAGCGGCTGCTGCCTGGCGGTGGGAGCCTTGAGGGTCGGAGAGGGCTCAGACGGGGGTCACGGCCATGGGAGAGTGGAGACTGGAGACGGCCGGATCCGAAAGACTGGGAGAGAGACAGAGAGAGAATCGAGAATCGAGACTCGAAAAATTTGATTTGAGAATTCAACTCAATCATTACGTATTACGTACGCACAACACATTGTCAAATACTCAAATAGTTGACTTTAGTTTTTAAATTTTAAGTAATGATATTAATAAATAATAATATATTAATATTAGATATTAGATATTAGTATATATAATATAATTATTATTTAATTATTAATTAAATGGTTAATTCGGTTATAAGCGATTAACCGAATGGTTTACCGTTAACTGTTTGTAGTCTATAAACATTAACCGATATCGATATTATTAACCGAAAAACGGTTAATCGGTTACCGTTAACCGACGGTTTCATTTCGGTAACGGAACCGTGAACCGTTTTGCACACCTAGTTATCTCGTAATTAAGATTATGTATTCGAATTACGGGAACAATTTTAAATCAAGCTTGTCTTACGGGCTGGAAATTCATATTTGCCCATTGTGAATAATGATGGGTCTCGCTCTTTTGAGAGATAATGGGCCAGCTTGTTGAGTAGTTTAATGGTTTTTCATGTGTGGATTATTTAAAGGAAAATAAAAGTAGGCGCAGCTAACAAGTAACAACCAAATAAAAAAGTAGGCAATTATATATATATATATATATATATATGTATAATTAAAATTAAAATCTATTCTAAATTGGGGTAGGTTAAGGGATTTGAACTCGAATCTCCTACTTCTATAACAACATAAATGTAGATTAAGCACGTTTGTTGATATTTATGTCGTTGAAATCCATTTTTCTAAAATTGAATAACTTTGTTGCATGCTTTTTTTTCACCTTTTAAACTTAGGTCCGGTTTTGAAAAACTTATAAACAAATTATATTAACTTATTATAAATAATGAGTCATTTTACTCTCGTTCGGGAGAGCTAATCGAATAAGTTAATCTAAATTATAAATTAATTTTAACTTATTTTAAAAGTTAATATTATTAACTTATAACAACTTATAAGGAACTTTTAATGAGGTTCACATATCAACTTTTTTTAATTTTTTACTATATAAATTGTTATTATTGATTGAATCCAAACACGATAAACTTATTAAATTTAAATATTTATACCATAATTTTTTACAGGATAAAATTTATTGTTATAAATCATTAGTTAAGTTATTTTTGAATTTTAATTTATGAACATTAAGGCCAATCTTATATATATAAAAACCGAATGATTTCAATTCCAAATCAATTTCAATTTCAATTCAATTGAACTCAATTGGAATTTCATTAAATTGATGGGTAAATATATAAGATATATAAGATTATGTCCCTCAATTTACGCATAATCATGAAATAATTTTAGAATGTTTCTCAAATTACGACCATTAATTGTTAATATTAATATTTTGAAAATATCCCTCAATTTACGCTCAATAATGTTAAATCTAATATTTTATAAAATACTTACATCTATAAAATATATTAAAGCCCAATGGTAATTTGTATCCAATTGGAATTCAAATTGATTTCAATTGAATTGAATTGGATTTCATTGATTTGCTATTTCATAATATTTTCACTTTTGCCATTTCAATTCAATTAGAATTAAATTCAATTTTTTATCCATTTCCCAATTTATCATTTTCGATATTTTTCTTCTGATTTTGTACTATCCATGACTAAACCCTAATTCACTTTCACTTTTCTCCTCTTTAATGATTTTCAATTAAGTCAATTCAATTTCAAATTAATTACATAAAACTGAAGGCTGCCAATTTTCATTCATTTCAATTTAATCTAATGCTTCCCAACGATTTTTTTTTTTCTGTTTTGCCCCTATGTTTTTTATTTTAAAAATCCAATAATATGAAAATTGATATTAAATAAATAATTTTGGACGTTACATACATATTAATTACCATCCCACATTTCCTAACCTAATAAATAATAGACTATTTTTATATATAGCAATAATTAGATTAATTATTAGATGTATATATAGAGAGAGTATATAATATTAAGAATTTTTAAAATCACACATTTAAAGAATATGAAAGATTTACATTAAAACTATAAAATGTATGTTACATATTATTTGAAAAGTTTAATTTAGTTGAGTAACGGATATTGACATTCTAATGACCATTAAAATTTTCCATATAAAAGAATATAAAAGATTAGAAAACACTAAATTGCGGATCCCATGATTTGTAATTTAACATAATAAAAGCACATTCCTTAATTTTCCATATTAAGTTGAGTAACGGATATTGACATTCTAATGGCCATTAAAATTTTCCATATAAAAGAATATAAAAGATTAGAAAACACTAAATTGCGGATCCCATGGTTTGTAATTTAACATAATAAAAGCACATTCCATAATTTTATTAACTTATAAAATAAAGCTGAAATAAATTTTAAATGGTATTTGGAGAGACCATAAAAGACTTATTTTACAATAAATAAGAAATATTAAAGTAGCAGATAGCTAACCAAATAAGACATAAGTCTGGATCATTTCTTTCTAACACAGCACACCACTAATTGTCGAAGTTCCCAGAACCCACTTCACTCTCTGTTTCAATCAGTGGTGCCGCCATTATTTCGATGATAAGCATCCATTTACAGCTCCCTCCTGGCCGATTCAAAGAATATGTACGGTTTTTCATAGATCGCTTACTTGCTGTAAAATCACTTTAGTCCACCGTATCTATCTCGAGGCCAAATCGATTCAGATCTACATAATTGTAGAAGAAAAATGAAGGAAGTTCACAAAACGCGAGTTATTGAAGTGGGAAGTAATGTCATTGGAGTTCACCAGCTCGCTCACTTTGTAAATTCATTACCCACTAATTAAGATTGTTGCGAGAATTTGTAGACTAGGGTCTGCTGATTTTGGACAAAAGAATCACCATTCATCGATATTCTCGAAGAAACTCTCCGCTGCAAAGGTCTGTAGAGGAAATGGTATAGTTGCCTAGATTGACTCCCACGCCCTTAAATCCGCTTCAAATCTATCTGAGGTATTTATTATGTTACCGATCAAACACTAAAAATACCTCTAGTATACACTTTTTACGGTATACGTGTTTTTGAGAATTTCAATGGACCCTTTTTTTACTATTATTTAGAGTATCATTATATTGGGTATGAGTGTAAGTTATTGTGTAAGACAAATTTTAATATTGTAAAAACATATATAGAGCTTATTCAACAAGATTATATGAATATGAACTTGCAAGATGTTCCAATTGAGAAACATTATGACAACACCAACAATAAAGAAGGTTAGTTTAAAGTTACTACCCTCACATTTAATTCTAAATATATAGAACACATTTGATTTATTATTTATATATATGTGGGCAGGATTTTGGAATGTTGATGTATCTCCAATCACTAAGAAAACGAATACACTTCAAACATAACTGGTGACTACCAATTTGCACTATTACATATATGATTAAGTTAGTGAGCTAATCAAAATAAAGATACACATAAACCTCGATATTTGTGTCTAACATCAACTTTTAATATTGCAAAAACAGATATAGAGCTAATTGAACATGAATTTATGGATATTGACTTCCAAGATGTTCCAATACTGCACCACTATGACAATACAGGTAATACAAACGGTTAGTTCGATGTTTTTATACTCACATGCAAGTCATTTTCTCAATAGTGAATAATATTCAAAACACAAGAGAATTAGAAAAAAATTACTTTTCAATCGTGTACTACATAATATTTGAACATCGAGCTAACTCCAATCAGGAATAAAAGGACAAGAAAGAAAAAAAGACAGGTCAGTTATGATTTGTTTAATGACATATTTTTAAAAATAATTTATTAATCTAAAATATTTAAAACTTATTATTGCAGAATACTACGATATTGGCGATCCAATACACATATGCACTGAGTGTAAAGCCTATTTCTGGTGTGACGAACGACTGACGTCTTCAAGTACAAAAAATCCAAAGTATTCTCGTTGTTGTCTAAGCGGAAAAATAAAGATACCAATAATGAAACAACCGCCGAATGTTTTATCAGATCTTATATTTGGCAAAGATTTGTTGAGCAAACACTTTTGTCCAATATTCGGAGGTATAATAACATGTTTTGTTTCACATCTATGGGAGGAAAAATAGACAAAACTGTAAACACCGGAAGGTCTCCGCTTGGATTTCGCATGTATGGACAAAACTACCACCAAATTGGAAGTTTGATGCCAGAGCATGGAAACCCGCCTAAATTCGCACAGCTATATATCTACGACACAGAAAATGAGGTTGAAAACCGACTAAAAACAATGTGTAAGTCAAATTCATGAAAATTTTAAATTATTATAAAATAACTTAAAAATATATATAATGACAAAATGTATGCATTCTTTATTTCAGGCTGAATAAGGATAAAAAACGAGTCAGTGACCAGATTGTAGCGAAGATTCAACATATGCTTGATAAAAATAATGTTTTAGTCAAATCATTTAGAATGGCAAGAGAGAAACTCCATGAGGCACAGACAAGAGAAATTAAATTAAGACTAATTAGAAAGAGGACAGGAGATGCAAGAACATTTAATCTTCCCACTGTGTCGGAGGTAGCTGCCTTGGTCGTTAGTGATTTCGAGCAATCAATTCAAAACAGAGATATAATTGTTGAAACACAATCAAGGTTACTACAACGCATAAACGAGTTACATCCTTCATATCTCCCTTTACAGTACCCACTATTGTTTCCATACGGAGAGGATGGATATAGAGAGGACATTCCCTTTTCAAAAGAAACACAACATACAAAAAGAACACACGTGAGCTTCAGAGAGTTCTTTGCTTTTAGACTTCACGAGAGAACCGATGAGCCACCAACAATTTTAAGTGCAAAGAGATTGTTTCAACAATTTGTGGTCGACGCATATACAATGATAGAGTCTGACAGATTACTATATGTTGGTCCGGAGACGAAAAGTCAGGTGTAGAGGGGGGGGGGGGGTGAATACACCTGAGCTCTGTTTCTTTTTCTCAGTGAAGGTCAGCTGAAGCTGATGTTTGCAATCGATGAACGAGTGCCAAGTAAGCCTTCGATCAGGGGGTCACCGAAGCCGATGTTTGCAACCGATGAACAAGTGTCAAGTAAGCCTTCGATCACGGGGTCAAAGTGAGTCAGCTTCTGAGCTCTTCTACTGACTGATGTCAGTATTACGAAACTCAGTCGGAGACTGTAGTGCGGATAAGTGTTAGGCCCGGAGTCGTCTCTTTTGAAACGCGTTTTCTCAAGTTAAATCTTTTGGCTGTGCACTTTATAAAATACGTTTTATGCAAACTTATGATTTTCAAGTCAGTTGAATGCAATGCAATAAAACAGTAAATGAACACAAGCGATTTAACGTGGTTCGGATACGCAAGATCCTACGTCCACGGTCCCGAACAAGGCGAGAGAACTTGTTGATTATTCCGAGCAAGCCTCAGCGAGGGATACCGTGCTGTTTGGACAGTTCCCTCTAAGTTATAGTCCTTAGCGACTTTACAATCCAAACCTAAGTTTAGAAGGGAGGGAATATTCTCCAACTGAGAAGGAGTTCTTACAACAAGAACAATTCACTAAATGTGAACTCCTTCGGATCTAAGCTATGAATCTAGCAATGAGCTTAGTCTAGAGAAGATAGGGATCAAAGTGCTCTAGAGAGATGAACTACAAGAAGTGTTCTATGAAAACTAGTTCGTCTCTGGATAAGCTTGAAGGTTCTAGAGCGTTGTGAGCTTGAATGATATCCCTTGATTTCGCGTATATTCCTCTTATTGAAATCTTCAAATCCTTCTCTATTTATAGTTGTGAGTTGTGACATATGTCCGTTGGAGACGACGATGCCACGTGTCACAAGCGTCCAAAGAAAACGGCCATTATTCAACTTTGTTGCAGCAGGGCAGTTAATGCACTGTTCATGAGAGCAGCTTTACTGTGAAGTAGGTAAGCGTTGTCGGCTTCTCATTGGTCGAGGTTTGTAGTTGGTGAGTGTCAGAGTTGACCGTTCAAACTACCTCGTATGTCTTCTGCTGAACATTTGAAGGGACTTTAAGTCTTTGGGTCGCTTTACGTCGGATACGATACTCGAAAGTCTGTCTTCTTCGGCCGAGTCGTCGGACCGATAAAGTGAGCTTCGATAGTCGGTTGGTCGATCGCGAAGGTATACTTGCTGACCTTGGTTCTTCTACCGATGACCATCGGCTTGTAGAGAATGCTTCCTACGAGGTCCGGTCGGTGATGCGGGATCTTCAACCGAGTTTGATATCGGTGCCGACGAAGAATGCAAGCGATTACACCGATGACGTGGGGTTCGAAAAGTATCTTCGGTGAAGATCGGTTCAACAACTACCCCGTATAGGACTTAGACAAAAATAATAAGCATTACATCACGTCTAACCTATACATCGGCTAATCCTATCGACACACTAATCTACCGATATCGGCTCGGTTTTGGGATCTTCAATTCCATAGTACTACTATGATTTCCCCCAATTTCTTTCAACCCTAGAACAGTGAGTATCAATCTACCGACTCATATCCAACAATTTCCCCCTAATTGATGATGCCAAAACCTCTATACTCTAATATCTATTAAAGATCTTGTCCTATCGACAACAATTTCCCCCCTTAAAGCATCGAGGAAAAACCGATAATAGTAAATGAACTCCAAGCAGTGAGAGAAAGGCAAGATCGAGAAACCGATGTGAGTGTGTGTCGGATCACTTGGTGATCGTAGTGTAAACACAAAGTAAAAAGGCCGAAAGACAATGAGTAATTGTCTAGCAAGCGAGAGGAACCGATATATATATCAAGAATTACAGAGTTCCTATGCTATTACAAAAGATGAGGAGAAAAAAAATCACTGCTTGCTTTGCTTCTTGAACTTCTGCGTTTTCTTCTTGAAGTCGGTGGATTTTTCCTCGGGAGGATCCGGGTAATAGTATTTATACACTCTAGCTCGAATCTCCTGGATCTCCAAGTTATCATCCGGCCTTTCCGGGAGCAGGCTCGGATCGTAGGCGGCTTCTTCCACTTCTCTTTCTATGTCCTTAGTGCTCGGCAGTCCATTAGCAAGTCTCGGCGGTGGAATACGTCGGAAAGTGGGGCACGGAAGGTTACATTCTGTGATTCCATGACTTGCTTCGGCCGTTCACGTAATTCAACATTAAATCTCGTAATCAACTCCTCAAAGAGCCGATCGGTAGGGCGCCCAAGTGGGTAAATGCGCCATACGTAGTAGCCTTTGATAAAAGTTTCTTTCAATCTCTCCCAATGTTCATTCATATCGGCCGGCACCCACTTATCCACATCTTTGAATCGGTTGTTGCTTGATGTGGGGGCCCCCGATGAACTTAGATCCTCTCGGGATCCGCCTTCTTGTCGATCGGGCCTTGGTTTATCGGATAGGCTTTTCATTCTTGCCGGAGTCGGCCCATCCTTTTCTTCTCACGGAGAGCGGTTGCTCTAGTGTCTCCTCGTCTCGAGACTCGGTCCTTGCAGCGTCGCCTCCCGGTGTCGTTTGATCTTCACGCTATCCGCTCGAGTGTAAGAGTAGATATGGGAATACTACGAGCAGTAGCTTTGATTTCGATCGGAAGAGCCTTAGCAAATTCTTCTTGGGCTTTCTTCTTTTGCTCTTCGACCGTATTAATGACCTTTCTCTTTCCTTTGCCCACGACGCTTTGCCCTTAGGCTTTTTCGCCTTGCCTTGCCTCCTCTAGCCGACGCTCCCGGTCCGGCTTGTCTTGCGGCTCTTGGGCTATTCCGAGGTCGAATGCCTCTTGCTCCGCTTTTGATTTAAACTTCTTGATCGGGGAGGAAGGAGTAGTGGATTCGTAGCGATTTCCTTCCCCGACCTCTGCGGCGGCTTTTGAGACTCTTCTTCTTCGGTGGCTCTTCAAGGAATTGAGCAATTTCGTCTATGTGCACGATGAAGAGGAAATGGGAGTGGCTTGTAGTGGGAAATCAAGGAGAAGGACCTCGGTAGATGTACCTTTACGAGTAGTTGGTCCCGCCTCCCGAGCCTGTTCCCCCGAATCTCTGCGGTGAGGGCTCTGGCTGCCGAGGAGGGTCCTGCCTCCCGAGCTCCGTCCCTCAAGGATCCGGATGTCATTGTATCCATATCGGGTTCATCTTTCACAATATCTTCCCCCTTTTTGGCATCAGCAATATTCGCCAGGGAGGTGCGGATAACTTTTACGTCCTGCTCCAGATTGTGCACAGAATCTTTGATCTGGGTAACTGTGTCATCAAAATCACTGACCAAGTTGCAGTAGTTTTCCCAGTCTTTCTCCCGATCGGCTCTAGATTTCTTCAATCGAGCGGCCGACTCCTGACGGAGTTTCAGCAGAGCTTGATCATTTGATTCTCGTCATTTCTTTCGAATGGCTTTTAAGGCCTCGACTGTTGCTTGATGGCTGTTTGAAGAGAGGTGGTTGCTATCTTGTTTCTCTCATCAATGAAGCCTTGAATTGTTTTCATCGCTTGAGTCACTTGCTCCGAGAAAGTTTTATGCTCGAGCGGCAAGCATTCTCGACTCGTGCCGATAAATCGCCTTTTGAGCACTTAGGGCCTGCTCAACTATCTCCTTGAAATCCGGGCCGAGAAGCCTCTTTAGGGGGTGGAGATGTCGGCGGCCAACTTACTTAGAGCTTCGTTCGAGCCTTGGTGTACTTCTCCCATTTGAAATGAACATCTTTGGCTAGGAGTCGATTTTTCTCACCTTGGCGTTTGATAGCCCTATTGACGAACGTGAGGACACGGAACCGATGGGTTGTATCGATAAGAGCCGGTTCCGAGCCTCTGCTCGGAGAACGAGATCAAGCTGCTCCCTACCGTCCTTCGGAGCGGTTGTAGCCTCACCGAGATGTGACTATGGGTGGTGTTGGGCTCTTCTCTTGGGGAGTTTGTCCCTCTCGCAGATTCTCCCCGGTCCGCTTCCTTGGGTTTTCCATCCATCTCCTCATCTTGATCATCATTATCGTCTTTATCAGAAGGTGGAGATGGGGGCGGAGCTGTTTCAGTCGGAGCTCTCAAGCTCAGTAAATAAAGCATTGCAGCCCTCAAATCTTCGAAAGACGCCACATCGGTGGCTCTCCGAATCCAATCTTGGCTTGGAGCTCTTGCTCCTCCGTCGCAGCTCATCCCGTGACCGCTGGGATTTGGCAAAGTCAATAAGAATGTCCCAGTGCGAGAAACCTTAAGAGCATCTCGAGCTCTTGTCCTTCACGCTATTTCAACCGGATCTGCGTGCTCGGCAATTTCACGGTATCTCTTCTTGAATCTCGACTGCAGCAGACGTGATCGAGTGGTGTCGGTTGTTGTCCACTCAGCCAGTAGGTTCGGGTGACGGTTCCCTCTTGTCGGACTCTGTTCCCTCGTAGCCGATCACTTGGACTTTGTCCTTGATCGTCGCTCCCTCGATTCCAAGATCTCGAATCGAGTAGTTGCTCCTCTTGAGTAGGAGGAGCGGCTCAATAATGGTAAGTGGGCGAGCCGACTGTGACCTCAGCAGTCGATTCTTAGCCAACCTCCTCTTCTTTGGCACTTGGACGGTTGGGGGCAGAGCGGACGCCGCTCTCTTCGGTTCGAGTGGCCCCTTGCCAATTGACTTTTTCGCTCCGGCCTTTGTCATAAATTTGATAGACTTCTTGTCAAAGTACTTGGAGTCCTCAAAGGCTGAGTTCTCAACAATTGAGTTCCTCACGAACTATGCATTCTATCGGAAACAGTACATCTTTGTTCCGAATAGAAGTTTACCCACACCGGCTATCCTCCTCTCGCCGAGTGGGTAATGTGGTGAACTTCGAGCTCGTGCCTTCATCTCGAGTAGTATAATACTCGGCCCGGTTCACTTCAACTCCATCGTCTATTGTCATCATCGATTGAATCCTAGGTTTGGACGGAGTTGATCATATGATCCAGTGAACTTGTCGGAATGTGCGATACCACGTAAGCTAGACCTCTGCATCGAGGTAGCAACATATTCCTCGGTAAAAGGCTGTTTTGAACGCCACATCCTTGCGTCCACGGAATTTCCGCACATATGCATTGATCTCCTTCTCCTTGTATCCAATCGGAGAAATGCCGGAGTTGGGAAGATCGAAAGAGAGAGCTAGAGCATCTTGAATATAGAAGGTAAGAACAGTGACTCCCACTCATCTTGATCGACTTCCTTCGATAAGAGAAGGACGATTCCTCTCCTCCCGACGCTAGAGATTTCCGGTTGAAATAAACTTCGGCGATTGCCGAGGGAGAAAAGCACGGGGTGCTTCGAAACCGGCATCTCCAACCCCGAACGCTCCAAAGCGTCAAACACGGGTTCAAGGAAAGAGATCTCCACTTGGCGGAAGGCCAAGGTAGGTTCAAACGAGAATCCTGGAGGCTACAATCTCCTCAATGTTGTCCGGAGTTTGAACGTTCGCCATTGAAATCGCAAAACAACATATTAGCACTTGAAAATAGAGTAAGTTAGTAGTTGCTAGCGGACATCGATACATTACCGTGAAATAGAGCTTGAAAAGAGATATAGCAATGCAGTTTGAATGAGGATGTAAGGAAGGAAAGCCGAATCGCTAAGAAAAAGCTCTAAGATATGAGAATGGCGAAAAGTGAGGAGTTGATAGAAGATGAAAGATTTTGTATATTGAGTTTGATCTTTAGTTTGAATCGCACGGTTCAAATTTAATCTTTCAAAATCAAGGGGCGGCTAAGATTAAATGTTATAAAAGAATGATTACAATAGCCGCCAAAAATATAGATATACGTAATAAAGCTAATGGAGAAGACATGCATTAAATGCGCGACGAGAGCATTAATTACTCGGGCGAGGAGTCCTGCCGACCTTTCCTCAAACCTTAAACATAATAAATGGTAAGGAATAAATGCTCCTAGGCAACCGAATGCAAGCGGCCCGATGCATTAAATGCGGCATGCTTCGAACAAATTAAGTAACGATACTACGCAAACCTCTTCGCTGAACTTATCGGTGGTTACCATCATTTATCAGGAGGATGGTTGTGCTGATGACCATGTTCTCCCTAGTTGTGTACAGTGTGCATCTCCCAATGAGTCACCGTACTAAGTTTTCTCGACTTTGTTGTGCTGATTCCATACTGATGCACATTGTTTTTAAGTATATTATTATCAGTAGTCGGCTTCTACCGACTTGTCCGAGTAGGATCGAGCGGACCTAGCTCAACCGATAGTTCTCCGAACCTGTTCTCGGCTAGTGGTTTGGTCGGTATATCGCCGCTTTGCTTGTCGAGTATGGATTTTCTCCATCCCGATGTCCTTCTTTTCGACATGGTCTCTCGATGAAGTGGTGTCGGATGTCCACGTGCTTGCATCACGGTATGTAGAACCGGGTTCCGAGTTATAGCTATTGACCGGTGGAGTCACGGTAGATGGGCACTTCATCCCGAGTTATACCATAATCTCTCAATTGTTGTCGAAGCCAAAGGATGCGGGCACAAGCAACTTCCTGCAGCCCATGTACTCGGCTTCGGTAGTGGACGTAGCTGCGAGTGCTTGTTTCTTTGAAAACCACGATATCGCCTTGCTTGCCTAGGAACCGACATGTTCCGGAAGTTGATTTTCGATCTATCCCGCATCCTGCATAATCGGCATCGAGAATAACTCGTCGGTATTAGATTATCATCGGCGGGATACCATAACCCGACCTCGGGTGTTCCTCTTAGATATCGCGAGAATCTTCTTCGCCGAGTCTAGATGACTTCGCTTGGGATTCGCCTGAAATCTTGCGCATACACCTACAAGGATAAGTTATGTCGAGTCGGCTAGTTGTTAAATAAAGTAAAGAACCAATAATAGCTCTATAATCGGTAGAGTTAACGAAGCTCCCTCTTTGTCTAGATCGATTTTAAAGTTCGTGTTCATGGGGATCTTGGTGGTTTCTTTGGAATCACGACCGAATCTTTTGAGAAGATCTCGAGTGTATTTGGCTTGATTGATGAAGATTCCTTCGCTGATTGTTTTACTTGAAATCCAAGGAAATAATTCATCTCTCCCATCATGGACATCTCGAATTTCTCCTTCATCATCTTCTCGAAGCTGGCGACATATAACTCGTTTTGGACCGAAAATGATGTCGTCCACATAGATTTGCACCAATAGAATGTCATCTCTCGACTTTATGCTTGAATAGGGTGCGATCTCTGTCCCCTTTTGAAAACCTTTCGAAGTAGAAAGTCGATAGGGTATCATACCAAGCCACGGGTGCTTGTTTTAACCCATACTGAGCTTTCCTAAGTCCATACACTGATGTCCCCGCCGAAAGCCGGGCGGTTGTTCCACGTAGACTTCTTCCTTCGCACGCCGTTCGTAAAAGCCGACTTCACATCCATCGATATACCTTAAATCTACGATGTGTTGCATAAGCTAGGAAAAGACGAATGGCTTCCAATCCGGCGACCGGAGCAAATGTTTCATCAAAGTCAATTCCCTCTGCCCGATTGTATCCTTTAGCAACTAGTCGAGCTTTATTTCGACAATGACGTTGTTTTCATCTTGCTTGTTCTTGAAGACCCACTTAGTTCCAATCACGTGCCGATGTCTGCAGTCCGTCGACAAGCTCCCAAACTTCATTTCGACGAACTGGTTCAGCTCTTCTTGCATAGCAATGACCCGGTCAAGCATCTTTAAGTGCGTCCTCTATCGACCGAGGTTCTTACGTAGACAAAAAACAAGAGTAAAGTGAGCTTTCTCCTTGATTTAATCTTGATCTCGTCCTTATAGTTGCTTGATGGATCTCCAATGATAAGATCCGAAGAATGAGCATCGAGCCACGAACGCCCGAGTCGGGCTTCTTCTTCGATACCACTTCGCACGATCGGTAGGTGTATTAGGCATTTCGGTAGTATCTTGTTTTGTGACCGTAGTAATTCGGTAAGAAGGTTAGGATCTACCGAGTTTCCGGGGTTCGGGGGCATTCGGCTCGAGAACATTAATCGTTCCCCCGAGTTTATATTCTCGGTAGAGGTCTCGGTTACCACGGGGGCTTCCTCATCGACCGAAGTTACTGTTGTTGATTCTGTTCGATAGAATCAACTAGGTTAGCTACATTGCTTGTTGGTGAGTCCGAATTTCTCCATCTTCGACTCATCATCCCAACAATCTTGACCGAAGTTACCCGTTGTTGATTACGTTCGATAGAATCAACTAGGTTAGCTACATTGCTTGTTGGGCGAGTCCGAATTTCTCCATCTTTTCGGCTTTGTCATTTAGTTCGAGATCCCGTAGCTTGCTGCCGACATCCTCGATACTTGACTTTGTATCTTTCCTGTTCTCGGTAACAAATTCATCAAAAACAACATGAGGGCTTTCCTCCACGCAAAGAGTTCGATAGTTAAAAACTCGAAGGCTTTATCGACTCGGGAGTATCCTAAGAATACTCCTTGATCAGATTTGCTATCAAAGACCTTCAACCGATCTTTCCCATTGTTGTGGATAAAGCAAGGACGTAGAAAACATGAAAATGAGAAATAGAAGGAATTCTCCCTTTCCACGGTTCGTATGGCGTCTTCATGTGTTCTTTGTGTCGGTAGTGATCGATTCCCGAGTGTAACGGGCGGTGTCGGTAGCATCAGCCCAAAACTTTGAGGGTAGTCCGAGAATGCTGCGAGGAGCGTTCTTGCTTTGCTTCTTTGAGAGTTCTGTTCTTACGTTCAAGCAAGTCCGTTCTGGCGAGGGGCGCGCAGCGTGATGTCTCGTCTTGAATTCCCTCTTTATCGCAAGTATGTCTTAACTACGAGTTTAGAAACTCTGTTCCTCTGTCGAGCGTATCTTCTTAATCTTGATGTTCTTTTCCACACTGAGTTTCTTGAGTAGATTAGGTAACTCGGTCCGAACATCGATTTGTTGGCGATGAAGATGACCCAAGTATATCTTGAGAAGTCGTCTATGACGACGAGGGCATACTTCTTGCCTCTTATAGTCACTGGAGAGAGCGCCCGAATAAGTCCATGTGAAGCGTTGAAGGATTCCATCGGTGGAAGGTGACGGAATAGGTGGATTGCTACTCTTTGTTTGCTTTCCCTTCGGGCATGCTTCACAATTTCGTCTTTGATAAACGATTCGTTGGGCGGTCCTCGACTTTAGAGTTCTTGACAAGCTTGTTCATGGTCTTGAAGTTCAAAGTGGCCGAGTCTCTTGTGCCATAGCTTGCCGACTTGTTACCCGATTTAGTACGTGCGAGCAAGCAAGCCTCGGGTTACGCGGTATTCCGGTTTGCAACATAGATGTTCTTCCTCCGCGAACCCGATAACACTCGTTTTCCCTGTAGATTTGTCAACAATATCACGTAAACCCAGTATCAAAGATTACTCGTTAAGATTATCACGTAATTGGATCGCCGAAAGGAGATTATGTTGAAGTCCTTCAACATATGTTACTCTTGAAGCCGTGGCGGTCCCAATGTTCGGCGTTCCGTATCCCCTTGTGTAGCCTTTGGAATTGTCACCGAATTCACTGCGGGACCATCTTCTTGTACGTAGTTGGTCGGCGAGGCTCTTCCGGTAGGTCATGTGTCTCGAGCGCGGCCGTCCACTATCCACGGGTCCTTATGCACCCGCAAAACAGAGGCATTTTTAGGTACCCTTTGGTTCGATTGGGTCCTTACGGGTTAGTGGGTGATTTCGGAACCCGGATCTGTCTCGGGACCTTAGAAGTTCCGAGACTTCTTCTTCGAACCTTATCGGCTTTCTTCTCCACAGGACTTGGAGATACCGACTTTTCTGCGATAATTTTGGGTTCGGGGAGCTCTCTTCTTCTCGAGTCTTAGCGCTTCTCCCGACCCACGGGCTCATAGTAGTACGAGCCGCATCGTGCCGGGTGCTCATACGGTGGCTCTTATCTTGTACTGTTTCGCACATCGACCTTCTTGATTCCCCCCCGAATTTGATCGCGGTGTCCTGGGGCTGGAACCTTTGGTCATTGCTTGTTGCTACTCGGGCGAGGTGTAATTATTTTCTGTTTGTTTTTCGCCCGAGGTGTGGTGTCGGCGGCTTGCACCTTTCCTCGACGAACCTATCGCCCGGGGTTCTCGAGCTTTTGGAGGTAGAAGCTTCGTGGGTATAGCCTAGACCTTCTTTCACGGAAGTTGACCGTTGTGCTCTAAGCATGCTTTCAAGCTTCTCCTTAGCTCCCGGGTATTGTTCGGTCATCAATCCTCTCCGGACTTCGTCACTCCTTCGAGTAAGTCATAGTCGTTCCGCACGTCCCGCGAGCTTCGACCGAGCTTGGCTATTTCAATCTCTTTCTCGAAATTGTCCTTGGTCGAACCGAGATCCGAGTCTCTTGAAGCCGAGACTTAGTCATGAGAGATTCAATCTCTTCCTTGAGTCTCGCAACTAGATCCACCGACTCGGTAGAGACCCGACAATCGGAAGAAAGTCTCGATTCTCGGCCTTTACTGTTCAAGTTCCTGGATGGTTCTGCTTGAACTCTGCTTTCGGTGAATACTGTTCCTCTAGCGAGATCATCGTAGGCTTGTACCACATCTAGAGGATCATCGCGTGACCGAGCACGTGTCTTGTGTGCTATGTGAAGAAGAGGTAATAATGCGTTTAGAATTTACCTCGGCCTCTTCTCCGGCCATCGAGACGGTATTCGGCCGACTCATCGAGAACTGTCTCTGCGACCTCAAGCTGCGACGAACGCGGCTTCATCTTGGGAAGAATACATGAATGTATCCTCCTCAATTGAGTTATCGGATATCTCTCCGGCTATATAGGCCTGCCGTCTCTCGGCGAATTTCTTTCTCCTGGCTCGCCGTTCGCTCTTTGAGCGGTGAGAGTTCGGGACAATCGTGCGATAGTGTCCCTCCTTCTTGCGGTTGTAGCAGGTAGATGTTCTGCTTGCTCTTACCAGTGAGTCTTTAGATGGAGCGGCGGCGAGACTCCGATTTCCCGCATTCGGTAGAAGGATTAGATTCTTCTTTCTTATGATAGTCTTTCTTACCGAGGAAGAATCTCGATTGTATTTCCTCGGCTTTCCGACTCTCTCCTTTTCCTCTCGATATTTGAGAGCCATCGGTGCTAGGCTGGTCGGGGCACGAAGTCTCGGAAGACTTTGCTGCGATGTGGCCACGGCTTTGCTTGAGGAAATAGGCTTGGCTCCGGTATTCTTGATTGTTGCCTTGAAGGCGTGGTCGAACCGTGTGTCAGTTGGAGCGCTTAAGCACTTTTGGGGTAGGCTATGCTCGAACTCCTCCGATTTTAATTCCGAAAATATAACATCGGGAGTTAGAGCATTTAGATCGAGCGACGTAAATAAGTAGCAAATGGAAGCCACTTCGTCGGGCAACGCTCTCAAGATCTTGGTGTTCATCTCCTTGTTGGTGAACGACCTCCCCGGCCCATTGATGACATTGACTTGATTGGTGAATCGACACTCGGCTCGTCAATGGTTTCGATGAGCTCCATTGCAAAGGCATCGAACTTACGAAGCTCTAGCTCGAGCTTGTTCTCTTTGATCTCGAGGGGTTCCATGGCTCGGTATGCCCAAGGCGTCCCATAGCTCTTTCGCCGTTTTGCAATCTTGTACCCTTCCGAGGTGTGAGTCACCGAGCGTAGTCGGTATGGCATTACGTGCAACTCGGTCCAAGGTTGTGCAACTTCTTTTCTTCGGGCGTGATGGCGAGATTTGTCTTTGGGAACCTTAGCACCGGTTTGTGCTCCCACGCCTCCTCCAAGCAGCAAATACTACGCCGTCGATCATGGGAATGATCGGTCCCGACTCTAGGACATCGACATGCTTGTCGTGGAGTGACGTTAGGTGTGCCTCCATACGTACGCGCCATACCGTGTAGTTCTCTATTGAGAACATCGGCACCATCCTAATACCGACATATCGGACATTGTAAGAGTAAGAGTATAAGGATGCCGAGAAGATGCTTATGCGGTGAAAACGGTTTTCGGGATCGGTTCGAGAGGACCAGGATTTCGAACCGGCGATCGGTTGAACACCGAAAGCTCGATACCAATTGTTGGTCCGGAGACGAAAAGTCGAGTGTAGAGGGGGGGGGTGAATACACCGAGCTCGTTTCTTTTTCTCGGTGAAGGTCAGTTGAAGCCGATGTTTGCAACCGATGAACAGTGCCAAGTAAGCCTTCGATCACGGGGTCACCAAGGCGATGTTTGCAACCGATGAACGGTGCCAAGTAAGCCTTCGATCACTGGGGTCAAAGTGAGTCGGCTTCGAGCTCTTCTACGGACCGATGTCGGTATTACGAAACTCCGGTCGGAGACCGTAGTGCGGATAAGTGTTAGGCCCGGAGTCGTCTCTTTTGAAAACGCGTTTTCTCAAGTTAAATCTTTTGGCCGTGCACTTTATAAAATACGTTTTATGCAAACTTATGATTTTCAAGTCGGTTGAATGCAATGCAATAAAACAAGTAAATGAACACAAGCGATTTAACGTGGTTCGGATACGCAAGATCCTACGTCCACGGTCCCGAACAAGGCGAGAGAACTTGTTGATTATTCCGAGCAAGCCTCGGCGGGGATACCGTGCCTTGGACGAGTTCCCTCTAAGTTATAGTCCTTAGCGACTTTACAATCCAAACCTAAGTTTAGAAGGGAGGGAATATTCTCCAACTGAGAAGGAGTTCTTACAACAAGAACAATTCACTAAATGTGAACTCCTTCGGATCTAAGCTATGAATCTAGCAATGAGCTTAGTCTAGAGAAGATAGGGATCAAAGTGCTCTAGAGAGATGAACTACAAGAAGTGTTCTATGAAAACTAGTTCGTCTCTCGGATAAGCTTGAAGGTTCTAGAGCGTTGTGAGCTTGAATGATATCCCTTGATTTCGCGTATATTCCTCTTATTGAAATCTTCAAATCCTTCTCTATTTATAGTTGTGAGTTGTGACATATGTCCGTTGGAGACGACGATGCCACGTGTCACAAGCGTCCAAAGAAAACGGCCATTATTCAACTTTGTTGCGGCGCAGGCGTTAATGCACTCGTTCATGAGAGCGGCTTTTGCGTGAAGTAGGTAAGCGTTGTCGGCTTCTCATTGGTCGAGGTTTGTAGTTGGTGAGTGTCGAGTTGACCGTTCAAACTACCTCGTATGTCTTCTCGCCGAACATTTGAAGGGACTTTAAGTCTTTGGGTCGCTTTACGTCGGATACGAGACTCGAAAGTCTGTCTTCTTCGTTGAGTCGTCGACCGATAAAGTGAGCTTCGATAGTCGGTTGGTCGATCGCGAAGGTATCTTGCTTGCACTTGGTTCTTCTACCGATGACCATCGGCTTGTAGAGAATGCTTACTGCGAGGTCCGGGTCACCGATGCGGGATCTTCAACCGAGTTTGATATCGACCGCCGACGAAGAATGCAAGCGATTACACCGATGACGTGGGGTTCGAAAAGTATCTTCGGTGAAGATCGGTTCAACAACTACCCCGCACAGGACTTAGACAAAAATAATAAGCATTACATCACGTCTAACCTATACATCGGCTAATCCTATCGACACACTAATCTACTGATATCAGCTCGGTTTTGGGATCTTCAATTCCATAGTACTACTATGATTTCCCCCAATTTCTTTCAACCCTAGAACAGCTGAGTATCAATCTACTGACTCATATCCAACACTATACATTCGTATGAACCAACCGGACTTACGTGCAGACATGTACAACGGCTTGACCGAGGCACTCACTAGAGGAGAAATAGATCCAACTAGGCAAGGTAAACGTATAATTCTGCCTTCAAGCTTTACTGGTGGAGCTCGATACATGATACAAAATTACCAAGATGCAATGGCCATCTGCGGATGGGTGGGATATCCAGATTTATTTATCACATTCACATGTAATCCAAAATGGCCAGAGATAGTGAGATATATACAAAGTAAAGGTTTGAAGCCTTTATATATAAATCAATTACGTCCCTCAATTATGTACAAAGTAAACGTATAAAGGTTTGAAGCCTTTATACGATAAATCACTTTCAAATCTATTAATTTTTAAATTAAATTGAGGGGTAAATATATAAGATATATATAAGATTACGTCCCTCAATTATGATCAATCATGAAATAATTTTATAATGTTTCTCAAATTACGCCCATTAATTGTTAATATTAATATTTTGAAAACATCCCTTAATTTACGCCCAATCATTCTAAATCTAATATTTTATAAAATATAATTAAAAAATTCAAAACACAACTTTATAAGATAAATTATTTTCAAATCTATTAATTTTTAAATTAGATTGAGGGGTAAATATATAAGATATATAAGATCATGTGTCTCAATTTATGGTCAATCATGAAATAATTTTATAATGTTTCTAAAATTACGTCCATTAATTGTTAAAATTAATATTTTGAAAACATCCCTCAATTTACGCCCAATCATGCTAAATCTAAGATTAAAATTATATATTTTTTAAAATTATACTGCTCCTCAATTTACCCTCAATTATACTGATTAAAATTATATATTTTTTAAATTTTTTAAAATTATACTGCTCCTCAATTTACCCTCAATTATACTGCTCCTCAATTTACCCTCAATTTTAAAATTAAAATTATATATTTTATATAATTTTAAAATTATATTTTGAAAACATCCCTCAATTAAGATTTTTTAAAACCTTAATGTTGAATATCTGCTCCTCAATTTACGCCTAATGATGTTAAAAAAAAGGTTAATTATATAAATTATATGTTAATAAATTTAAGGAACAAATTACATTATATTATATCTTATATATTTACTCTCACATATATAATAAGTCATAGTCTAAAACTTTTTCACGCCATTTCAAAACTCTCACATATTTGAAAGAAAAAAAAACTTGGAAGTACAAAATGCCTAATATTTGGTCCATCATTGAGGAGTTGGATGAATTCAATGAGTCATTTGTGATGAAACTTCGACTGATCCGTGCATACGAGACCCCTTCATTCAACAAAAAAGATGTATCAAGTATAGAGTGTGTTTTCCACGATGCAAAGGTATGTCTTATTCAGTAATTGTATCAGTTTAATATTTCAAGTAACCTATATTGTATTGAATTCATATTCAAATGTTTCAGGAGGAGAGAATTGAAGCAACAATACCAAAAAATTTGGTTTGCATATTGAAACCACAACTTGAGGAGGGTCAGATATATGATGTAAAAAATTTTAAAGTTGTGCATGATAGTAGGACACACAAGGTCACCACAAGTACATATAGGATATTGATCAATGATAAAATTGGCGGTTAACCATAAAGAATCTGGAAGTAAGTTTCATTCATTTAGTAATAAGTAAGCATTTCTCTTTCAATGTATGGATATCAAGAGATTCTGTTGTCATGAGCCTAACTGGTTCATTTGGTTTGTAATATGATAATATCAGCATGATATCCAATGTTTATATTTATATAAAATATTTTTCTGATTATGTCATATTAGATTATAGTGGTTCATGAAAATATAAATAGTAATATTTATACACAACACTAAAGTAGCACAAACATGCACATAAAACTATTATAATTTCATGCGTAGCACGGATGTTGTTCTAGTAATCTAAGAAAAACCAATTAGTGCCCTAAAAATCACATTAGCGTGCACTCCAACAATCATACGAGCACCATTGTATTTTTTCGAAGGTTGTCGTGTTAGACTCTATTTATAAAGAAAAATCAATATGAATTTTGATACTATATTTTTTACTACTTTTTACTTAATTATTAATATTATTATTTTGAATTCTTAATGAGGGGCGGATCAGATTATAAGGGAAGGGAGCGAAACTTAAAAATTCGATAGAAAAGAGGGTTAAGTGTACATTTGGAGGGCGAAATACGATTTTTTTTTAAAATTACATATAAAAAATCGCGTTTCGGCACGAGGGTGTCGCTGCCACCGGACGCCCCCTTGGATCCACCACTGTTCTTAAGGAAACCTCCATGCCTCAATAAAATGGTGTCGTTTGTCAACAATCTATGCATGAATAGTGACATGTCTATTTCTGTTTTTTAATACCCCTTTCGTATGTTTTTTAATCTGCTCCAAAAAGTAATTATAGTAATTTTTAACTAAGATACTGTTTGGGAGCTGATTTAGATGTGTATGCTTGTTTGCAGCTTACTGTAAAAGAAGGCTTTTTCTCTCCATTCTTCAACTAACTTGCTGAAAGAATTGTACCTAATTTTGCATTTCTGATCCCAAGTTATCAGCTATGTGTAACATGTTAATCTTCTCTGTGTTATTGGATTCATCACCAGGTGGGTGTTATGTTATGTGTAGTAAGTTTAAGATGATTGAATTGAAATGTTCGATTTGGTGATGCAGGGGAGGATTTTGATCAAAGAATAATGGAAGCTGATCATGAAGAAGCACAGCAAAGACATCAGCAAGGATATCAGAGCACTGGGAAAACTGAGGAGAGAATGTGAGCGTGCAAAGAGAGCTTTGAGCAGCCAGCACCAAGTCCGAGTAGAAATCGAGTCCCTCTTCGACGGACTGGACTTCTCCGAGCCTCTCACGAGAGCCCCGCTTCGAGGAACTGAACAATGATCTGTTCCGAAACACCATGGGGCCGGTTAAGAAGGTAATGGAAGACGCCGGTTATCGATGGAATCGTCCTTGTTGGTGGAAGCACAAGGATCCCCAAGATCCAGCAGCTTCGGAGGGATTATTTTGATGGCAAGGAGCCTAACAAGGGTGTTAATCCTGATGAGGCCGTGGCGTTTGGGGCGGCGGTGCAAGGTGGAATCTTGAGCGGAGAGGGAGGTGATGAAACTAAAGGTAGTCTCTCTTTTATCCATTGTTGTTGTTTTCTTTATGCAAGATTTTAATTCAATTTTGATCATAAGCAAAATGTGTTTTTGTTAGATATTCTCTTGGATGTGGCTCCATTGACCCTTGGGATTGAAACTGTTGGTGGAGTGATGACCAAATTGATCCCAAGAAACACTGTTATCCCAACCAAGAAATCCCAAGTTTTCTCCACCTACCAAGATCAGCAAACTGCTGTCACAATTCAGGTATTGGAACTGACTTTTGATCTCTTTTTTTCTTGAATGTTGATGATATGATTATAACCGGAGCGGTTTGTATGTACCACATTCGTATACCCTTGTGTGCACCACACCATAAGGGTAATGGCATGTGACATTTTTTATTAAAATAGGTGGACCACATGTCAATACCCTTGGTACATACAAGGGTATACAAATGTGGTACACACAAACCTTTATGGATTATAACCGTAGGGGATCGAGGTTTTTTGCAATATTTATTATTTCTCCTCGTTTCTTAAAATTGTAGATTTGCAAGCAGATTCCCATCCCAAAATGGTGATGATTATAACCATAGGCGATTAAGGAATTTTTGGAACATTTGATATTTCGCCCATTTCTTGAAATTGTAGATTTGCATGGTCCTCTTTTTTCAAAATGTTGATGATTGTAATTTGCAACCACAGGGGGATTAAGAGATTTTTGGAACATTTACTATTTCGCCCCATTTCTTGAAATTGTAGATTTGCATGCAGATTCATCCCGTCTTTTTCCAAAATGTTGATGATTGTAACCATAGCCTGATCGAGGGTTTTTTTCGGAACTTGTTATTTCGCCTCATTTCTTGAAATTGCAGATCCCGCCACTAATTTTGAATTTTGGATCCGTTCCTTGATATTAAGCATAGTAGGTTTTTGAGGGTGAAAGAAGTCTCACCAAGGACTGCAGATTGCTCGGCAAGTTCGACCTAACGGGCATCGCCCCGGCTCCAAGGTTCGTCCGGTCTCCATCTCTAACAATCATCTCTACATAAACAAAAACTTTCTTAACACTTACATAACAACTCTTTTTTCCGAACAGATCGAAGTGACTTTCGAGGTCGAGCCCAACGGCATCCTCAACGTGAAAGCCGAAGACAAGGCCTCCGGTAAATCCGAAAAGATCACGATCACGAACGATAAGGGGCACCTGAGCCAGGAGGAGATCGAGCGCATGGTGAGAGAGGCAGAGGAGTTTGCCGACGAGGACAAGAGGGTGAAGGAGAGGATCGACGCGAGGAACGGCCTCGAGACGTACGTGTACAACATGAGGAGCCAGATGAATGATCAAGACAAGCTTGCTGATAAGCTGGAGGGGGAAGAGAAGGAGAAGATTGAGGTGGCGACGAAGGAGGCGTTGGAGTGGATGGATGATAATCAGAAGAGAAGGAGGAGTATGAAGAGAAGCTGAAGGAGGTTGAGGCTTTGTGTAATCCCATCATCGCCGCCGTGTACCAGAGGTCCGGTACTGGCGGAGCGGCGGAGGATGGTGAGGACATGATGAACTGTAAAAGATTGTTTTATACTAGGATTTTAGCTGTTAGAAGTTGTAGGATGTGATACTCAAATTTTTAGAGGATTAATGATTTCCCAAGAACTCTTGAGATAATTACAATTAATGATTTTTTAGTAAGTTCACAAATTCTAACATTAAAGAATAATACTCCCTCCGTTTCATTAATATTGTCTTGTATTCCTTATCGAGTTATGCCTCAATAATATTTGCCTTGTTTCATTTAATGATAAAAACACTCTATATTCAAAAATAAGGTTGACCCCTTACTACTTAATACCCACCCCCACATTCTTATACACCCTCTCTCTCAAAAAGTTTCTCTCACACAATTTCATTCTATTACGAACTCAGAAAATTATGATTTTTAATTTTTTAAAAACTTTAGATTATTTATTTAATTACAATATGAAAAAAAATCCTGAAAAAAAAAATCAATTGTCTCAATTATACCTTAATAAAATTTGGATGAATTCTCATTCTTTCCCACCAACAATTTCTCGAAAACTGTGTTAATTTCTTAATACAATTAAAATACATAAAATATACTACTACATCAATTTTCTTAATCTCCGTACCGAAAATAAATAAGACGGTATTAATGGGACGAAGGGAGTAACAGAAGCTTAAAAGGGCATCAATTCGGTTGATTTCAATCTAGATTTCACAAACACAAGATGCACAGGAATGCGCAAGAATACAAAAAAACAGGAGACGGGACTTGGCATTTTCCAAAAGTTTAGGATACAACACATGCATGAAATACAACATTTACAATGTAAAATAAATTAATTTTGTATTTTTTCATTAGAATTAATTGCAAGACTTACTAAAACATGCGGACATGACAATTAACATACCATATCGTGTTGGAGTGTTCGACATAATACGTTGATATTTTCTGAAACGTGCAGCATAGATTTCAATTGATACAAGGTATTCCAAATCAACCCCAAAAATCCACTACTTATTTAAAAAAAAGGAACATGACTAATTTTATAAAACGAGCCAAACTCGGCACTTCAGTAACCTAATGAGTTAAAATTGCACGTAATCAAGAACACAATAAAGCGATACAGATTCCAAACAGATACAAATTCCCCCCTAAAAATCCACTACTCCTTGGCAAGAACAAAAAGAGATCCGGATTTCAATTTTCAAAAACCAGCAATCCTTGGACAGAATATATGAGGCAGAAAAGGTACAAAAGATCCTTAACGCGGTGGAACTTCAGACAGTTAGGATAGAATGTACACCGGTTGAAATACGGATCGGGAAAAAGGTGAAAACCCTAACAATTAGTCTTCCGCTTTAGTTACAAGCTGCAGGCCTGGCCATCTCGACTCGCAGAGATCCTTTGGAGCATTTCCTTCATCATCCTTCAGTTCTATATCAGCACCGTGTTTCACGAGCAGCTCAGCAATGGCAGTTCTCTCGCACACAGCAGCATAGTGTAAAGGGGATTGGCCTTCGCCATCCTACAATCACACACAATAGAACGTTTTGTAATATTGGTAATGCAGCTCTGTTCCAACAAGAGGTATAATATCTTGCTATTTTCATTTACTTGTAAACAAACATCAAAAAGAGAAAAAACATTTTCTGACCAGATAAGTAGTCGAAGAAATCAGGTCAAAATGTGTAGGAGTTTAAAGAACATACAAGAATATCACCTCATCTCACTATCCTATATATATATATATATATATATATATATAAATGAGCATTAATGTGTGTTGCTCAAGTTAAGAAATATATTAGTACTATTTTTCAGAAATGACTAACATCTAATAACAGTCGGTAAAGAGTTTACCATTAAAGCTGCACATGACATATAATTAAAGAGCTTTGTACGAGCTTATAAGCTCTCCAAATAAGTTTTATCGATATCAAATAGGAAAAAGGGTATGCTGTTGTTTATCATTTATCAGGATGACATGCTATTCTTATTTTTTTTGTTGTTGGCAAGATATCAAGCAAATGATTGTGCAAAAGTGTTTACGATTATAAAATTTGCACCTACCTTAGCATTAACATCGGCATTCTTGTTCAGAAGCAATGTAGTGATATTCAGATGGCCTCGATCTACAGCCCAGTGCAAAGGAGTACGGCCCTCACTGTCTGCAATAACGTTTTGAAAGTTATATACAGGCAGAAAAGTTTAACCAACAATATAAATATAATGATCATAAATCAAAGAGAACTATTTGCAGGTTAATTATGCAAGACACCTAATGTACCTTGGCATAGATGGTACTAAATAGCAGAACTACAGTTTTTATCTTTAACTCCTTGAAACATACAACAGAGTAAAATAAAAGTTGACAGCTTGATAGTTTAAGGTTAAAGTTGTCCCACTCAAGGAGCAACTTCATTTATGAAAGGAAATTGAAGAAGTTTGACATCTAAGAACCTTTTGTATTTAAGGGGACACCACTATCAATGCACTTGAGCAGGTTCTCTTCATCACCTTCTCTCGCAAAAGCGTGAATATCATCCAATTTCCTTCAAAGAACATAGAAAATATAAAAGTTGAATCTTCCTCTCTAGATCGCGGGAGTGAAGTAAAACTAGTAAAGTGTGTTTTATTAGTCCAGATTCCATGTATGCTTGCCTTCAATATCACCAATACTAGAGTGACTTATCTGGTTTACTACCTTATTTATGACAAAGGAATTATGTATTTTTCAGTTAGACTTAGACACAAAGGAGATTTCACGAGGGTCGTGAGAAACATATGGAGGATGAATAGATGGTTGGAACTTTATGACACAAGAAATATAAGAAACTGGGATCCATAATTCAAGAAACATCACTACAGTAATGTACTATTAGTTTAATTCAGCTCGGAATTATAAATAAGAATATCTAAAATGAAACAACAAAGTATGATTTAACACAATTATGGGAATCGAGGGATTAAATGAACCCCTAAGGTATCTAATTCCAGAAATGGATTCAACCACCGACGAGATGCTTGTACCCCCTCTCTAGAACATATAACATTCTTCTATGACCTTCTCATCTTCTTTCATCTTATCCATACTGGTTAATCATTATAGTAGGATACCGAAGAATGCAGAAATAATTCTGGAAATATGTTTACAACTAAATACAGGATAAAGCGATGACATGTAAGCCATAATAGGTTAAACAAGATACTCACAACTCAGATCCAGATTCCTCCTCATATACAAATGTACTAAAAACAGGACCCATGGGCCTGTCGGAGCCTCCACCAGACGCATCACTATTACTTTGATCTTTCATCTTTTGCTATATGCCACATTAATGCCAATACCAACAGTAGTTAATGAGGATGAATATAAAACTCAAAGATTTATTTCAAATAAGCTGAATGCTTTTGATCTTACAGAAGTGGCAAGACCGGCAGCCCAAGTGGGATATAACTCACTAACAATGTCAATGTACTTTTCCATTGCTTCTTCAGGAGGCATAGGACCCAATTTCTGCCACGCTTGCCTAGCAACACAAAGAGAGAGTCCTTCAATGGTTTAGCCACATGATCTTCAGTCTCAAATGGCAAGAAAACATAACAATCAACATTAAGCAGAAAACCATATGCAACTGCAGAAGGATTACAAAGAAAGTCTTCCAATGTGTAATTATTACATTAGCAATAGCAAGAAACGTCCTTTAAAACATGAGGTAAGATAAAAATAATGTATTCCGTAATAAAAATGAGGCTCACAAGCACAAAAAAAGAGTACGTGTAGAATAAAGAAATTCTTGACTATATACAACACTGTTGTTTCTATTGACCAAGAGATTAAGAACTCTATATTTCATGAAAGGTGTCGTCTTCTAGTTCAAATAGGATACTATTTCATTAGGTTTCTAAGGATATACATACTGCCTCTTCTGTAAATCTCAAGGCCTCAGGGTGCTTACCTAAGCGAAAATAGGTTCTTTTCTCGCATTAAAAGCTTCACAAACTAACACGTACTTGAAAAATACTTTCAGGAATCATATGTTGAATATTGTCAGCTACTGGTGTTTCTATGATGACCAAATCGCACAACTTCAAAGAAAACTACCAACTAAAATCTCACACGTTAAATTCTCATACTATCAATACTTCAATCGTAAATGCAAAAATCTTAAATGAGAACGAAGAAACTCGATTACGATGCAGGAATATATGACTCAATAATTTCACCATTTCGCACGAGCAGTCATTTTCAAGGCAGAAGGCTGAGGAGCCGAACAGGGTCCCTCAGTCGCAATCTTGTACAAGCCATACAGCTGCAGCTGGACATCAGTCGACGCCTTAAGCGCAGCCCGGTCTGCAGCGGTAGCCGCAACGAACGCAGTGGCAGCAGAGAATATCTCATCCAACTCAGTGCTCTCAACGCCTTCCCAATCATCATCGCTATCACTGTGATCACTCGTCACCACACTTTCATTCACCGATTTCTCACCACCGCCAATCAACGGCTCATTCTCATCCGAAATCTGAGCCGAAGAATCGACGGCTCTCTCTTCAACTTCCGCTTCGGGAGAATCAGAGCGCGTGATCCTCAGATTCTCGTCGCGGAAGGCGAAAATCACCGAGAAGAGCTTCGCGAGCAGGTACGAGAAAATGAGCCCCAACAATACCGATTGAAGCAACTCCTGCCACTCCGCGTCCATCGATTCCCGATCAGCCGGCGTTATTATCAGAAAATTGTGCACCAAAAACGACGGAATCGAATCAAACTACTAGTAGATCGCGAGATGAGGATGAAACTCAACACCTAGAATCCGATCTATTTTTTTTCGAAATGGAGATTTGCGAGGAATATAAACCCTAGAAGTGGTGAAATTGAATTAGTGGGAGAGTTAATTCCATCTGACTGCAATAAATGAAGTGAATATCGATGTGGCGGCAGCAAAGCGCAAGTTAGTGTAACTGTTTCCAGCTCGGTTTGGGGGCGGCTATTCCCTGCGGTTTGTCTTTCATGCAGTTTTTTGCAGGTTAAGAAAAAAAAATGATAAATTCACACAAATGGTTTCAATATTTGCTAGTTGGGATAAATTGGTCATTTTTTTTTATTTGTTTCCAATATTTATTAGATTAGATAAATTGGTCATTCTATTAATTTTTAAGTTAATTAACTATTAACCATAAGGAATTCACGAAATAAAAATTTCAGGACTAATTCATCTAATTTTTAAATTAAATTTTAACGTTTTTTTAAATATTCTTTAAAATTATAATTTTATTAAAAAAATAATTTTGTTTTCAAATTAAATTTTCTTAATGAAAAAAAGTAATTTAAAAACATAAATAAAAAATTAATTAAAATATAAAATTAACTTAATCTAAATTAACTAGTATTCCCTCCGTCCCATTATTAGTGGCCACCTTTCCTAATTTGGACGTCCCGCTATTAGTGACAACGTCCTAAATTAGTAAAAAGTTAACATCCTATTTCCTACTTTATCATTTTATCTCTCTTACTTTATATCTACTCTCATTATTATACTCATTTATCTCTCATACTTTATTATTTTCTCTCTCCTACTCTCTCATTATTACACTCATCTATCTCTCCTACTTTATTATCTACTCCTCTCTCCTACTTTATTACATATTCTCTTAATTACCGTGCCGAAAAGAAAGGCGCTACTAATAATGGGACGGAGGGAGTACTAGTTTTAAGGATCAATTCATCCGAATTTTTTAATCAAATATTTTTTTTGTACGAATAAGAATTAATTTAAAATAACAAATTAACTAAATATCTTCTTCGCCGTTGTATCAAGGTTACCCTGCCACCGCAACAGCAAACTTCGCAACTTCGTCACCTTCGTCTACACCACCCTCTCCCAGTCCTTCGCCTACGTCATCATCCATATCATCTGACTACCTCTCTCACCTTCAAGTCGTCCAACTGCTCCCCTCCAACGATATTTCTGACCTCAAAAAAAAATTATTTGAAAAAATTAGTTCAAAATTAATTTAAAAATTAGATGAATTGGTCCTTCAAAAATTAGTTCAAAATTAAATTTTTTTTTTTAATTAATTTTTTTTTGTTACCAAAAAATTTATTTGGAAAAAAATTATTATTTTTAAAAATATTATAATTTAAATTTTTTAAGAAAAGTTAAGATTTAATTCAAAAATTGGATGAATTGGTACTGAAACTTTTATTCCGTAAATACCCTTATGACTAACTGTTGATTAACTTAAAATTTAACAGAATGATCAATTTATTCAAACTAGTAAACATTGGGGACCAATAAACTTTAAAAAAAAATTAGAGATCAATTCATCAAAACTAGCAAACATTGGGGATCATTTGTGCCAATTTGCTAAAAAAAATTAAACATCAATAAAATTTTAACTTTTATCAAATAATATAATTAGTACTCATCCGAGTCCGCTTGATTTGTCTTATTTTTATTTTTTTTTTCAAGTTGTTCCACTTAACTTGTCATATTTCTTAAAATGAAAAATAATTACTACACAAACTTTTTTTTTATTACTATTTCCACCTCGATTTGGGGATAATCTACTTTTTTTACACACAACTAACCACTCATCTTAATTTTTGTGCCGTAAAGAAAAAAGACAACTCAGACGACATCAAGAAATTATTAATTTTAGTTATGTATTCAGGAGTTATCCCTCTTTTGTCTTGTAATTTTTAAAAATATTTCTCTTAAATATTTTGTGCTGAAAGTATGCTTCCCACACTCTTTTACATGGCCTAATTTACCAATAACTTTAAAAAGTCACTAGCAACCATAAAATGTTAGGTAGACTTGTCGCTATACATGAAGTATACTTTCTAAGGCATCACAAAAAATACTATTGTTCATATTATATAATGAAACAGCGAATGCAACCACTTCAGTACAAAAAATGAAGAGTTATTAGTATATCAAAACACGAACTCTAGAGATTTTAGTTTGCACTTGAATTTCAAAAGCTCGAATGAGTAAATAAGAAAACTTCGACAATTTAATAATAAAATAAACAATATAATTTGAAAACAAAAAATTGCGTCTATTAAGTACTAATAAACAACCTAAAATAATTTTGATTCCGAAATTTCAAACGGTAAATTAATTTTACCCAAAGTGCACAAAACTAAAATCAACTTAAAATTCTTATCATAAGATCAAAATTAAAAATTTCACCAATGGTCCAAAAAATGCTCCGCTACGACGTATGCGACCAATTTAAACCTAATTTCTGCAATTCATTTCCCCAAATCAACCTCTCATTCAAACTTATCGATCAACGATTTCAAATCATCGGATCCAATCAAACTTGAAAAATCGAAGTATCCAATGGAGAACGGGAACGGGAACGGGAACGGGGACTCGTACTACAACAAAGTCGACGGCCTGGCGCGGTGGTTCGGTATGAGCGTGGCGGCGGCGTTCTTCGCCTCCCTGGAGCGGTGCTCGTGCGTCAACCTAACCACTTTCGACACCGAAGACGACGAAGACGAGGAGGCCAAGGATCGGCCGCTCATGCTCACCTCCTTCCCTTCCTACAACTCCACCACTTCCGCTAATAATCCTGCTTTCAATTCGAAAGATCCTTCCCCCGGCGTCGAGAATCTGCCCGTCTGATCGGGTTCAATTGATGATCGGTAAAAGATTGCATTATTTGTTTGACATTTTCTTTGTTTTTGTTTGCTGTTAGTGGTGTTAGTATTTTGTATTTTGTGACTAATTGTTTGAAATTCTTGTTTGTTAGTTATTGATTACATTTTTGTGTTTTTTAGTTACTAAGAAATCTGAACTATAGCCCCAAACACCAGACTCAAAAAATAATACAAGCACATGGACAAGTTCATGAATCACAATCTAAACCATAGCCCCAAACACCTTTAAAATATTTTATAATTAATCAATTTTTTAAATAATTTGGGTATCCGAATATGGTACAATTATACATACGAACTTGGATGCTTTGTATCAAGGTCTTCTTATATAACCAGTATTCTAGAAATAGACGACCGACATAAATTTGAACTAAGAGTCTAGATTAAGCATCTAAAACGTATTTTTTTGACTAAGAGTATCTTGATTTTTTTAAAATAACATTTTTCGGTATCAGTATTTATCTATTATGTGGTTTCTCATTCTAAATTTCTGTACTGGGAATTAGTGGCATTTAATGTCATGTAATGGGGAGGTTAAACATGAAGCTAACGGTGTGTGTTTCTCCAGTTACCAGGAGAAAATACTATTTCAGAAAAGGCTTGCTTCTAGGGAATATGATTTTGGATTGATGACATGATACATAGTGTATGCTTTTCTACAAGATTTAAGATTTTGGGATTTATAGCTTGTTTTTCCTAAGGCTTGTTCTATCATGTCAATGGGCATTCCGAGTGTTAA
This sequence comes from Lavandula angustifolia, assembly GCA_028984105.1. Classification (NCBI taxonomy): domain Eukaryota; kingdom Viridiplantae; phylum Streptophyta; class Magnoliopsida; order Lamiales; family Lamiaceae; genus Lavandula; species Lavandula angustifolia. Next base: position 33,285,736 of record CM054807.1, read on the forward strand.
ATGTTTTTTTGGCTTTCTCTATGCTCGAATGGATGCAAAACAAATGATACGGTTGTTCTGCTCGTCGATCGGGTTTATGGAGACGAAAATGTCTGAAGTCATCGTCATCACATTTCATTGTAGGGCATCTTGGATTTGCTGTGTTTTGATGAGAAGCCTGAGTTCTGGAGTTTGGACTTGTGGGAAGCACAGCTGGTGTTTGTCATTCTTTTGTGTTAGATGCTTTACTCTTCTTACCCTATTGTTTTAACAAAGTAGCTCTTGCTTCTATTGTTTTCTCTGTCAACTTCCCATTGTTGTAATCAACAATCAGACTTATCTGTGCTTTCTATGAATGTGAAGATATCAATTGGTTGTGTTATTGTATTACTTGGAATCTGATGTTTTTACAGCTGTGCTTGCTACCTAAATATCCTTCCCCTTTGGAAGAGCTTATCAGCAGTTTATTTCAGCTTAGTCTAAAAATTAAGCTTATACTCATGTTTGGAAGAGCTTTTTGGCTTATTTCCATAAATTGGTAGAAGTAGATTATGAAAATAAGCCAAAAAAGGCTAACGGAAAATAGATTTCATATCAAATCAACCTGGTAACAATTTTTTAAATTAAATTTCATTTTTTCTCTAATTAAGTATTTATGTACAGATGTATTCAAACGCAACAACTTATTCAATAAGTACTTATTTAAGCTATTTTCTCAAATGTTAAAAAAAGCAAAAGTTGCAAGCTTCCAGTATTATTTGATACGATAAGCACAATTGATGAAGGTTCAAAATCATACACCAATAGAGAACTAAATCCTAATATATATTTACATCATCTCTTGATTCCACTCGGGGCAGAGTCAAAAATAGTTTGTTAACATTACATATTTCCTTCTTAAAAAGAGCAAACTCATCACCCTTTAAACTGCTCCAACAGAATCAAAATAGTATACAAATTATAACTCAATTATGCACCATCCAAACATATGGAACAAACTCTACCAGGCCCCTCGAGCTCCTGCACTTACGCACGTCGTGTTTTAACCCTAAAACACGACGTGCAGTTTCTCCTACCGGTCCATCAGCTAAATAAATGAAAGAATCATGGATCTAATTAAGCCAAAGATAGGTAGTAGTAGTAGTAGAGCAAACCTCATCTACCCTTAATGATATGCCATCCCAACAATTTGAACCTTTTGGATCCAGCCACCTGTGATTTTTGCTCATCCAGTCTTCAATTCCCCAGAACGCGTACTTGCCGGCCTGTTCGTGCAAATCCGAAAGGGAAACCGTGTGCAAAAGCGGCCTCTCAAAGGAGATCAGATCATATGCACTATATTCAACATTGATGTATTTTTGCCTTTGTATTCGTCTCAAAGTGGTATCGGCAAACCATAGTTGTGGAATGACCTAATCCGCCCGTCCGAGCCAGCAGTAACGATAACAAGGCCCCACGCATGAGAGCTGAACGAACTATGACAACAAGTCCTGAAGAGTCTATACTCCGGCTTGCTCATGGAAGAAGTTAGGGCTTGTGGAATCGACATTGAGAGCTTCTCCTCCGGCCATGTAGCCGACGACCCTTTAGGGTTGGCGTCCAAGGGAGAGTGATGGCTTGATGAGATACCGGTTGATGATAAGAACGGTAGTGAATTGCGCGGGGTGGATTCCAACCCGGGCCATGTTATGGCAATTGAGGCATCGACTGAGAAGCACTCGAATGACCTAATGAGTTTTGGCTGTGAGTATGAGGAGTCGGCATCGCCATGGTGCTTCCATACATAGATATGCGAATCCTCGGATGCCGATACGATATGCTTCCCGCACGACGTGAAGGAGGCGGAAACCTGATTCCCTCCATTTCTAAGGCCTAGCCACAAGGAAAACAGAGTTGGAAAATTATAGACTATTTGGAAGGGTTATTAGCCCTTAAAGACACGAACTTTAGGAGTTCACACATGAACTTTAAAATGTTCCCTTATATACACAAACTTTCAATTTGTTAAAATTTGTCCACCAGCGAATACTCCGCCAAAATTGAATGGCGTGCCGACGTTTAGCAAAGTACAGTGTTTTAAACAAAGTGGTTTAGCAAATGTGCTTAAACGATGTCATTTTGCTGGTCGGGGAACTATTCCATATAGGATTTTCTAGCCTCCACGTCAGACTCGATTTGGGTATAATTTTCTCATACGTACAAATTTTAACAAATTGAAAAGTTCAGGTATTTTGGGAAACATTTTAAAGTTCATGTGCAAAACCAGAATTCTCGAAAAACTCGTGTATTAGTGGCTAGTAACCCTATTTGGAATGCAGAAAGATGATCACCAATCTATTAAAGGAATTGGAATCTTAAAGTGTGTATGTAAAGAATCAAGAACATACCCTTGTACTTTTCGATCACATTGTGGCCATCTACAATTCGGAGTTGTGAATCAGCAGATGTAACCAAGACCTTTCTCGGGTCGTGTGGTAAGAACTGCATCCATGTATGGAACAAAGTTGAAGAAATTCTTACATCTACTGCTATCTTGGTTCAAAAAACAAGTACATAGCTAATGCGAACTTAACAATTTCATTAAGTGGCACTAACCTGAAAGCCAATGATCCTCTTGCAGGGTGACTTCTTCTTACCGGCTAAATATAACCGACCCTCCATCTGAAAGTGATTATCTAACCAAAGCAACATAAAAGATCAAGATTCTGGTAAAATGCAGGCCTAATTTGCAGTGAAATCATCGAAAGAAATTGTTACTAATTCATGGGAAGATAATATTTCTCCTTCAAGAATTGGCTTGAAGATTACAAGTTTAACATACAGTTAAACCTCGATAAAGTAATAATCTCGCTAGATAATAATTTCTTCCGGTCCCGATATAGGTCAATGCACTAAAATAATGTTCAATAAAGTAATAACCTCGTTAAATGAATATTTTTTCTGAGTCCCAAGGTTATTACTTTATCGAGGTTTAGCTGTAAATGACATCAAGAAACAGAGGACAGTTGAGGGATTCCATAACAAATCTACCTGATACATTGAAGACATGACAAGTTCCAGTAATACAACCAATAATCCCTCCCTATATAACAAGCAAATAGAAAATCAAAATCACTATTGACATGCCTCAGAAGATGAAGAAGTTGTTCAAGCGGGGCAGTAGAACGGACCTTGGCATCAGGGCGGAAAGAAAGAGCAGTGACTATATCTCTAGTTTCTGTCCAATCGATAACTTGAGAGCCGCCTATATTCCACATTCTAACCTTGCCATCTATTGAGCCACTGATGAAGTAATCATCCTTCACGGGGTTAAACTGAATGCAGGTTACTGCTTAGCACCATTACAAGCTAGTCTTAGTTTTTTTTTCTTATAACATTACTAAACAAGCTACATCATAAGAGAGTAAGAGTATATACCATAATCTGTATGGTGGAAGACTTTTAGGCAATGATCAACTCCGACTTTCCATAAGCGAACGGTTTTATCAACCGATGATGAGAGCAGGCACTGCAAGGAAAGTTGAAACGAGTAAGGAATTGTTTCGACTCCATTTAACCGAAAATCGAGGGGTAATTTTACACAATCGAAAAAACTCAGCACATACATTATTCTTAGACCACGAAACGTCCAAGATTTCACCATCATGTCCGTGGAAAACATGCAACAACTCCTCCGAAATTCGGAAAACCTTATGAGGAAAGACAATACAAGCCGAGTCCGGTATTTTCCTCAGCCCCGTCGACTTATTAGCTCCAGCTTTCTCCCCTTTGCAAGGTGCTAACTCGGAAAGATGATTCATCGACAAGTACAAACACGAAGAATCCGAACGCGGAACCTCAATTGTCCTAGATGTCTCCTCTTCCACCACTTGCCATATCCTCACCGTCTTATCCTCACCGCCACTTGCTAAGTAACGCCCATCAAGGCTAAACTTCATTGCCGAAATCGACCCCTCGTGGGCTTGGATGTCTTGTACGATGAAGAGGCCCGAAAGCTCTTTGAACTTCCTCCGGCATTGGTGAACCTTGAGTTTACGCGTCTTCTTGCCATTAGCCGGGCTGAGGCAATGCAGTCCCAAATCATCGCGCTTGTCTTCCACATCTACGATCATCAGACAGTTCAACGAGCGCACTCTTCTCAACCATCTATTCAACTTTTTAGGTGTATTGGTGCTACACTCGTTCTCCCTCTTTGTGAGTTTCAACGACGGAGATGATTGAAGATTGGCTAATGGAGTGGCCCAAACATCTCCTACACTATCATTGTTTTGCATCATCCTAAACTCATCTCCGCAACTAGAAGATCTATTCATATCATTTGAAGCTACTCGGTGAGCCATATCTAAATCATCCGTATTCCAACTCGAACAAGAAGATAAACCGTCTCCTACACCTGAAGTTCTCAACACTGCACCATTATCCTCCATGATTCTATAAATATCATTGATGAAAAGACTACCGCCATCTACACTATCATGATCATCATTCATGGAGGTTTCTATTTCACCTATGTCGGGGCTCGACATCCACCTAACGAATCGCCTCCTACGCTCCCTAACACTATGGTTGATACCACGCCATGGCGCATACTTCCATTTCTCAGATGGTGAGGAATTAGAAGAAGCTACGTCCGGTTCTTGCGCTACGTGCTCGAGGGCATCGAAAAACTGCGATTCTTCGCCTTCCTCACTATCCATGATTATTCAAGTTCAAGCCATGGAAGGACATAAACCCCTCTTCAGAAGATTAGCTTTTTTTTCAAAAAAAAAAACTATGCAATGTATGTTTTCCTGCATTTCAATATAAAACCTTTAAACAAACACATAGAAGGTCAATTAAGTTATAGAATTCAGACTAAACAACCAAGCACCAGAACCAAGGTTTCCAGCAAAGTAATAAAGAATAATAAAATAAAAACACAACAGCAAGAACATAAAACAATTAGTACAAACTGGTTAATTAGACATGGGAAATATAAACAAAGGATTCAACATGGATCCCAATCAACACCCATTGTACCTGGCCTTCCCAAATAAAGATTGAAAAAACCCAAATTTTCTTCTAGAAAGAAAACACAAAAAAACATGATAACCCAGAAATCCAAAACCCATCACCAAGATAACAACTTTACAAACCCCAAACAACAAATTATCGAATTAAAGGCTTCATATGTACAAATGAAACAAAAATCATCAAGAAACCCATATCATTTACAACGAAATTGAAGATTTCCTCACATTGACTAGATTCAGATTTATACGACCGAAATGGAACGTAGAAATCGAGGGGTTTGGTTTCTCTATCTACGAAGTAGAAATTGAGCAACGAAGAGCACTGCCCATTAAAGGAAACGGAAATTCGAGAAGAATCAGAAGTCATGGGAAATCAAGAGGGCCAGGCCAAAAAGCATTTAAGAAAAAATCTAAAAATGGAAAAGGTACAAGGCAGAAATTCCTTGATATCCGTGAATACATGGCCCGACGATAAACGAGATTTGGAGCTACATCTGCGTGTGCGTAAACAGTACCCTGTTCAATCTCTCCCCGATTTACCCACCCAATTTTACTCTATATATGTAACTCTCTTCTCTAATGCTGATGGAATTTGGATTTAGGTTGAAGAAATTACTCATGGTTCGCATTCAATTGAAAATTTAGCCCATTCTATGATAGATGGCTTCACTTTTCTTAAATGTTACAGCCAATTGTGTTAAGAAGAGTGCATCTCTCCCTCTCCCTCTCTCGTATGAGCGGAGTGGATGGTCGGAAATTGGAATGGGATAATTGAGCCTTTTCTCTTTTTAAGTCAAACGCGACATGTGTTGACTTGCTTTGAATTTTGACGAAATCTATAATTGACCAATTCGTAATTAACAAATATCGACATTATTTAGAATTTATTTTAATATAATAAGTAAAAAAGTACGGCAAGTTTTGTTTGGTTCTACTCCCTCCGTCCAGCTATTTGTGGCTCACTTTCCCGAAAGGGGTGTCCCATTATTTGTGACCACTTTCCTAATTTGATAAAAAAATTACTCCTACTCTATCATCTTCTCTCTCCTACTTTATTACATTCTCTCTCCTACTTTATCATTTTGCTCTCATACTCTCTCATTATCATACTCATCTTCTCTCTCATATTTTATCATCTATTCTCTCTCTCATACTTTATCATCTACTCTCTTAATTCCCGTGCCGAAATCAATTGAGCCACAAATAACGGGACGGAGGGAGTATAATTTTTCTTTTTCCACACAAACTTAGTAGCGATTGCGGGAGAAGGTTTTTTATTTTGCTCTTGTAATGCGGTCACGATCATGGAGGGAATATAAATATCATGTACTCCTTTCGTCTTATTAATAGTGTCCCATTTTTTTTTTAATACTATTATTAAGAAAATTAAAATTGAATAATATTAATGGGATGAAGGAAGTACTATATCTTTTTTATTGTCTAATTTGTCGATAATTTATTTATGATACGTTAAGTTAAGAGTGTTACAACTGACATAATATATGATAATGTCTCACTTTCTTTAAATAATACACAATGTTCAAATTATAGAACAAAAAACAAATATTATATTATAATATCAAAATTAAGATTTTCATAACGACTGCGCGTTTCCTTATTACTAAAAAAATCAATTGGCAACATTTTGAAAAACATAAATAATATTAGTTTAATTTTCTTAATATCCACTCCAATTAAGGAATTATGTTTGCATATATATAGTAAAAGGAAAAAATATGTTTAGCCTGTAATCAGGTTTGTCAGACATTTATCCTATCATAGTTTATGATTGTTTGCAACATTAATATAAAGAAGTAAAATAATATATACTATTAAATAGTGTTTGTTTATTTCCATCGCCATTGTAAATGACATCTTTCTATCTCCAAGTTCAATGTGCCAAACCAAGAATATTTATTGTTTGAAGTGCATGTGTGTGACAATTAAAATTGCTAGTGTCTTGTTAGGTTAAGGAGATTAAGTATTGCTAAATTTATTTTAATGTTTGCTAATATTAAATCAATTTTTTCACAAATAATGACAAGTATAATCTACCAATAAAATAAAATTATTTCGAATCACTTAATAATTTAGACAAAAATGAAAACAAATGTAAAAATATAGAAGATAATAATAGTATGTTATCTTGTTGTGATCGAATACCATATATTCGAATAAACCGACAATTTTATAAATCAACCTGATACACATGATTAATATAATACGATTCAATTTCTTCCATGTATTAATACTTTAGTCGCAATATAAATTAATGAGGCGTGTGGATGTGAGTTGAGAAAATGAATTTAGAAGTGGATGTCTCGCCAAAAACAGCCAGACATATTTAACACCACCAGTTAATTCCAAATAAAGTACAGGGCCAGTAAATTCAAATTTCCGATTTTACCCCTATGATGAATCTTGCTCTACCGTAAGTGAACATTTGCACCTAATATGATAGATGGATATGTTGATAATTAATCTAAAACTAAACTAATTATTTGGTTACATCTAAAATTTGTAGATGAAAATTAGACTATTTATGGGGAAGCAAAGAATGAGGCATCGTTGTGTTCGTTATCGTATCAAATTCTATGATCATTCACTCGAGATTTTGAATGAGAACCAGAATTCATCAAAGCAAATGGAGTTGAAAACCCTAACTTTTTACATATTATTTTAAAATCTTGATTTTTATAGACCTGATTCAAAACACTTTATTTGGGACATATTAAGAGTTGCTATAGTTGATCCCCCACCCCCACCTACCCCTAAAATGGTCATTTCATTTTTATTTTATTTTTGAAAAAAAAAATCGTAACTGCTATCGAAAACCTACTCATTGTCTTCTTTGTACACTAATAATAATTAGTGGTTATAAAATTCGAAGATAATGCTACCTTTATTTGTATACTCGAGTAAAAAGAAATAGGATATAGTAATCTAGAGTAAGAAAGTATGAAAACGTTAGTATTGAGTTGAAAGAAAAATTACCTAAAAATAGCAATTATGCAACAAAAATTATAATATTATTGGGGGAAGTGAAAAAACGACTTACAGTTAAACCTCGATAAAGTAATATTCAATAAAGTAATAATATCGCTAAGATAATAATTTCTTCCGGTCCCGATATGAGTCAATGCACTAAAATAATGTTCGATAAAGTAATAACCTCGTTAAATGAATATTTTTTCTCCGTCCCAAAATTATCACTTTATCGAGGTTTAACTGTACTAAGATGTAAATTGGGCAAAAATTTATTTTTATTGAAATATATCTTATGTGACATGTAAATGTAAAAAATGTAATGTCTCAACCGTATTGAGGTGAGATACATATGGTGATACTTAACCACATATCCCGCTACGTAGAGGGGATGACAGAGTGGTTGAGGTGAGGTTTCCCAGGACCGACAGGTCATGGGTTCAATCCTCACTGAAGCCATTATGTGTGAGCCTGTCACCTGAGGGTGGTTTAATCTCCTGTGTGGTTTGCAGGCTACTGCACACAAAATCTCAGATCAATGAATTTCTCTTCACACGCTGTAATTGTAAATACAAGCATGTATATTTGCTAAAAAACAAAAACAAAAAACAAACAAGGAGTAGTATATAAATGAGGCATTTCTACAAACAAAAAAAACAAAAAACAAACACAGGTTACATTTTCTTTGTTAATTGAAAAACAAATATAACCTTTTATTATAATAAAACACAATTCTAGCCAAAATGATTTTTTTTTTGTCTTCAATCACATCTCATCAAATTGTGTTAGTCGTATTTAATTTTTCGTTTCAAACGAACAGGCCCAAAGGAGGGCCTATGATGGCCGATGGGAAGCCTATGGAAGAATAAAAAATATTGCCAAAATAGTAGTCTACGACCGTCCCTCGGCCCTACATGGGCCGAGACCGAGTAATTCCATCGGCCGATGGAGGGCCTAAAGCGGGTCGATGGGACGACCTGTACAATTTTTCGGCCCCCAACTTGTCACAATAGCTAAAAGTCAGCAAAAGTCGGCCCCCATCTTGTCACAACAGCAAAAGTCAGAAAAAGTAGACTAAATGACTATATATGTTGTTTTATAGTAAATGACTACAATTGTCTTTACTATAACGAATTTGGATAAAAGAGTATATTAACACTATATAAATTCTCCCACACCACTAATTTATCTTGGGAATTAAACAAAGAACAATATATAATTACTAGATCACAAATCATAAAGTAACAAGGTAAGAGTCGTGAGAATATATTACTCTTATCTCGGAACCAACGAATTCTTGATTGAAGATTTAGAGTTTGAACTTCACCGACACATTTTAGATCGGAAATTTTATAGGGTTTTTGATATGGGACAATTGTGCTTATGTTGTGGGGGTAGTTCTGATCCAATCATCTGATTTTTGTGTGTTACAGCTAGGGCTGGTGATAAACTGAATGATTTTTATGTTTAGAAAGGGCTAAATTGGACCACCCTAGAGAATTCAAGATTTTTGCAGATGGGGGAAGCCATAGAGTAGGGTGGTCCTGTACTTTGATCATAATTCATAGTTGTAACCTCTCTCTCTCTATCTCTCTCTCCCCCTCTCATATAATGTATTTTGTTCTTATTTGCTTACAATGACAGTCAGTCAGCTGAACTGCTTCTGCCCCTTCTGTACGTCTTCACATTCACTAGAGAGAAAAGATATTTGGACATGTCATACGATATTCTGATACTATTTGATGGGGAAAAAAAGTGTTTTTTTGCTGTTTTGGGCTTGTTTTGGAGTGAAATTGGACTTGTTCTTGAAAGGATTTTATTTGGGCCTCTAGATTGCAAAAATCTAAAAATGGTGCTAGTTGTTGAAAATATTAGTTTCGTTTATTCAATATTTTCTACTTTAAAGAGAATTTGATGCACTTCAAAATAAAATACGGAATTAAAACACTAGAGAAAATAACATAAGGGCATTTCCACGATTCAGATTTGGGAAGATAAAATTTGCAATTTCAGAAATGCAAAACTGCAATTTAGGCAAAATCGGATGAAAATGAAATCATCAGTTCAAGAAATCTCTGTCCAATTGGTGTCTAATTTAAAACGACGTAGTTTTGTGTTGAAAAACTACAAATTAATAAAATAAGATTGAAAAAATAATTTAATAAATAATTAAAAAGTAATTTTTAATACAAAACTACGTCGTTTTAAGAGATTTATTGAACCGGTAATCTCATCCTACAATATCTACATATTGGATGGAAGGATAAAATTTGCAATTTCGAGAAACCCAAAATAGCATATTTCTTTAAAATATAAAAAGAAATTGTGTTGGTGGCCGCTTGCCTAGATTTGCCTAAATGGCTAAATCTATAACGGTCTTCTCAAACTCAAGTAAATGAATCTTGCTCCTAAGACTTGAATATGAAATGTAGTTATCTGCAACAACTTCATTTCCTGATAAACATGAGACAAAAATGGCAGAAACTCCACATCTTCTTACAATTAGCCATAACATTATGAATGGTGGCACTAAGATAACAAAAAATGGTTAGATAAATATGCTGCCACCACACTCCCACCTGATCTACGGTGGAGCTCGCAAGCTCACACGAAGTTTTCCGTAGGGTACTCGTTTTCGTATCCGTTGTAGTCGTAATACAGCCTCTCCCCTTTCCGGATGTCCCGGCTTGCAATTAGAAGAACCCGGCATTCACCTCCTACATCAAACCTCAAGCATTTCACATTTTGCTTCTTCCTCCCACCCCTGCATCAAGGAAAAGCTAAACATCAGCAAAGTTTACGCCTCCGTTTGAATGAAAAGGATACAACATTCATATGAGGTTTTAAAGATTAGTATTGAAAATTGGAGGTAATTTTAAAGATTTTATTCAAACTTGAAAGCAAAGAGAAATGTAACTAAGAAGAGGCATGGATGGTTATGAGAATTAACATACGGTATATGGTTGTTGATTCCGTTGATAAACCGAGCAATATTGCTACGCTTATCTGGACAGATGACGAGGCTTTTAGAAGGTTTGGTGGCAGTGAGAAGAGTCATCATGCTATCCCCATCATCATGCTCTCGGTTCTTTAGGAAGTCGACATCTCCAACGTATTCTGTGATTATGGTCAAATCTTGGATGTGTCTATCTGCTTCCACGGTGAATCTGTTTCGGTCAAAAAATGAAAAGCAATTAAGTTGTGATACATTGCCATTATAACACAGAATCAGTGTGAAAATGGAAGAGTACGCACCCTTCTCGTGGATCAAAAACAACCATAAGCGGTGGCCATTCACCTCGTTCCATCATATTCTTGCATAGATTCAATGTTTGTATGTCGTCTTTTGACATAACCTAATAGTTCAGAAAATAGAGAGTTATTAAAGTAGCACTACAAAAATTTAAAACTACAACATCCGTAATACTAGTCAGAGACATAAGGAGGTAATTGATTTTCCTTCATTCAAGAGGAAGGAGCTTTCCAATTTCGAGAATCTCTCTCATGATAAAACATGATTCATTTCATAGGCCATAAGTTTAACTACAAAGGTCCTATACAGTTAAACCTCGATAAAGTAATAATCTTGGAACCGAGAAAAAATATTCAATTAAAGAGATTATTACTTTATCGAACATTATTTTAGTGCATTGACCCATATCGGGACCGGAAGAAATTATTATCTTAGCGAGATTATTATTTTATCATATATTATTTTATCGAGGTTTAACTGTATATAGGACTACAAATGTCTAATTCCTAAATTACCCTAATCTAGAAATATACGTAATAAATTACATTACAATTAATCCGGTTTCATATCCATAAAAATTTCAAATGGGAAAGTAAATCGAGCTAATATATGACTATTAGGCCCGAGGGCTTCTTTCCCTCCTCAAACATGAGGTTAATGACCACTTGAATAGATGGTTGAATAGACAATCAGTATTGTATTTATATACACAAATAATCTCAACCGACAATCTTAATTCAAGAAAAGATAGGTAACAACATATGAAAGTACCTGCATTCCATCTCTTTCAAGGGCAGCACAATTTGCTGAACTTGGGGCCATGCTCGTAATATAAGTCAGCTCGTTACTGAATTCAGCCCCAGTTGCATTTAGTGCTGTAGCTAAAGATGCCATCTGTTCCAATCGCCTAACAGGATCCTCAGTTGGATTGAAAGGCAGCAACTTCCTTCTCTTCTTTGACATCACTAAGCCACCAGTTCGTCTTCTTTTCTTTCTACTATCTAAGGAGGATAATTTTGCAAAAACGTAAGTAAGAGCATACACTTCTTACAGTTAATGACAATGCTACCAAGATATGCCTTTTACCTGGACTGAGCTTTTCGGTTGACTGTGAAGACCTTCGTATGCGGAAAAAATCAACTATTTTGGTTTGCACTAGAGGGAAATCTGCAAGACAAACCACCACTCTTATTATTATACATGATCAATGATCATAACAACCTAATAAGATTACAATGGTCAAGAGGAAGCTACAAATATTATCTTGGGCATATTAATGCCAAACTGAAGTGATGTTGATTAGGGTAAAATTGTATCCCTTAGGAACCGTACATGCACCCGCGTATTCAGGTCCAATACGTTGCTGTATCCCTGCAGATATTTCTCTTTCTAACCAAACAATTACTAGTACACCCCCGGAGGTCTGGAGAAAGCTGCAATCAATAGAATTTCCCTAATCCTCCCTTCTCGAAAGGAAGAGCCTGAAATTATTTTCTGTTTAAGGATACAAAAACCCTTGTAAACAATTAGCTTCCTGGTGCAAATTTATACAGTAACTAACAGCTACAATTATCATTCTTGTTTAAGATAACGGCTTTTCACACGGATTGTACCACACAGCCAACAAATTAATAGATCAAGAATCATACATTTCAACATAAAAGGAGCATCCCAATACAAAAGTCTCAATCTAGCTAAATTGTTAGCTGCTAATCGAGATCCAGTTAGAAATACAGTAACAACAGAACAAAATCGCTAATACATAAACACTAATCGACTCATAACTCTATCAGGCAAAACCATATTCCAAGAGATTCAACAAATCAATAAAAGCTTAATATTATAATCATAACATTAAACACCAGACGCCTGTGATCTCCACTCTGGTACAAAATGCATGCTACCCATGGGAAGAACCACTTATTTCTAAACAAAAGTTTGAAGCTTTTCATTAAATCTCGCTATAAAAACGAAACCCTTTTCAAGATTCTCACACAATCACCCAACAAAACCTTCAGAAACTCCACAAATCTTAAAAAAATAAAATAAAATAATTAAAAATAAACCCATTAATATACCTGTATGATTTTTGTTGTTGGAGCAAGAGTGGCAGAACCAGCAGCCTTTGGGAACGTCGACGAGGACCGGGCGGAGGCAGAAGAGGTGGAATCCACGGTCACATTTATCGCACAAAAGGAGCTCCGCCGGGTACTCACCCGACCCGCATTTCTCGCACCGGGTATCGCTGTAATCATCCGCTTCTTCCCTCTTCGATCTGGATCTTTTCCTCTTCGGATTAACCGGTTGCGGAGCCTGGGTCCTCTTCCTGACAGACCCCATTTTCCTCTGACGGTTGATGTGAGAGAAGCAGAGCTGAAATGGAGATTGAGGGTTTTAAGGTTGGCTTTAAAATGGGAAATTGTGAGAGAGAGGGGAAAACCCCGGGAAGGAAAGAGAAATGGGGCGGGTAAACAGGTTTCGCGGCACATTGGAATTTTAGCGCCGCGCCACGTGTCACGTTGATTAGACTATTGTCTTAAATTGTAACGCCTGCCTTGTCCAGATTTAACATTTCCATCATCCAATAAATACGATTCCCTCGCCAGCGTATTTTTAGGAAATTGGAATTGAATTCGTTAAAAATCAAATTCCAAAACAGTATTATGTGTATTAAGAAAAAGCATTACAGAAACCACTAATAACAATTAAGAGACTAATTATGGTCATAAGTCATGATTACTCATTTAAGTAACGGTCAACGAATTCATAAAATTGGAAACATCATATTGTATTGCATATACAAAAGTAGTCATTCGTAGACGAGTTTAGTGCTGTCAAATTTACTCATAATATCTGTAATGAGCTAAACAACAAATTAATGCTCGAGATTGCAAAATCAAACGCCTAAATAAATGCTATTTTTTTTTAATGAAGAGGTAACCCGCAATTGTTATTGAAGTGCGCACTGAATAAACTCCGTTTCTGTGCTCTAGCCTGCAAACACCACAGGAGGGTTCAACCACCCTAGGTTAACCATAAGTGACAGGCTCACACATAGCGATCTTAGTGAATTTTGAACCTATGACCTTCCGACCACATGCTACTCACCTTAACCGCTATGTCATCCCAATAAGACTTTTTATGAACATTGACTCAAAACTTTTCATGAACATTGAAAAAATGGCACTTGTAATGTAAATTGTTTATTAGTTTTTTTTAGTAATTAAATTTAACCCATACAAAAGGGAGGGATTTCTTTGTTTCATTATACTTGTCTAGTATTTTTTTTTCGAATTATCTTATTTCACTTAACGGTGTAAGTGGTTCCGCCCCGAACCGCGAAACCGACCGGACCGAACCGAACCAAACCGAAAAATGCGGTTCAGTTCGGTTTTGCGGTTTGGTTCGGTTTATTTTTTTGGAAACCGTTTACATTCGGTTCGGTTCGCGGTTTCAAGATTTTTTTAACGGTTCGAACCGAACCGAACTAATATCCTATTTTTTAATTTTTTTATTTAATATTTGTCTTTTTTATATGAGAATATTATTGGATTTAGATATTAGATTTAAGTTAAGATCAATTCTAATCTATACAAATGAAGAAAAATGAGTAGCAATTCTATACTTGTGAGTTCGGAATGAGTGACATCCTATAAACTATTATTCTTGGATTATTTTGGATTTAAAAAATAAAAAATAATAAAAAGGTGAACCGAGGAACCGAACCGAACCAAACCATTTATAAGCGGTTCGGTTCGGTTCCGATATTGAAAAATCCATCGAACCAAACCAAACCGAACCATTTCTATGTGTTTGGTTCAGTTCCTAACTAGATAAAAAACCGAACCGAACCAAACCGTTACACCCCTAATTTCACTTGTCCAATTTATTTATAAATTAAAAAATAAGTCTCTCAACTTTACTAACTTTAATTAAATATAAATAGTTATATAAGTCTCACAATTTTACTACATAAATCAATTATAAATAATTAATTTTATAAATTTCATATGTTTATTATATAAAAACAAACCGTCTAAATAACAGTCTGGATAAAAAGTGAACAAGGGAGATAAGAGGGACAAGTATATAGGTGTATTTATTTACCAGATAATATTTGTATCTACCAAAAATAAAATAAAAAAACGTCAGTCTCTTTTTTACTTTTTCTTTTTTCAGAATATTTGGTTTAGCTTTCTGAGGCCAACGATACTATGAACACGTGTTAGACCTGGATTGAGGAAAAACCATATGGGAAATGATTTCACGGTTTCAACCTGTAATCAACGCGCCGCCGCCAACGACGGCACCATCATTAAACCAATCCGTTTCTCAAATTCCCCCTTTCCTCAGCGGCGGAGCGATTTCCACCGCCTACGAGTCGGCGCTAGATTCCTGCAGCTGCCCGAGCTTCGGCAGACAACTGCACGCTCATTTATTCAAGAATGGGTTCAGCCGGCGTGAGTTTGTCGGAACAAAGCTACTCCAAATGTACGGTAAATTTAGCTGTATCGACGATGTAGTTCAGGTGTTCGACAAAATGCCGGAACGAAATCTATACACATACACAGCGATTCTCAACGTACTTTTGGATAACGAGCTGTTTGAAGAAGCTCTAACGCATTTCGAGAGATTGCTGTTCGAGGATATCGAGTTGGAGTTTTTCGTCTTTCCGGTAGCTCTAAAGATTTGCAGTGGCTACGGTGGGGTTGAGTTAGGGAAGCAGATGCACGCTATAACAACGAAGGTCGGAGTTGTATCGCATAACTACGTGGGAAACGCGTTGATCGATACGTACGGCAAATGTGGGAGGCTAAGCGATGCCGAGAAGGTTTTCGATCGTATGAGGAACAAGGATAGCGTTGCTTGGAACTCAATGGTTATAGCTTGCACTAGTAATGGGGATGTGTTTGAAGCATTGAAGCTTACGGAGGAGATGCTGAGGAAGAAAGATTTGGTACCGAATTTCGTTTCTTGGAGCGCGTTGATTGGTGGATTTGCTAAGAGTGGATATAATGAGGAAGCTTTGGAGATGTTGTATAGAATGAGAGGTTTAGGGTTTGAACCGAATGCGCGAATACTAGCAAGCGTTGTCCCGGCTTGTGCTAGAATGGGGGAAGTGAGGTTAGTGAAGGAAATGTACGGATACAGTATTAGGCATGGATTTATGTCCATCCCTTATGTTGTCAATGGATTGATAGATCTGTTTAGGAGGTGTGGTGATATGGAAAAGGCTATTAACATCTTCTATAAAAGCTCGATGAGGGACGAGGTGTCTTACAACACCGTTATTTCAGGATACTTCGAAAATGGAGAGATTGTAAAGGCGGAGGAGCTTCTTGATATGATGGAGTGTGAAGGGAGACTAAAGGGTTTGGCTTCATGGAACTCGATGATCTCGGGTTATGCAAATAACTTCATGTTCGACGAGGCTCTAAGATTATTCATAGAATTAATGAAGAAAGGAGAGGTCGAACCTGATTCTTTCACCCTCGGTAGTGTTCTCGGTGCTTGCGCGGAAACAGGGTCTTTAAACCTGGGAAGATCGATACATTCGTACTGTGTAGTCAAAGGTCTGCACGCGAATCTTTTCATTGGTGGAGCGCTCGTAAGCTTGTATAGCCAATGCCGGGACCTAGAAGCTGCAGAAAAAGCGATACACCAGGTAGATAAAAGGGATGTGGTGATATGGAATGCTTTGCTCTCTGGTTATGCAAGATGTAACCAGTTAGAGAGCATTCATAGCGTTCTCCGACGGATGAAGGATGATGGGTTTGAACGGGACGTGTATACCTGGAACGGGATAATCGCAGGAAGTGTGGAGAATGGGCACCATGAGTTAGCTCTGCAGTTAGTTTCTGATATGCAGAGTTTAGAATTAAAGCCAGATAGCTACACAGTGGGAATAGTCTTACCAGCCTGCTCCAAGTTAGCTACTGTTCAAAGAGGTAAGGAGTTTCATGCTTATGCAATCAGACGTGGATTTGAATCGGATTCGTATAACAGAGCTGGACTCATAGATATGTATGCAAAGTGTGGGATTATGAAGTATGCAAAATATGTATACGGTATGACCCGTAAGCATAATCTGGTCACTCAGAATGCAATGCTAAATGCGTATGCGATGCACGGGTATGGTGAGGAAGGAATAGCTTTCTTCAGAGAGATGCTAGCTAGTGGCTCTAAACCAGATAATCTGACTTTTCTAGCAGTTCTATCTTCATGTGTACATGCAGGATCTTTAGAGAGTGGACATGAATTCTTTGATCTGATGGGGTCTTACGGTGTAATACCGACGTTAAAGCACTATACATGTATGGTCGATCTACTGAGCCGTGCAGGCCGGCTTAAACAAGCATATGAGATGATAGAGAGAATGCCTATGGATCTTGATTCAGTGATTTGGGGTGCCCTACTTGGTGGGTGTATTCTACATGGGGATGTGGATCTAGGTAAAATAGCAGGGCAAAAGCTCATAAGCTTAGAACCGGAAAACTCTGGGCATTATGTAATGCTGGCGAATTTATATGCTTCAACAGGTGAATGGGGAGAGTTGAGAAAAATAAGACAGAAGATGAAGGACGAACAGCTGCATAAAAACCCAGGGTGCAGTTGGATTGAAGATAAAGACGAAACTCATGTTTTCGTAGCATGGGATAGATCACATATCAGAGCTAAAGAGATTTATGAAATATTGGATAATTTAACAGCACATATGAGATTAGAACAGGTTTAGCAATAAGGCAAAAGCTGTAAATCTTCTATACAATGTAAAAGATGCAATAAAAAGCAGTCACTCACATTCTGCGATGCAATAGGCGTGCTTGTGAATATCGCGCTACATCTTTTGAGCTTTCTTCTCAGTAGAGATCAATTGATTCGAGCACCCTTCGCGCTTGAATTTGCAAAGCTGTCAATCTTTGTTCCGGATCTAGAGTTGATCCAAACTGACTTGCTGCCCATATCAAGGAGGCAGTTTTTTCCCCTAGGTATTGCCTAATGTCGTCGTGTATTGTCATCATTGGGGGAGCTTCCCTTCCGTTTACATGCCCAATGAGTAGCAACAGAAATTCACCACATTTTAATCTGATTACACAAGGGCGGAATCAGATACCTGGATAATATGAGGAGATACGTGTCTATAGAACAAGTAGAATTTAAAACTGGTCAAAACAAGGATACCTTAGATTTTCCTCAACTTGTTTATCTTTTATAAGAAGAGCAACTTCCTCTATGCCATTGCATGCCTCGAAATCCTGGAATCAATGATCAGGCAACTGAGTTAACTAATTTTAGAAATATGGATAACATTCAGATTATCTAAACCAGTTAACATCAGGCAGTAAAACATTACCACTTGATTGGAAGACGAATCCAACATAATTGCAATCAAAGCATCGAGGCATGCACCTTGCTCGAGTACTCCACGAGTTGACAAGATATTCATCAGGACCTAACAACAACCAACGGAAGCAAAATCTTGCATTTGCAAAAACATCTAAAATGTAATAAGGAGATCCAAATCACTAAGTACATCACTGACACCCGAAATTATCAAATAACAAAGAAAATGTAACCTGTGTTGCCATAAGGACCAAAGTAAATATGTTGCAACAGCTGATTATGTCAAGTTGAAATTAAGCAGAAAAACAAATAAAGGTTTCCATTCACGTACTGTAATAGCCTTGTGTTCATGAGCCAAGATTGTACTCTCACGATGAAAAAGACAGCAACCTTCAAGAACTCGTAGTGCAAGAGCCACTTCAACATCAGTTGCTGGGCTACTTATCTTCATGGGCTCAACTGAGAAGATATGATTCAAATTAGTGACGGTTTGGTCCTCCACCTCTCTAAGGCTGTGTTGAAACAGAACTGGCACCACTGTTACACAAAAAAGCCAACTGTCATCATATTTACTTTACAACTATTGAACACAAGGACAAAATGAGTTGAGGATTGAGCCAAGAGATGTCACAATAAACATGAAACGCACAAATGCAGCAAAACGAGATAAAATGCCATGAAGAAACCTGGCTGAATTTGGCCGTTTGTAGTAAAAAGTCCAATGAGATGAAAGTCTAAAGTTTATTTTAGAACTTTGTTGAGTTTGATCATCAATATAACAAGGCAAGCTTTTCTCACGATTCAATCAGAGCTCAGACACGATTAATTGAATGCAAGAAGCTAACATGTAGTAAAATATCCCAATAATTCAAGCTCCATTCACTGGATTGTGGGTATGCTAAGGATACAAACAAAAAACTTGAATTAAATTCATTCAAAAGTGATAACGTTATGAAACACCACACATTGAACAATGCTATCAAGCCAATGTAATGATTCTGACTCAAAATTAAGCAAAACTAGGAAGAGCAAAAGTCAGCATCAAATGCCTAACTGCACACCAAATCTCACTCAGTGATCAGATTCAATAAATCAAGACGCTTCCTCCATCACGAATCTTATGAAATAAAATATATGCCAAACTAAATTCTTAAATCTCTAATATACCTCCAGAAGATCGAGATACCAACAAAGCAATAATAATAATAATAATAATAATAATAATAATAATAATAATAATAATAATAATAATAATAATAATAATAATAATAATAATAATAACAAACCTTGGAGTGCGGGAATGGATTGCGAGTGACAGAAGAGATTAATAGTATCATCGGAGTGAGCTACGGATCGGAGGAACTTGAGAGTGCTACGGAGTCCACGGATTCGTAGGAACGAGAACTCGGCGCGCGCCTCGCGGAGGCCGGTCCGTAGAGCGAGAGTGACCTCACGATACAGCCTCTGCTTGTCGAGCGATTTCACGAGATCGATAACCGGAGACTGCCGCTCGTCCTCCGCATCCGCCTCGGCCTCCGGCTTCACGGCGTCGCTCCAAAACGCCTTCTTCAGGTACATTTACTCTGCTAGCGTCTTTATTTCGAACGTTTCTTCTGAGAGAGAGAGACTGGTCCGCCAGGCAGGTTTTATAGTGTTCCGTAGTCGCCTTTTTCTGCTTTACAAGCGTATTTATTCAGCAATCCGGAAGTAAAAACATTGTTACTTAAGATTTCGAAGGAAAAAAAGTATTACTCCAAATTTGTAATTTTAACTCAGTTTAAATTTTATTCATTGGAATATTACAGATCTTACAGATCTAAAGTTGCATTATAGAGTGATGTAAAGTTACATAACTTAAAAAAAATTATATGTAATAATTTACTTAAAATATAGGTTGATTAATATATTTGGGACGATCCAAAGTGGCAAAGTGGACAAGATAATTGAGACGGGAGAGTACTATTTTATGTTCTTTTCTTGAGGAAGAACACTTCTCTCTAAAAGAGCATATTAGTTTGCTTTTCCATCGTGAATTTTACAGAGAATTCTTCGCTTTGGTGTGAAACATACGTATCCAAGAAGTTTTGGCCAAACTTTTTCCTAATTATAACTTGATTAAAATGTAATAAAATATAAACAATAAATTACACAACAAGACTACTTGAAATAATATTTACACAATATGAAAGTAAAATAGATAGTTATATTTTTAGCTCATCATACAAATTTATATGATTATTTTCTTAGTTGCATGTTTTAGCATCTAGCAAAGTTGATAGATCAAAGACAACATAATTCTTTGCTAAGAATATATATCAAATGTTATGTTCTTTTCTTCCATGTCTATCTAAGGTATATTTGCTTTAAAGAACGTGTATATATATAGAGGTATATTAGATCCTAGTATTTGCCCAATTCATACATCATCAAAAACTCTATTTTGATTCTTGTTTAATATTCATAGCTCTTGGTTGCTCCATACTTGTGTACTTATGCAGTTATGCATGTCGTAGTTTGTGTAGTTTCAAGATCCACTAATACATGCATGTGGTTCAATTGTATGCACATATTATTTCTCTAATTATTTGTCACCTATATATGTTTCTTTAGTTTTCTAAACTATTTTTGCATTTACATACTATTTATATAGAGAGAGAGAGATTTAGTCATGGAGAATGAGGTTAATTATTATTACTACCATGAGCAACCCTTGATTCTTATAGAAAATGTGAGGGACATAGGGCCTCTAGATTGTTATGGGTGTGGTGAAGTTGTAACCAATTTGGAGGCGGCATATGTTTGCTAGGAGAAGAGTTGTGATAATGGGTTTATTATCAGTGGGGATTTTCTGCCCCAGTAGGTATTCCACTACATGTCCCATCAATAAGGTGGGGACATGTGTGATGTTGTGATAAAAAGGTGGTCCACCAATGCACGCATGACATCGCGTGATTGGTGGCCTACCAAAAACTGGGACAGAGGATCCCCTGGCGTTTATTATTCACAAAAAATCACGTAAACAAACATCACACCAATTATTATACCTTTCATGGTATAATCATATAAGAAAAGAGGATGTTGAAGGTGTTTAGAGTGACATATTTGACAGGTATAATAATTGGTGTGATGTTTGTTTACGTGATTTTTATTTGGTTGGGTACCGATGCTCTAGTTGTAATTTTGACATCGATTTGAACTGTGAAAAGTTGGTAGCAGTGGAAAAACAACTACCACACCCATGTCACCCCGATCACCCTTTGACACTGATGAGAAAGCCAGCCTTTAAATTTTGTTGTGATGGTTGTGGAGATGGCTTACATATGCAGCACATATGAGTTTTTGGATTCACAAGACTTGTGCATTGTTGCCCCTCGTTCTGCCCACGAATCGCCACCACCACCCCGTTTTCTTGTAATTCTCTTTTCCACCAAAACTACATCTCAAATATGAGATTTTTGATTGTGATGTTTGTCTTAAGAGATTGAATAAGACATGTTGGGTGTATTCTTGTGCTTCTTGTAGTTTCTATGCCCATCTCAAGTGTGTTACATCCAGATCTGAGACCACAGAACGAGTCTCCAACTTGTAAGATATTTACTGCTAAGCTATATCTTTTTCATTTAATATCAATTATTCTTGCTTGCTTAAATTTTCTCTTTAATTCAAGCTTCTCTTTTTTGAGAGAAGATCTGTTATTCCAAAAAGTCAATGTAGATAAAAATTAAATTTTTTTTAGTTGAGACATGGTTGAGACATAAATTTTTTTGGGACAACAAATCTTTTCTCCTCTTTCATAAGCAAAAGTTGATGACTAATTACTTAAATATTATTCATTTCAGGGAGGAAGATGATAGTGATGGTAGTTCCGATGTGTGTTAGAGTAAAGAGATTGTAAAGAAAAATTCGATTAAATAAACGAAATTGCATAAAAACGAAATACTCAAAAGTGAGTCCCACGGAAGTTAGACTTCCGGCCAAGCGACGAGCGCCGTTCCTAGATCAAGATTATCAAACCCTAGATAGATCTCTTCTACGATAACTCCTCTAATAAATAGCAAGCGATTTTGAATCAATATGGAAATAGGCCTAACATGTGGCCAGCCCTTTATATGGACTTTATTAAAATTAGACTCAACATAAAAATAGACTCAACCTAAATAAGTAAATTATTGAATAACTTCCATCTTTTTCCACTTGTCGACGCCGTGCGATGCCGGAACCAAAACCATCTTCAAAAACCCTAGCCATGCATAGCCATGCACCCACCATGCACGTCACGTCGACCCTCTCGATCTTCTACGGCTTTTCCGAAACTCCACCACTAGCTCTCGGCCTTGTATTCCCCTTCGATCTCCTCCGATAAACTCTATCTCTAACAACTCCCCCACCCTTCCAAACAGCCTTGTCCTCAAGGCGGAAATGCGGAAATTGACTCAATAAATCGGCTATTTCCACCCAAGTGGCATCGTCCTCCGATTTGCCTTGCCATTGCACTAGAACTTCACGAACTCGATCATCTCCTTTCCAAACCCATCGATCGCGCAAGACCCACTCCGGATCAAACTCGGGATCTACCATCCACAACTCCTCGGGCAATTTCTCTTCCAATTTATGATCGCCTAATGTCATTTTAAGAAGTGACACATGAAAGACCGGATGCAAGCGGCAACCCTCCGGTAAACGCAAACGGTAGGCTACGGCTCCAATGCGTTCTTCCACCGTGAACGGCCCATAAAAACGTGCCGCCAACTTAGCATTCTTACGTTTGAAGAGTGAATTCTGTCGATATGATCTTAGCTTTAGGAAAACCCGTTGACCCACCTCGTACTCAACATTTCGTCGATGTTTATTTGCGCCGCGTACCATATAATTCTGTGCTCGTTCAATATGCTATTTCAAATGACGAATAGCTCCCGCCCGCGCATGAAGATCATCGGCCACCGCTTTAACCCTAATTTCGGCCGGCAAAAATCCGGCTAGAGTCGGGGGCTGCCGACCGTACACAACTTCAAAGGGGGAGGTTCCCGTTGATGAATGGAAATTGGTGTTATATGAGTACTCTGCCCATGCTAACCATTGACTCCATTGCTTAGGCCTTTCCGAAGCAGAACATCGTAAAAACGTCTCCACGCAATGATTAACGACCTCGGTTTGCCCATCTGTCTCGGGATGATAGGCCGAACTCATATGCAATTTAGTCCCAACAGCTTGAAACATATGGCTCTCCAAAATTCGCTACAAAACACCGGATTGTCCTTATACCTAAACTTCATCGTCATCTGCTCCCAATTAGCACGAACATCTCCCAATGTCTTCAACCATGATACTCCCAACACAACATCAACACCTCCCAATTCGAAAACATAACAAGTTAGTATAAATTCACTTCCCTGTATAACGAGCCTCACGCCCGAACAAACCCCTAAAATGGCCGATTTGTTATCGTCTCCCAAACGCACTGCTGACCGACCCGACATCTCAGCGACAACTGGAGTGCCGAAGCCATTCTCGACGAGATAAAACAATGTCTAGCCCCGCTATCGATCATGATGCACACTGACTGTCCCGCGATTGATCCCGTTAATTTCATGGTTTGCGGACCGTCGATTCCTTGGGCAGCTAGGCGGGTTAACACCATGGAGTTCGCCTCCGGCTCCACTCTCTCGCACTCTTGCGCGCCGATCACCTCCGTTTGATCTTCTTGCTGCTTTCCTCCACGTCGTCTTCCGCCTCTGGTAGAATAAGCACCTGCAAATTTTTATCTGCACATCTATGAGAGGGAGACCACTTCTCATCGCAACGGAAACACTTTCCCGCTACCCGCTTTGCGGCGTAATCTCGTTGCGAAATTTGACGAATTGGACGATTCCGACTCGTACTGCCGTCCCTACCTGTTGAACCGATAGAAGATGAGTCTCCTCGTGTTCTCTCCCTGCTTTCCCCGCCCTTATTATGGGAAAAAGATGACGAAGAGGATGTAGATCGAAGCACTGACTGTGTCCCTGACCTCGTCGTTGTTGGGGTAAAACCTCCTCGTTGTGACCCCAAACTCAATCCACCACCAATCCCTCTTAAAAACTTTACTTCTTGTTCAATCTCCTTGGCTAGATGGATCGTATCAGACAACGATCGTGCGTCTCTTGAGCGAATTTTCAGGCGTATCTCATCTCGTAATCCATTTAAAAATATCCCTAGACAGTATCTTTCATCCAACCCCGGAACATGCACCATGCGGGCGATAAATAAAGTGACGTATTCCCCTACTGAATGCGTCTGCCGAGTTTGAACAAGGGTCTCGAACGGGTTAGCCAGCGGATTCGTGCCGAACATGCGGATCATCTCCAATTTAAACCCCGACCAGCCCATCATCGGGCTCGTCGCTCGGACCCATTGAAACCAAGGTAAGGCGTCTCCCTCCATTGCTACCAATGCGACGTCCAAACGATTTGATTCCGGCGTATTGTGTAACTGAAAGTACTGCTCTACTCGCGTTAGCCACCCCTCCGCGTCGCTTCCGTCAAACATGGGTAGAGAAACTTGCTGCGCGCCCGAATTCAAGTGGAGCGCACTCGCCATCGTGTCAACTCCAACCGACTGGGAGCCCTCCGCCGATTGATGATCCTCCAAATTGGGGTTGGTGGGTGATCCGCCCGCCGAGTCGTCGGCTGATTTGTTCTTCTCCGTCAATAAGCCTGCCAACAAGTCGTGAATAGAGCCCATTAATCTTTCAGAGATGATAACTCACCAGATAGTCGAACTTCCATCGCTTTCAATCCCTTCTCCAACTCCTCCACGCGGGCATCCATCTGTTGTTGTCTCGTATTGATCATCCGGCAGGTCGGACCAATTTGTTAGAGTAAAGAGATTGTAAAGAAAAATTCGATTAAATAAACGAAATTGCATAAAAATGAAATACTCAAAAGTGAGTCCCACGGAAGTTAGACTTCCGGCCAAGCGACGAGCGTCGTTCCTAGATCAAGATTATCAAACCCTAGATAGATCTCTTCTACGATAACTCCTCTAATAAATAGCAAGCGATTTTGAATCAATATGGAAATAGGCCTAACATGTGGCCAACCCTTTATATGGACTTTATTAAAATTAGACTCAACATAAAAATAGACTCAACCTAAATAAGTAAATTATTGAATAACTTCCATCTTTTTCCACTTGTCGACGCCGTGCGATGCCGGAACCAAAACCATCTTCAAAAACCCTAGCCATGCACCCACCATGCACGTCACGTCGACCCTCTCGATCTTCTACGGCTTTTCCGAAACTCCACCACTAGCTCTCGGCCTTGTATTCCCCTTCGATCTCCTCCGATAAACTCTAACTCTAACAATGTGATTGAATTCCCTCTTCATTCACATGACATATCAATGAAGTTAATTACACATTTTGTCAAGAGAGAGAACAAAATCATCCCAGATCTAGAAAATATGTCAAAAACCATTGTAGCTTATTCATTATTATTCAATTATCACAAACATCCTCTGACTTTGGCCTCAGATTTCTCGCATGATACCGAACAAGTCATGGATGAGGAGGAAGACAGCAATGCAACAAAAGATAAGTTGAAGATATGTGATGTGTCTGTAACACCCATATCTTCTCCTCCATATTACGAGTGCAATGCTTGCAAATACTTCGTCCACTCGATTTGTTACTTTTTGCCCAAAACCATATCATCATCTTCTTCCCCCGACTTCTATCACCTATACGGCCACTGCCCAGTCACACAAAATGAAAACCATAAATTCACACTTCGCACAAGCCCAGAATACACCGAGCTGGAAGAGAAGATGTATGAATTCACACTTCGCACGAGCCCTCGAGTTTCATTTGCGGATTTTGTGAAAAAGATTTACATCCCAAGACGTGGATGTATCATTGTCGCCCATGCGACATCTTATTCCATCGTTCTTGCTTGACGGCATGTGGTTTTTAGAAGAACGTTAAATTTGGACGTCAGTTTATGTTGGATGGGATTCACCCTCACCCTCTCACGTTTAACAATATCACTATGGCGTAGTAGCGAAGATGGGTGGTCCGGGACCAATAGATCATGGGTTCAATTCCCACCAACACTACTATTTGATTTGACTGTCACCCTTCATATTAAGGGTGGTTGAAAAAAAAAGGTGTGACATTCCACGAATAAAAAAAAAAGGTGTGACATCTGTCGTGAGGATACGTATGACAGTTGTGGGCTGGAATGTGATTGTGTAATTATGTTATGTGTATTGATTGTGCACGTAAAAAAGCTTCTCCTATTTCGTCATCCCAATGATGTATATATGTATGTCCTCAAATTATTCAAACTACGTATTTTTTTAATTAAAAAATAGCACTTTTTAGTTATTTATTTTATCCTCTCTCATTATAGCTTTATAATTAGTAAATCAAACTGCTAAAACCGAATCATTTTTCAATCTTCTCATTTCAATTTGTAGTTTTTTAATACAAAACTACGTAGTTTTGAATCAAGACACCAACTGGACAATAATTTATTAGACAGGTGATGCGAGTTCCCTCCAAAACTAAAACAGAAAGTCATCATGAAAGTCGATATTGTGTTGCTTGGAATGACCTAGCAATTGCTTACACCATGAAATTGCATATTTTACTTTCTATTCGAATAATATTTAATAATATAAAGATATTTTTTTTTTCTTTTGAGAATACATAAAAGTAGTCCTATATTGACATTAATCCAAATTACCCATTCATTCAAATTGAATTCAATTAAAAAGTATCTTAAAGGATAACTTCTTTTTTCCTGGTCAGGTCAACGAAGACATGAAATATTTCGATTTTTTTTATAAAATCAAATGGATCTAAATCATCAATGCGTTTGATCCAAATTATGTAAAATGGGGGGGGAGAGAAGACACTGGTCTGCCAATCATATGGAAACAGATTCAATGGAGTGAAGATGAAATATTTGCAATATAGTTATCAAGATAACTTGTTTATAAACTTCAAATACATAAGGGCTAATAGCACGATCAACTGCTGATAAGCTTTCATTTCTTAGCAATGACTCCATGAAGGGAATGAATTCATACGAGCATTCAGACACAATTACATCAACTTACTAGGCATACGGCTACCAGTTCTCCTGCACAATCTTTGATTTCTCAAATATGAATTTACCCTCCTTGTACTTCTGCGATGCCTCGAAAGCCCGCTCGTACTTCCATCCCAACACCTCGCTGCAATCTGCACAAGAGATGTCAGCCACCGTGTGGACACCCGTCATTAGATTCCTGTCCTCTTTGGCCCCGACGACAATGTTCATCGCGTGGGTGAACAGAAAGGCTCTTCCACGTCTTCCCTGGTACATAAGATTACTTCGTGATGATGGAAATACACAACCCTCATAATTTGCACCAAGAGAAGGATGGGAAAACTCATTCAACCAAAGTAGTAGCAAGAGGGAAATAATGGATCTAATGCAAATTCAGAGAATATAAATGTAGCTTTGGGAAATAATACTAATCTTTAAATTTATTCTAAGAAGTAACGACTGGAGTTTTATGATGGGTGCATATGCCACTGATTTCCACATCAAAGTGCATCTTGTAAAAGGCCTCTGCAACTTAGTCATACATCAAAATGCTTCATACGAAGACTAAGCAACATAGCACAACTATGCAACTTAGTTGTATAGCAAAATGGATCATAAGAACGAAAAAAACAAATTGTAATATAGTACTCCCTCCGTCCCATTCATCTTGCAACATTTGGGATTGGACGCGGAGTTTAAGATAGTGAGGTAAAGATGTAAAGTAGTGGTGTAAAGTAAAAGATAATGGGTCCACTTGTTTGAGATGATTGTGGTCCAGTCATTTTTTTCTATTTTAGGAAACGTCAAGATGAGTGGGACAACCCGAAAAGGAAAATGTTGCAAGATGAATGGGACGGAGGGAGTATAACAATGAAACTTAGTTCTAAATTAAAAAGACTAAGCAACATAATACAACTCTGCAACTATGTTCCATAGAAAAATCAACAGAGAAAAGCAAACACCAAGCGCAACATGGTATAGCTATCGAACTCAGTACTGCGTTAAGTAGTATCATACAAAGACTAAGCAACATAATACAAATATGCGACTTAGTTCTATAGCAAAATGCATCATACCAAACCCAGAAAACGATAAAGATATAGTATCACTACAGAGCTTAGTTCTACATCAAAAGTATCGCTCCGGGAGGGGGAGATGTAAGAAAAATTACCAACTTGACCCTTAGCCCAAGTATCATATTTGGTTATTTACTAAAATCCCCCTTTGGGGGGGAAGGGTGGATTGTTAGTGTCGACGATTTAGAAGATATAAAGGGAGGACATGTATGGTTAGGTTCCATTTGTATACAAAGCAACTGCTCGGGTCTTTGAAGGAAAGAACAAGAGAAGACACTTCCGAATAGCGATCGGAAAGGAGGGCAAGCGCCAGTGATGCTCTAACTTACAAAGACTAAGAGAGGCGATGGGCGAGATAATACAAGACATACATCACACAACTCTCATACAACATGCCTTAACATTTATAAGGGGAAATGTCACTAGAGATAAAATGCTTCACCTGAAACGCCTTCGAGATTACATCATCGTGAAGGCAGACATGATTCCTGCACTTATAGCAGCTGTAGAGACGAGGGCCGACTAATTCAGCCATTGAACTAAAAACTTCTCAAGCCAATAACACCTCACTGGTTCCAAAAACCATAAATCAGAACAAATTATAGTTGCAATTTGTCAAGAACAGTGTATAATTTAACCAATAAATAAACGAAAAACCCGCAGAAACAACTTTTATAGCTCCAAAGCAAAATTGATGATAGCCCAGAAATATGCATAAGAACAAATCTATACACGAAATTATGCAAACCAGATTCGAATGCAAAACACATAAACAGAACACAATTAATTCGATATCTGATTCAAACGTAATACTCCATGAGAGTGAAAAACGTGTTCAAACCATAATCAGACGCCGTATACATAAATTATTCGCCTACGAGAAAATGAAATGATTACCTGAAATCAGCAGCAGAATATGAGGGCTACACGCGCAGTATCACACCAAATCAGATTGCGAGTCAAGAGAAAATGAAGGGACTGTCGGACAAATTAGAACCCCAAAAAGGGAAACCAAGCAGCTGCGAACACGACAGTGTTGGATCGAGAGTAAATAAAATAGAAGAAAGGGATAATTGATTGCTGTACATTGCAGCGACGGTGATTTGTATTGTTGTGATTGTGTTGGAATTTGGTTGATCCGATAAATTCCAAGAACAGGCTCTTCTCGGTGGATAAATACTACTGGAATTTATGCAACACGCAATACATACATATACTTTTATAGTTAGTTTTATTTTATTTATTCTATTTTATTTATTCATGTTGTATTATTTGAAAGAAAAATGATTAATGAATAAATTATAACATACTTCATCCATGTCACTTATGTTTCGATACGAAGTTTAAGAAATTTAATTTTGGTGTGTATATGTTACAGACCCACATGATCTTTTGTTATTTGTAGTATTATTTTATTTCCTCTTACGGAAAAAGAATCAGAATAATTATAGACAATGAATATCATTGATCTCCTTAACATTATATTATATATATAATATATGTGTAATGAGTTCGATCAATTAATAATTAAAGTGAAGTTACTATTTGCACTATTATACTTATAAATGATTAATATTGTAATAGATTAATTATGTGCGACAAACTCATATATAAATGTGTATATCGGAATATGAATACGTAACATTATTTTGCATGAGCCTATACAAAGAGTTTGATCAATTCACAATACATATGGCTTACTATTCACAATGGTTCGTCGCAAGTAATAAATATATTCTCAAACTAATTATGCACGACAAATTCATCTATAAACATTATTGATATAGACACGCACTATTGTTTCACCTGAATCCATATAAGGAGTTTGATAAATTCACAATTCAAACAAAGTTATAATCCACAATTCACAATCTTGTATTCATAAGTGAAAGATCATAGCATATCAATTACGTGCAACAAATTGTCCTCATGGGATGGCATAGCGGTGAAGGTGGGTGGCCCGGGAGCGAGGTTTACCCTGTGCGTACTAAAGGTTGCGGCTGCAAGTTCCTCGTCATATATATATGTATATATATATATATGGGGCCTTATATTGTGAACAATGTCTTATTGAGAGAAATAAGAACACCTTACATCCATAGATCAACAACAATGGATTGCTAGGATTAGAAGGGATTTTGTTTCTTTTGTCATTTTTTTAATAAATAAATGGTTGCATAAGGTTATTTACGGAATAAATTGGGCAAAAGTTTAAAAGTGAATCAAAAACCCCTCCTCCACCATTTTACCTCATTCACTATCAAATTCAAAAACTTCCCAACTGCTTCCCTCAAATCCTGCGAAAATCGATCACACCCCTTCATTCCGACGACAATCATCGATCCTAGGTACCGATTGCGAGTGTGAAACACCATTTTCGTAGAGCCAGCGCTTCGACGATTCTCAATTCTTTCGACTATTGGATTTCACGAAAGGGGGTTCTATGGGTAGACGCAGTTTCACGAAAGAGGATTTCACAAAAGGGTTCGATTGGATTTGCTGTGGTTTGAAATTGCAGAGTCGATATTCGAGTTGAAGATTGGCAAAATAGATTTGTTGTTCTTCCTCCCTGTCTTCTATCTCTCTCGTCTCTTCTCATTTATGTAGATTTGTTCCAGATCTGTGTAGATCTGTTCATATTTATGTAGATATGTTCCAGATCTGTGTAGACATGTCTCAGATTTGAAATTCGAGATTGGTGGTGTTTGGGGCGTACGCATCTAGAGTTCGAATATGGAATTCAACAAATGTTTTGCGAATTCAAGAAGCATGTGCATACAAATTACAGTTAATGTGCATAAAAGATATAAAAAATGTGCATATAAAAAATGTGCATACAAATTATAGAGAATGTGCATAGAACACACACAAAATGTGCATATAAATTAAAAAAAATGTGCATAGAACACACAAAATGTGCATATAAATTAAAAAAAAAATGTGCATAGAACACTCACAAAATGTGCATAAAAAATATTGACGAAATCAGGAGAAGTAACAAGAAAAAATCGTCAGCAATCCGATCTTGAATTATTGGCCGATCTTGCACATCAAAAACGCTCTCGCTCTCTCCCTCCTATGAAGAAGTCGATCCCCTTCTTCAAAATCTCTTGTTGACTAAATTAGAAAGATAAAATACCAAAATACCCTTAATGAGACTTCAAAAATTACGAAAATTACGAAAATGTCATTAATGAGCTCCTCAATCTTGACCACATATATTGTAAAGGAAGGGTTGGGATTTGTTCTCTATTCTCTCGATAAGACCTTGTTCTCAAATTATCCTTCCAATATATATATATATATATATATATATATATATATATATATATATCTATGAAAATTTTGATAAAAGTCTTCAAGACTGGAAATTACCAGAAGTTTCAAAATTTAAAGTTTACAAAAAAGGAAGCTTTGAATTCCAAAGCGATTATGTTATAAAAACAATTGAAGAAACTATTCCTCTAAAAGGAGGATATGATTCTCGATCACTTCTTTCAAAAAATATGATTGAAGTTCATAAAGAAAAATATAAATTTATACATCTTGGAATGGTCCAAATCGGAATTAAGCCATTAACTAGAGATGGATTAAATGTTAGTGCCTTAATTATGGTAAGAGATCAAAGGCATATATATATATATATATATATATATATATATATATATATATATATATATATATAATACGTGCAACAAATTAATTTATGAATTTGTATAAAAAACATGTTGTTTCACATTGGGTCTATAAAAGGAGTTTAATAAATTCACAATCTTGTGTGATTGTATTTATAACGCAAAAACTTTAGTGCAACCGGTTACATGTGCAACCGGCTGCGTAAGCTAAATACAATATTAATGTACACGCTAGCACAAGCGCTCATGTAGCGCAGTTGGTGTGTTGCTGGGCTCTCACCCGGGAGACGCGGGTTTGAGACCCAACAACACCCGAATGACTCAAAAAAATTTAATTTGACATTAAAATATAATAAATTTATTCTTTTCGTTTTTTCTTAATTTGACATTAAAAAATTTATTTGTTTTTTTTCAAATTACATTATGATACAAAAAAATATAATAAATTTATTCTTTTATTTTCAAAAAAATTATATGACTCAAAAAATATTAATATGTACATTAGAATTTATTCTTGTTAATAAAAATATAATATATATAATTTTTTTTAATTACATCACCAACAAACCTTTTTTTTTAACATTAAAAATTGAATTTTTATTTTTAAATTACATTATGATACAAAAAAAATATAACAAATTTATTTTTTTTATTTTCAAAAAAATAATATATGACTCAAAAAATATTAATATGTATTTAGAATTTATTCTTGTTAATAAAAATATAATATTTTTAATTTTTTTTTCAATTACATGATAGGGAAATATGTGGAGATGATAAAAGTATCACTTTATATGAAAAATGTATCAATTATTCTGAATATATCATTTGTTCTGAATAAAAATATCACTTCTTAATAACTAATGTATCATTTGTCATGAATCAAAGTAGGGTTTAGACTTTCCCTCTAGGATATACTAAAAACAAGGAAAAATACCGTAGCAGTTCCACGACTAAAAGGGTTTGGAAATGCTAGCGTTCCGAAGGAACGCTAGCTTTTTCCAAACCCTTTAAAAATGCGAGTGTTTCGAAGGAACGCGAGCATTTTTAACCAGAGAAAAAAAGTAGGGTTTAGATTTCCCCTCTAGGGTACAGTAAAAACAAGGAAAAATACCGTAGCAGTTCCACGACTAAAAGGGTTTGGAAATTCTAGCGTTCGGAACGCTAGCTTTTTCCAAACCCTTTAAAAATGCGAGTGTTCCGAAGGAACGCCAGCATTTTTAACCGGAGAAAAAAGTATGGTTTAGACTTCCCCTCTAGGGTACAGTAAAAACACAAAAAAATATTATTGCTCAATAGGAATGATACTTTTCTTTAGGCAGAATGATACTTTTCTTTACAACATGTGATACTATTACTCAATAAGAATGATACTTTTCTTAAGGAAGAATGATACTTTTGTTAACAACATGTGATACTATTGCTCAATAAGAATGATACTTTTCTTACGGAAGAATGATACTTTTCTTAAGGAAGAATGATACTTTTCAATTGGTTGGAATAAAAAAATTACTTATTATAAACAAATTTATCACTTTTGTTAAATTAATATGTCAATTAAAATGAAAAAAGGGACAAACTTGATTTGAAAAAATATGAATTGGTTGGAATAAAACTATTACTTATTAAAAACAAATTTATCACTTTTTTTAAATTAATATATCAATTAAAATGAAAAAAAAAACATTATAAAAAAAAAGGACAAACTTAATCTGAAAAAATAATTGGAATAAAAATATTAATTATTATGAACAAATATATCATTTTTTTAAATTAATATATCAATTAAAATTAAAAAAACTCAAAATTACGCTGCTAGGACTCGAACCCGGGTTTATAGAATTTGAGCCCAGCAGCTTAGCCAACTGCACTACCATATCATTATTAAAATACTGCAAATCTCGCGAATTTAACTGTAAACGTCCGGTTGCACTTGCAGCCAGATGTACAGGAGTCCAACTCATTTATAATGAGTGGATATGGCAATAGACTAATTGCATGCGTCAAACTCGTTCATAGACGTGTATCGAAATACAGACACATATTAATCAATTAACAATTCAAATGAAATTTCAATTCACATATTTATATTAGTAACAAACATCATAATCATCCATAGACGTGTATTAAAACATAGACACGTACATTCAAACAATCAATAAATATATATACGAGCAAAGGAGAGAAAATAAGATAATGAATTCAAAACCTATCAAAACTGTTACTCCCTCCGTTATATTAATATTATCATGTTTTTTTTTCTTCAGATTATTTCAATAATATTGTCATATTTCATTTAATGGTAAAAAACACTTTACATTAAAAAATGAGGTGTATATCTCATTACTCACTATTCACCCCATATTCTTGTACACTCTCTCTCTCTAAAAAAGTTTCTCTCACACGATTTTGTTCCGCTACGAACTCAAAAAATTAGGATTTTTAACTTTTTTAGAACTTTAGATTATTTATTTGAATATACATGAAAAAAATCGAAAAAAAATTAATTGCATCAATTATGCCTTAATAAAATTTGGGTGAATTTTCATTTATCCCCACCAATCATTCATCGAAACTGTATTAATTTCTTAATACAATTAAAACACATAAAATATATAATTAAATTAATTTTCTTAGTCTCTGTGCTGAAAAGAAACAAGACGATATTAACGGGACAAAGGGAGTATATATCATCTCAGTTCCGCTTAACTTGTCTCGTTTGTCGCACTTGATTTGT
Source organism: Lavandula angustifolia (assembly GCA_028984105.1). Taxonomy (NCBI): domain Eukaryota; kingdom Viridiplantae; phylum Streptophyta; class Magnoliopsida; order Lamiales; family Lamiaceae; genus Lavandula; species Lavandula angustifolia. The sequence goes on from CM054807.1 coordinate 33,320,830, forward strand.
CCCATTTCTTAAACAAAAACATAATTTCTAAATAAACTCTTAATTTTTCTTTGTGAGACCACTCATCCTTACAAAACTAATAACTCATCTTAATATCACCGTCAAAAAAATGAGACAAATGAAATGAAACGAAGAGAGTATGAGTACCTAATAAACCTCGCAATTTTCACGCACATATAACTGCAAACTGAGTATTCGCAGTTAAAGAGGCAAGAATTACCTTTCCTGTGTACACTGTCTGAAAATCGGAAGACCAAACACTAGTTTCTCAATTGAATTGAATTAGCCTTATTTCCCGTGTCTAAGTTTCTGCATTCTCACTACCAATCAATAATGGCGGACGCTTACTGGAGGTACGGTGTTGGAAACAATCAGCCGTCGGTGTCGCTGCCTGGACAAATGGCCGTGAAACGGGATCGTTCGGAGTTTGGTATACCCCATCTCTCTATCTCACGATCTTTCCTTTTTAGGTGCATGTTGAATGTGGATTTCTGGTGATTTTTTTTTAATTGGGATTAGGGTTAGGGTTGAGTTTCTGTCTTGGCTTTGTGCGTGTACATTTATGCTTAGATTTGCTTTGTTTTCGGTAAGAGTGGCTTTATGGTAATGATGCATTGAATAAAATCTAGTAATGTTTTGATCTTGGGTCATTGGTGGTTAAATGTGTTGATTTTGCGGCCTCAGAGTATCTACATTGTTGGGATGTAGGAGTTGAAGTATTGATCTGTTGGTTGATTTGTAATGTATAGCTATTTTGTCGTGATTCGTGCTATGCTTATTGAAATTCAATATTTTGCTTAGTTAAGGAAATGTCCTTATTGTCAAATTCAGTGTAAAAAATGGTCGCACGCTGCATTTATGTTTACGATTTAGCTTACGTGTAAAGATTCTGATATGCAGTTTCTTAGTTCACGACATCTGCTAAAGGGTTTTGATAATTCTGGATACTTAATTTAGTGTTTACTGCATTCATTTATTATTCGGTTCTCATATTTAATTATCAATTGCGTAGAGATGCCGAGTGCGCAAGACACAACAAGCTACTATATTCCTGGAAATGAAAGGGCAGGAATTGCTGTTACTAGAGATACAGACTCCGTCAATGCCTCATATGAACGCTACTTGCGTTCTTTGGTATTCCTCATTTCCCTTTTTGTTTCGTCCTAAATACTGGACCTAGTAATATTTTGTAATTTGTCTTTGGTATGTAACAGCAAGTTCCATCATATGGTGGCCAAACTGGAAGACCTATTATTGGTGGGATTGACAGTGTTCATGAAATAGATGACCTTAGGCTCCTAGGGCTGGTGGCATCAGGCCAAGCAGCGGCAGCACAAAGCCGGTTAATGGGAGTGGGTGGGCGACCTGAAATTTCACTTCCTCCTGACGCAAGCTGCACTTTATATATAGAGGGCTTGCCTGCAAACTGCACTCGCAGAGAAGTGGCTCGTATCCTTTGTATCACATGACAAATTACCTATTATTATTATTATTATTCGCAACCTTGTTTGTTCCTTCACTTGTGATTTTAGATATATTTCGCCCATTTGTTGGCTATAAGGAAGTAAGGCTCGTAAACAAGGCAAGACAGGTAAGGCTCCTTTTCTTTTGAAAATAAGTAAGTTGAAGAACGTATAAGTATATGCACTTGCATTAATGTTTGCTGTCCTGATCCGTGTAGACGGGGGGAGATCCTGTGGTTCTCTGCTTTGTTGATTTTGAGAGTCCAGCTCATGCAGCAACCGCCATGGACGCTCTGCAAGGTCAGCCCGCACATGCTTTGGTCTCATACCGTAGAAATCCCTGCTTCTCACATTGACATCATGTTAAGGATTTGATTTCTTTGCAAGTACTGACGTTTCTATGTTTTTTGAGTTGCTTATGTGTTTGTCACTATAACCAAACTAATAGGGTGCTTTTAGCTATTAGTGCTTCAGGTCTTGATGGGGGTATCTGTAACTACCGTGACTTGTTTGTACCTCATTGCTATTATGTATTCTGTAGGCATTCAGTACATGATAGCTGTTTAAAAATATTAATTTGTTCAAAACTAGAAAGTAGATCCAGTTAATGTCCAAAGTCATTGTTATTCAAATTGGATTATCTAATCTTTTTTTCATCTTGTATATTTTTTTTTCCCTTATATGTTAAGTGGAGAGATCCATACACCCTTTTTTTGATAGTGGGATTTATTAGGGTTTCACTTTTCCTGTTATGGTAAGCATTCATTTGCTAAAATGAACGTATTTGACAATTTCGACCTAATAATGGTGCAAAACTGTTACTGAACATCACCTGCTGTCTAATATCAGTTGTTTTACATTGTCGTTCAAAGTGAAGCCAGTTGCATTATAAATGCGTCATCTAATCTTGCAGGTTACATATTTGATGAGCATGACCGCGATTCAGCACACCTAAGGGTTCAGTTTGCTCGCAATCCTCCTGGTCCAAGGATAGGTGGTGCACACCGTGGGAATCGTTGAGATTGATTTGGCAGGTCAGATTAAAAGTTTGAACTTCATGGTTAATGGACCTTTAGGTATTAACACAACTTAAGACAGTCAATTAATTGTTCTGAATGTGGAAACACGCTTCTGTGTAGGAGCCTCTGATTGGGAAGGTTTACAGTTTGTGTACAGCAGCTTTGGAGTGTTGTGACATACTTGTAGAGCCTCTGCTTAGAATCAGTGGGTATATGTCAATTCTGTTGATTGGAGGGATGACTGGTTGACCTTACCTTCTTTCTTAATTATCTTAATGGAAGATAATAACTATCAATTGTAATAACTTTTAGCTATCTATAAGGCACCTCCAACGAATGCTAGTTTCAAAATTTCCTGATGGTGAGATTGTCATTTATTTTGCTACAGACACCTTTGTTATGTGAATGATGGTTGTGCTTACTTACCTTCGTATTCAGCTTGATGTGGTTTAGTATAGTAGGTAATAACTGCCAATCTCGCTTCTCTATGTATGTGCTCAAAATTTTCCTTAAAACAATTTTGATGTGCTTTTGACATTATATTAACAACACAGTATCGTGAAATTCTTATAAAGGGAGGAACTGTTGCTCTACGGGGGCTTGTCTCTTTAGACTTGATTAGTTACCTATATCCTAATAAAGTGTAAAAGCCTTCAAAAACTCTCTTCGAACTGTTATTTCACCTCCTTATGCTCTTCTAGGGTGTTGGTAATAGGAGGTGTATATGGGGAGGAAAAAGATGTTGAAGAGGTACGAGTAACAATGGTGGTGGTAGTGGTTAATGATGATGACTGATGGGAAACGGTATTCAGAACAAATGGCCGAGATGAATGAAGATGGAAAGACTAAAAATGTGAAAACAAAAAAGTAACAAAATTTATTAGTTACTTTGTGTATAAATTATATTTATATGTATCTATGCATATCTGATGGTTTGCTAACCAGATTTGAAATTGTTAAACATTATTTATAACTCATATAGTACTTTCATTATTTCATTAGTTACTCATCATAACTTTTAAGAATTTCCTTGTAATTGTTTTGCATTTTTGTTCAAGCATGATATATTGATATCCTTTTTTTTTAAACTATGTTTGGTATTTCAATAAATAGAATAATATGTACTGTATACACATTATATTGCATACATAAAGCATAAATCTACCTACAGTTTCACTTTTAGTAACTAAATTTATTGATGAAATAAGCTGATGTTCAGATATTATATCTGTCGATAGCCATCTTTATATTGCAATTACTATGAGCATCCTTTTTTGAGAAGTATACTCTTGTTGACTTCCAATTATATTCTGTTGGATATATCTAAATCAAATACAGTATAATACTAAATCCTACTTCATTGACATCCTGACATGGCTTGGCATATACTTTAATTTTTTTTTCCAAAGATAGAATAATATGACCTAATTTTATTCGATTAAATGTTCATGTTTTCCCAGAAAGTCACCTCCTCAAATAAACACAGCCAGGCAGAAACCTTAGAATTTTCATGCTTCATGTGCATCTAGTATGCTTGTTATGAACTATCTACTTCTAGCAGACGGTTAAGGTTCTACAGTTGAAAGAGTTGACAACCCCCTAAAGGATGTCCTATATATTGTTCAGAGGGTACAGGAAAAGTATGTATAGGAATGAAGTTTGCAAGACTTGATTGGTGGTTTCCTTTTCTTGAAGTTGCCTATTTCAAATTTTGACTATATTTATGATGTGTTTTTCTCTTCAGGATTTGATGTGAGTAAAATTATTTATTCATACCAGATATAGTAGCTGAATCTGTATACTAATTCAAAACTGCTTTCTTGCATTTTGATTTCTGAACTCCTATGCCCATCTAAATGTAATTTCTTTTGAAATTATTTTCATGTGATTGTCCTCATTGAATTTCCACTTCTCTAGTAATTCTTAAATGTTTTCAATCTAGTATAGTATAGGTTCTACGAATTCCGTTTTGGTGTCGTATATGGATAGTAGTTAATGACTTTTGACCTAGCTGGAAATCATTAATGACTGCTGCTTCATCAGTGATCTGTATTTCTGTCCATTTTTGGGTGTTTCTTATGATTCATTCAAGTGAGTTTGTTAAAAGTTATTCTCACGTTAGGACAAATGACTTGCCTGTCTTGAAGAACGTACGTGAATACTAGTATAGATTCCTACTTTCACGTCACCATTTTATGTGAGATTGCTTTTTGTTCATTCATTGTGTTGTTTGTCTTTTCATTTTTGTCGTGCTCCATTTCAAGTATTCAAACCTTGGTTGATAGTGCTCTTTTACAAGAGGTTTCTTGTGGCTTATTCTGCAGAGTTGTAATGGAACCTACCATTTGGTTGGGCACCCAGATCTTTTTCTTGGTTGTGGTGGAACGACGAGCCCTTCCAAAATGCTCCTACCAGAGGAACTGTTGTGAAAACTTTTGGAACAAAATGATGTCTCCACTGCTTGTAGAAAAGAGAGCCGTAGCAAAGGCGGAACTTCTCCTGTGGGAATTATGGTCTACAATGGATACAGCTGAAAGGTTTGGTTGACGATTTTTTATTTACGAGCAAATAAGTAGGGCGACGAAGACAATCAGACGGATTAAACTGGAAAAAGGTTCCTTTTGAATAACTACACTTGTGCTGATGAACTAAAGGCTTCTGTGTTGGAGTTACTTTCGATCTGGCGAAAGCCAGATTGCTTGCTTGAAGGGGAAAAACAGAAGAGTGTTTATGTATGAGCGTCTCTTCCCATGTAGTTGTAATTTTTGGAGCTTCTGCAGTTTAGGTGTGAAGTTTTTGACGTGATCAAATATGTATTCAGGCGTTTTCATTATCAGTGAATGTAAATTGGAGCATGGCTGCCTTATTTTTGCGCAGGTCCTACCCTTCAAAAATACTCCCTTTGTCCCATTCATTCAGTCATGTAGGAATCCGACGTGGAGATTAAGAAAGTGGGTGTAAAGGTTAAAGTAGTTGTGTAAAAGTATAAAATAAAGGAGTCTATTTGTTTAGATGATTGTGGTCCACTTATTTCTTACCATTTTAGGTATGAGATAGTATGAGTGGGACAATTCGAAATAGTATACATGATAGTATGAATGAGACGGAGGGAGTACTGCATATTAGGTGGTGTGTGTTTCAACTCGAGATTAATTTAAACAAAATAAAAATAAAAATATAATGTGAAAATCTAGGATTGTTGATTCACTCAAACAACTCAAATAAACACTTCAGATCTAGGTTGCACGGACACGGACATGGGACACGGTACGACACGGATACGGGACACGGGATACGGTATTTTTTGAAAAATTTAGGACACGACACGGGCGCTGAAATAAATAATATTAAATTATTAATATATATATATATATATATATAAATGATTAAGTCAAACTTTTCAATATCAAACTCATTGTTCAAATGATAACTCAAAGCACATAAGTCATAACTCATAAGTCATAATCATAACATAAAAATGTGAAATACTAAGATAAGTAGATAACAACAATAAACATTAGTCTTAAAAGTCATAATAATCTAAATAAAAAGTGTAATCTTTCAAGTTCTATGAATCGGTGTAGGGTAATTCATCCAACAATTTTTTTTCCACTTCCGGCTTATCAAGGGTGAGATTTGCAATCTCTAAAATCACAACATCATCATTCAACTCAAAACTGTTAGTTTATTGACCTGTTAAAAGTTAATTTTTTTTGTTGTGTCCGTGTCCGGGAAGAGTCGAACACATAAATTCCCATGTCCGGGAAGTGTCCAATTTTTTTTATTTTTTTTAAATTTTGTGGACACTTTTTTCCCGTGTCCGGGAAGAGTCGGACACATAAATTCCCGTGTCCGGAAAGTGTCCAAATTTTTTTTTTTATTTTGTGGATACTTTTTTCCCGTGTCCGACACATGTTGGGCGCGTGTCCGTGTCCGACACAGTACGGCGGACTTTTTCGGAGTGTCCGTGCAACATAGCTTCAGATGCATACATTGAGATTAATTTAAACAAAATAAAAATATAGTGTGAAAAAAAATCTAAGATTATAGATTCACTTGGAGAATCTCTATATAAATTTAGATAAACTTTCATCAGCTTATAAAAAATAAGTTAAAAGTAGCTTATTTAATGCTAATACATTTCAAACAGATTATTTATAAACCTTCCGTCCCATCAATAACATCATTTTTTTTTTGGCACAATTATTAAGAAATTATTGGTCCACTTGAATTTTAGTATTAATATCTTTTCATTTTATGAAACATGACCTTATCATTGAGTCGCCCAATTAGCAATACATTTCATTAGGAAGTAGTAGTATGATTTTATAACAATATAATATCCCTTAGTTCCATTGAAATTGTCAAGTTACCTTTTGAGATGTTCTATTGATTTGTACAGTTTTATTTTTCGGTAAATTATTACAAATACTTTTTAAGGTGCCCCAATTTTACAGAACTCTACACATATTAAAATTTCTCCTTAAAAATTGTGTGGAAAATAAACTGAACTATTTTCAATGGAACGATGGGAGTATCTTATATATATAAAAATCGAATGATTTAATTTCAAATCAATTTCAATTTAAATTCAATTGAACTCAATTGAAAATTCATTAAATTGAGGGGCAAATGTTTTATACTTTTATTTTCAATAGATCCACATCTACATTAAAAATTCAATTTCAAATCTAATTGCTCCAATCTAATTAATTTTTTCCAAAAAATATTTACATTAAATTTATTTTAAACTCTTTAATAAACTATCTTTTAAATTATTCAAAATAATCTATTATTATCTATATAAAAATCGAATATTCTAATTTTAAATCAATTTAACTTTCATTAAATTTAGCGGTAAATATATTACTTCTCTTTATTAATTTATAGATAGACAACTACATCTATAAAAAACACACAATTCAATTAGAATCAATCTCAATCCAAATTCATAATATTTTACAAAACCATTTCAATCTTAATTCAATTCAATTTATATTCATTAATAATTAATAGTAAATTTAATTAATAATCTATCTAATTTATCTATTATTTTCATTTCTCAGTATCTGAAAGCAAGGGCATTACCCTTATTTCAAAAATTGTATTTATATATTTTATATAATTTCTCATTTATTTTGATATATTTATATTTAATTAGTTAAAAAAGAGTTTCATTAATAATAATTATTTTAAAAAAACAAATAAAAAGGAAATGAGTTATGCAATTAAAATGATATATTTTTCACTTTTTCAATTGTCAAAATAAATTTTAATGTACAAATAAACCAAATCAAAAAAAATTCCAACTATTTAAAAAAAATTCCATAGTGGGAATATATTTAACTAAATATGAATTATTAATGATCCAGACATTTAATTAGCCTAATCTATAGTTAATAATAAATTATTGACCATTTATAGGTCTAATTTAAAATAATATTGTTAGAAATAACATAAATGTATTCAAAACAAACTTTAAGTACCACAAATCATGTTAAACTAATCATCTACAAGAAGTAATTAATTTAAGAAATGACAATTTAAGAGATTATTTATATATTACCCATTTATAGATTTACTTAGATTATTTTTATTTTATTTTTATCACTAGGAGAGCGGTGTCTCGACTGACCGACTAGTGACAAAGTAAGGTGAACAACAACAACATGTTTAGTTTTTAAATTGTGTTTCTTTTTTGCACGCCGCCGCTCATTCCTTCTCTTCTCCTTTCTTTCTCCTATCGGGTACATCTATGATGAACATGTAAAAGATTAGATCTTAATGGGAGGAAATGCATCATTGATAGGCAAGTAATATAGTGTTATAGACTATGTATTCATTAATTTAGGAACTGTTACGGATTGCATCATATTTTTTTCTTTTGTGAAGGTGATTTGTTGACATCCAATTGGTTGCTAAGTGATGTTTGATGTTGGAGATGCTCGCATTCATATTAGATATGGATAAGTTACATTGGGATAAATAAAAGAAACTACATGTGAATGGGAAATTAGACTATGGCGGTATGGTGAAAAAGCAAATTACTTCAAGTAAGTGGTACGATTTTGAACTGTGCATTATAGTTCTATCTATGAACAAGCTCAAGAAATGAAAATAGGATCATATAATATCATTTATTACTATGATCATATTAATAATATTTTAAGAAAATTGGAATTATATTTTTGAACTATACAACTATGTATTATGCATAAATATATTCTTAAACTATGATATCAAGCCCTTTGGTGCATACTTGTATGTTTTATTTGTAACTTTCATCATCAATTCATAACATAGACATATGTTCAACAATTAGAGTAGTAGGAGATATAGTAATATAAACAATGAAATTGAATTGAATATGTATTATATAATATATCTATAAATTAAATATATTAATGTTACTTCATCATGAAATTAAACATTTTTTCGTGCGTAGTACGAGTGTCATTCTAGTTATGGTAATGGACTAATGTTTGGCAACCTTGGCAAAATGGGCTCAGAGTTACATCTTCCTCCTATTTATATTGGCCCCTTGCCTTTCCGGCACGAGAATTAAGAAAATAGAATAGGTGATAAATTAGGAGAGAGAAGATGAGCGAGATAATGAGATAGTGGATAATAATGTAGGTCATAAAAATAATAAAATATAAGAGAATATAATATTTTTATTTTTATTTTAAAAAATGTGTCATTATAAATGTGACGGACATAAATGGAAAATGAACTAGAGGGAGTAACTATATCTGAATTTCCTAAAGTGGAGCCCAATTCAATTTCCTAAAAAGATATTAGGAGAATAACGCTTTTATGATCCCATGCGATTTAATTTCCTTTCCCTGAACCGGCGACCGGCGAAGCCGTAAACAGAAAGATTACTTGCGATCTTTCCCCCCGATTCCGTGCAATTCTGCGCTTTTCGCGATTCGGATCTCGGCGGGAAACTCTGAGAGACGCAGCTATTGCAATGAATTTTGTATACGCGTAGAATAATTTCTGCATACAGATGGGGGAGACCGTCCAGAAAGCACTGTTTGAGACGAGGCGTCACGCTTCGAGACCTTATGTTTCTAATTATCCTCCGCAGCCGCAGGTTTTTGATCGAATGTTTATTCTGAATTGTTTAAGTGGCGATTGAGTTTCTATGTAGTCGGTTGGTTGATTTTTTTGTATGTTTGTTAAGGTAAAGGATGGTGGCGGAGGCGGTTTACTTTCTTATCTTCCATTTCGAGGTACATTTACCTGCCTAGTGTCGATTTGACGATTTTTTATTTTATTTTCATGAATAGTGATTTAGCGATTTGACTTGTGTTGAGCTTCGGTATCTTGCTGAGCTCTGTTATGACTTTTTTCGAATGAATTCGTCGTAGTAACTTGGAGTTCTTTGGCATCAGTGTGTATTGCTGGTGGATGTAATAGAAATAGGTCATTGTGAAGTTATTTAAATCAAAGTTTGTGCTAGTGAAGTTCATTTTCCTTCTGTCTAATTTTAAAGTTTTACTTAGGCATTTGGATTGTTGAACTTATTTGTTTTTGACTGAAGATGCTTCTTCATTTTGTGTTCATACATAGTTGCTGATGCAAGTTTATGTTCTGTTGTACGGTGAAGGGATTACTCAACTCAAAGAGAAATGGAGTGATTACAGACAACCTAGAAGATTAAGAAGATTAGTATCCTTGTTTGTTTCTGCAAGAGGTGACTACGTTGCTGTAGCCTCTGGAAATCAAATATCCTTTTTACAGAAGGAAAATGACTACCAGGAACCTGTGGGAAGTTTTACATGTAAGATTTACTCATTTTTAAAATTAGGAGTAAAACTGTTTTGCGAACCTTTGTTGTATGAAGATGTATTGTTATTGAGGAAGTCGTGCTACCTCGTATAACTCATAATTAATGACATTTATCTTTTAGAAATATCTATAATTGAATGATTATCGTGGATGTGATATCATGAATTATTATAAAAAGAAGAAGTCGTAACTATTTTACCATTATGTTCATCTAGGGAATTCAAGATGGCCTCATGAACTCTTTGCACAATGAAGATTTTTCCATCGAGCTTCTTGTTTATAGTTCTGGTTATTGTCATGATGAGAGCTTACTGATATATCCTGAATTAGATAACTCATTTTGCTATCGAGATTTTGAAATTTGCAAGATTTTCCCTTATACCTATTATGTTGGAGTTGGACTACTCTTCAGCAGTCGGAAGTTCTCTAAAAAATTGGTTTTTCTTTGCATATTTGAAGTCATTACTGCACCTCGTTTGCACAAGAGAATCTTAGAAGATCTTAGGAACTTCCCTGGACAACTTGTTAATTTAATATCTGATGCTCAGATATTTTTTTTCAGTTGAATATAGATTGTCTGAGCTGGTTTTCACTGATACAGGTGGGTCTGCTAGTAAATTCACATGTGGAACCTGGTCAGAGTCTCATGATTTGCTTGGAGTTGCTGATGATAATGGTATCATCTATATTGTCAAGCCAAATGGTGAAGAAATGACCAGAATTACAAAGAAGAATCTGAATTTATCCTCTCCTATTATTGGCTTGATTGTGCAAGATGATGCTTCTGAGAAGAAATCTTACTTGTAAGTTTGAGTAATGTTTTCTTCTCTTTACAAATTTTGCGTTGTAGGATCAAGGCTCCATTATGTTGTAACTCATGCATATTATTTTCTTTGGCAGGTGTAACTTCACTGTTTTTGCTTCTGATGGTTGTTTTTATGATTTTGAGATATCTAAGGATCCTAGTGCCTCCATTTCTTCATCTCAAGCATTAAACAATTCGTCAATGCTCAGACAATTTCCTTCAGAGATTTGCTGCTGGGACTATCATCCAGAACTTTCTTTGTTTGTCATAGTCAGTAGTGCTATTGACAACAAATCTACATTTAATGGCAGCACTGGTATTCTCTAATAATCTTTCTCCAATTCAACTTCTCAGTCATCATTGGATCGTAGTGATTATTCTTGGAAGTGTTTATCTCCAGAGTGAAAATAACAAATTAATTACAAGGGTTAATATGATGGCATCATTTCTGAATGTTATTATACTTATCCCAGATGATTACTTATTTCACAAACTATAAGCTACGTCTTATAATTTTTAGTAGATTGCATAAAATTGTAAAAAATTGGCGTGAAGGGTAGCTCTTAGCTTGTGTATTGTCAACCTCTGTGTTCATGCAGATCTATATGTCCCTATGCAGAAATAGGAGAAATTTTGTTTTCAGAAACTCTCCTTTGACGTTTTTAATTGCAACTTCATCTCGTGGAAATTATACAGTTAACAGATAGGGTAGCTACATATATTTATTTGTGATTTCAAATGGTAATGCCAATTTCCCTCCTAACTAGTTGCTCTTAGTTTCAGGAAGAAACTGAAATATATTTGTTTTCTAATAATGAAATTTCATGACTCTTCTGCTTCAGGACCATATACTGTATCCATTTGGCGAAGAAAACAAAACGTGAAAATGGAACTAGTGGTATTTAGTAATTGTGAAGGTTCATACTGCGTAACAAAAGGATACAGTGGCCAACATACTCCTCCAAAAGTGCTGTTTTCACCTAGTGGAAACTTTGTTGCTTCCCTTGATGTTGAAGGATGTTTATTCACTTTTAAGTTTGACGAAGAGACATCTTCTTTTTCAAAAAATTCTAATAGTGTGACATCTGACAAGTCAAGTATTCGAACAGAGTTTTTACAAGAAATTGTGGATTTCACTTGGTGGTCTGATGGTGTACTTATTGTAGCAAAAAGAAATGGAATCATCACAATGATTGACATTCTTAATCAAGTAAATGTATCAGAGAACGATATTTCGTATTCAATGCCCCTTTTAGAAAGAGCTCAACAGCACCCTGGGCTCATTTTTATTTTAGAGAATATCTCATCTGATGATAGCTATAGATCAGCTGAACAGAAAGGTGTTATTGAACGTCTCACAGTAGACAGGCCCAATAAATTCGACTTTTCCAAGCTAGAGTGGAGTTTAGTATCATTGACAAAAAGATCAATTCTCCAACTTTTTGATAATCTCATTAGAGCTCAAAGGTTTCAGGCTGCACTTGAATTTGCAGATTGTCATGGACTTGACAGAGATGAAGTGCTAAAGTCACAATGGTTATGCTCCTCCCAAGGAGTGCATGATGTAAATACAATACTTACTGCTATCAAGGATCAGGTTTTCATACTCTCTGAATGTGTAGATAAAGTAGGACCAACAGAAGACGCAATGAGGGCTTTGCTTTCTTTTGGGCTTCGCCTAACAGATTCTTATCGATTTTCTGAAGTGGAGGATAATCAGAATGAGCAGATTTGGAATTTTCGCCTCACAAGACTCAAGTTATTGCAGTTCAGAGACAAGCTAGAGACATTTATTGGGATAAACATGGGCAGGTGGTAGTTTAAGGTCACCCTTTATCTTCCATCAGATAGCATTATGTTATTTGCACAACTTTCATGTTTTAAGGAGCCAGATAGTTTAATACTTCTTTGTCTCCTAAAATTCATTTTTCTTGAACCCATATTCCTCTCGGAAGTGCTACAATATGGACTAATACTATTGTTTATCATCTTGTACTTGTAGTATTGTTTTATTAGCGCAGACCATATGGTGACACCATACATGAATACATACGTGCATATAATTACCTTCATGTTGCACATACTAGAAACAAGGGTCTGTCCGCATCTTTAGACCACACGATGCGTATAATGTGCACAGTCCTTTGTTGTATTGGTAACATCATTCTTATGGTTTTCACTGGCTTACAGCTTAATAGCTTAACTTTGCAGGTTCTCTATGCAGGAGTATAGCAGATTCCGTGATTTGCCCATCAGTAAAGCTGCTATAGTACTTGCAGAAGGTGGGAAGATCGGAGCCTTGAACCTTCTATTTAAGCGTCATTCATATTCTTTGGTTCCCTCCATGTTGGAAGTTTTAGCTGCTATACCTGAAACAATACCAGTTCAATCTTATGGACAACTGCTTCCTGCAACTTCTGCCCCTTCAAATGTTATTCTCAGAGATGAAGACTGGGTGGAATGTGAAAAGATGGTGATGTTTGTCAACAAATTCCATGTGAATCATGAGAGTACAGTTCATTTTATGACCGAACCCATTGTAATGAAATACATGCCATTTCAGTGGCCATCAATATCTGAACTTTCTTCTTGGTACAAGAAAAGAGCTAGAGATATTGACTCCTTAAGTGGGCAACTAGAGAACAGCATCTACTTGGTTGATTTGGCAATTCGTAAAGGAATATCTGAATTGCAGGATTTCCTCGAGGATATTCACTATTTGTTCCAGCTTATATACACTGATGAAAATGAAGATGACACTAACTTTTCAATGAGCCTTGCTAGCTGGGAGCAATTATCAGATTATGAAAAGTTCAAGTTAATTATGATGGATGCCAAAGAGGACAATGTGATTCCTAGATTACACAAGAAGGCTGTTCCATTTATGCAGAGGAGGTGTAATGTATCGACTGGGGATGATGGTCATCTTACACAAACTAAGACTGTTGACTCATTTCTTGTAAGATGGCTGAAAGAATTTGCTGCTCAAAATAAATTAGACTTGTGCTTGATAGTGATCGAAGAGGGGTTCAGAGACATGGCTAACCATCAATTATTTAAAGATGAAATGGAGCTTGTTGATTGTGCTCTCAAATGTATATACATGTGTAGTGACATTGATAAGTGGAATACCATGTCCACTATTTTGTCTAAACTGCCACAGATGAGAGGTAAATTTTCTTTAGATATTACTGGTGAATAGTAAGTGAATTATATCATACATTACACATCTGTTTCATGTGATATCCATTGATTACTTAATTCTCCATTTGATGACACCAAGAACAGAAGGTAGAAATAGTGGAGGTTTGCATCAAGTTACATTTGAAATTCTGTACAAAGATCGTTTCGGAGATAATAATGGAAAACTAGAATTCTGAATAGATGTTTCCCCAGGATTAAGTTTGAAGTGCGACTTAATACTGCTGAATGTAACTGGTTATTTTAAAATTCTGACAGATGTTGAAGCTGTGGATATAAGGAACAGACTCAAACTTGCAGAGGGCCATGTTGAAGCAGGAAGACTGCTGACATATTATCAGGTTTCCACTACTTGCCCGAATGCTTAATTTCTCTATGACAACCTGCCGATGAATAGTATTCTTCATTCTACTCTGTTTCATGCACCTCTTGGATGTAGCTACGTTAGCTTCAACTATTTTCTGGCATTATTAGTTCTCCTGCAGATTTAGAAATCCATATTTTGGTGGTTTTTTTTTTTTTTCAGTGATCAGTCTTCTTTAGGGTGAGTGAAGTCCTTTTCTGTTGGATATGTTATGTTTAGCGATTCTGTAAACGTTAATGCCACTTTTCTTCTCATATATGATATATACCAGATTTCTTGGCTGCACTCAGGGAGAGGCTGTGAATAACTCTTTCCCCATCTGGAAATAACATTCTTTTTCTCAAGGAACTTGTAGGTCCAAATTTAGAATGTATAGAAAATAGTTTTAATGGAATATAATGCAATGTTTAATTGCTGAAGCAGCTTTTGTTTCCGAATAGAGCAAACCTAATTTGAGATTGCAGCTGTCTGTGCTGTCATTTTGTTAATTGAGTATGCCTATCAATGTATTGCTCGTGCACGTGCAGTTTTACTCGTGATGCCAAGTTTGGTCCTCTTTCAAAGATGCATCCTTTGATTCATGGTATTCATTAATTGTATTTGCCAGGTCCCAAAACCCATCAATTTCTTCGTGGATTTACATTTTGATGAAAAGGGCGCCAAACAAATTCTTCGCCTTTTGCTCTCAAAATTTATCCGCTGGCAACCAAGTCGAACCGATCATGATTGGGCAAATATGTGGCGTGATTTGCAGTCTCTTCAGGAAAAGGCATTTCCTTTTCTAGATTTGGAGTTTGTGTTGATTGAGTTCTGCAGGGGGTTGCTTAAAGCTGGAAAATTCTCCCTAGCAAGGAATTATTTGAAAGGTACCAGTTCTGTTACTTTGGCAACAGACAAGGCTGAGAATCTTGTTATTCAAGCTGCAAGAGAGTATTTCTTCTCAGCACCAACTCTGACTTCACCTGAGGTAATTCTCAATTTTCCCCGCAGAACCTAGCTCCATCTATATCTCCTTATCCTTGATTTGAGACCCTTTTGGCTGCTCTGTTTTTCGGTGTTTTGGTAAGAAAACTTTTTGTCCAACCTGTAGATTTCTGGCTGTGTAATTACTGTTTATCTGAGAGATTATAACTTTTCTTGGCCTGACACTTGTGATAGAGGAATTAATCAAATTTATGGATTTTGTGTCCAGATCTGGAAAGCTAAGGAGTGTTTGAATATATTCCGTAGCAGTAGAAATGTCAGGGTCGAGGCTGACATTATTGATGCTGTTACAGTTAGACTTCCAAATCTTGGAGTTAACCTTCTTCCAATGGCATTTAGGCAAATAAAAGATCCTATGGAAATCATTAAGTTAGCAATTACAAGTCAAAGTGGAGCTTATCTAAATGTTGATGAACTCATTGAGATTGCTAAACTTCTTGGATTGAGCTCACAAGAAGAAATGTCAAAAGTTCAAGAAGTTATTGCAAGAGAAGCAGCATTTACAGGAGACATACAGTTGGCATCTGATCTCTGTTTAGTTTTGGCCAAAAAAGGCCATGGTTCTATCTGGGACTTGTGCGCTGCTATTGCAAGGAGTCAAGCCCTTGAGAGCATGGACACAAAATCCAAAAAACTGCTCTTGGGATTTGCTTTGAGTCACTGTGATGAGGAATCAATTGGGGAGCTTCTTCAAGAATGGAAAGATCTCGACTTACAGGACCAGTGTGAAAATCTGAGTATGTTGACTGGAAGAGAGCCTTCCAAATTCTCAGAAAAGAGAATGCATATCAGTTTCGAGGATGAGGAACCACAATTTGCAAATTTGAAAAGTTTACTAACTCTCGTTGTTCAAAATTTGTCCTCTGAAAATGGATATGACTGGGAATACCTTCTTAGAGAGAATGGGAAAGTGGTTTCTTTTGCTGCCTCGCAGCTCCCATGGTTGCTCAAATTGTGTGAAGACGAAGAACTTGGGAAAAGTCATACTTCAGATTCAGTTTATGGAGTTCAGCATGTTAGTATAAGGGCGAGGGCAGTGATGACTGTGTTATCATGGCTGACAAGGAGTGGTTTCATACCAAAGGATGACTTGATCGCTTCTCTTGCTAGATCTATTATGGAACCACCCGTCTCAGATGGGGAGGATATTATAGGTTGCTCTGTTCTGTTAAATCTCATTGATGCCTTTCACGGAGCTGAAATAATTGAAGAACAGTTAAACATAAGAGAGAACTACAATGAATTTTCTAGTTTGATGAATGCGGGAATGATTTATAGTTTCTTGCATAGTTATGGCGTTGAATGCAAGGATTCTGCTCAGAGGAGAGAGGCCCTGACTAATACGCTTCAAAAAAAATCCAAAAAACTCAGTTCAGGTAAATTCCTTAGCAGTAAAATTCTAAGCAATTTGCTTTTTCATTTAGGTAAATCTCCTTTAGTGATAAATTGTCGACTACTTAGCTTATTCATTTTTTATACAACTTTAGAATTTTTTTTTCACTGTTTTTTTTTAAAAGAAAAGAAAAGTTTATCTAAACTCGTGTTATATCAAATTCAGATGAGTGCACTAAAGTACACGAAGCACAGTCGACATTTTGGAATGAGTGGAAAGTCAAGTTGGAGCAGCAGAAAAATGTAGCCGATGAATCCAGAATACTGGAGAGATTAATTCCTGGAGTGGAAACCTCACGTTTTTTTTCTGGGGACATGGAGTACATACAGACCGTTATCTTTTCTCTTATGGAATCTCTTAAATCAGAAAAGAATCAAATAATGAAGGATGTCCTCATTCTAGCTCGTACTTATGGCCTGGAGCGAAGCAAGGTACCATTATTTTCTTTTTAGCCTTGATAAGTTTGTTATAATTATTTGTTATAATGTGCTATGCTCTTTTTAGGTTCTTCTATACTACCTGAGAACTATACTCGTTTCTGAGGTATGGAGTGTTGATGATATAGTGGCCGAAGTTTTAGAGTATAAAGAAGAAATACTTGGTTATGCTGCAGAAGTCATTATCTCCATTTCTTCATCTGTTTATCCTCTAATTGACGGTCATGATAAGCAGAGGCTTGCATTTATCTACGACCTACTGTCTGAATGCTATCAGCAGCTTGAAGAATCGAAAGATATGCCTCCTGAAATCCACCAACATCTATCGCAAAGAAGTTCCCTTGAGCTAGCCAGGTTTTGCAAAATTGTTGGGGAAGAATGCAGCAGGGTCTCCTTTATTGAAAGCCTTAATTTTAAAAATATTGCTCTATTACAGAGTCTGAACTTGGATTTCTTCAACAATGAAGTTTTTGCTCAACTAAATGAATATAATGTGGAGGCGCTAGCGGAGATGGTTCGGAACTTGCTGCATATGTATGGTGATGCTGTGCCTAAGGGTCTCTTATCATGGAAATCCGTACATTCACATTACGTAACGAGCTCTTTGGTCACTCTAGAAGAAAAAGCCGAAAGAGAAATGCACTTTGAAAGCTCTGAAGAAATCAACTCCTTTATAGATGAGATGGAGCAGTTGTTCTATACATGTAAAAAGCATATCAGATTCATAGAGTACCCAGCTATTCTGGACACACTGCGACGTTTTTTTACTATAGTCTTATTCATCAAGAAAAACTTGAAGAGCTTTCCTCGTGACAAGATTGGGATTGAGTGCCCTGTGAAACTAATAAACTTCTGGCTCAGGTTGATGAATGAAGTGGAAGATCTCGTATCACCGGATGTTTTGAGCGAAAGGTTCTATTCCGAATGCTCCATAACATGCTTGGAAGTTTTCTTGGATTTGCTTTTCAAGGATATTGTATTACCCAGTCAAGGTTGGTGCACAGTTGTTAACTACGTCGCCTCTGGTCTTGAAAATAGCATTGCTGTTGAAGCTCTTAAGTTTTGCCGAGCAATGATATTTACTGGCTGTGGGTTTGAAGCTATAACTCATGTTTTCTCCGCAATAGCAGAGAAGTTCCCGCCTGAAACTTTGTTGATAGCAACCAGTGGAGAATCATCTGTGAGCATACATGATCTTTCGAAGCTCTATCTACATATACTCGAAACCGTTCTGCAAGAAATAGCTCGAGGCTCTCCCGAGCGCCATAGTCTACATTATCTACTTTCATCTCTGAGTAAGATGGAGGGAGACTTGGAGGATCTGAAGAAGGTAAGGCTCGCAGTTTGGGACAGAATGTCGATGTTATGCGACGATTTGCAGCAGCCGAGCCATCTCCGTGTATATTTCTTGGAGCTTCTGCAGTTTCTCTCCGGTAAGAAGGGAAATCTGGAGGCTTTCTCTTTAGAGGGAGAATCACATCTTCAGCCATGGGAAGGGTGTGATGATTTACATGACAGAACTCCAACTTGTGAGGATATTACTGCAAAAGATGCACCGAATCGATTCACAAGTACACTAGTAGCCCTCAAATCGTCACAGTTGGTTTTGTCGATCTCTCCAACCCTCGAAGTCACCCCAGACGATATTCATTCAGTTGATTCCGCGGTTTCTTGCTTTGCAAGAGTATCAGAATCTGCAACCACTGCATCACACATCAACTCTTTGTTGGCTGTTCTAGCAGAGTGGGAGGGACTCTTCATAACCCGAAAAGGCGAAGAAGCTTCTGTTGATGAATCTGATGGTACGAATACGAACAACTGGGGCAACGACGACTGGGATGAAGGTTGGGAGAGTTTCCAAGAAGAATCAGTTGAGAAAGAAGCAAAGGAAAGCAAACCCCTTTCAATCCACCCCCTTCATACATGTTGGATGGCATTAATAACAAAAATGGCCACTCTTTCCACCCAGACAGACATATTGAAACTTCTTGACCAGAATCTTACCAAAAACTGTGGAATCTTGCTAGACGAAGACGATGCCCGTGTTCTCACTCAGACTGTGCTCGAATCGGATTGCTTTTTCGCTCTCGAGGTAACGTTGTTGCTCCCGTATGAGGCGATTCGGTTTCATTGCTTGGATGCAGTTGAGAACAAGCTGAATGAAGGAGGCATACCGGATGAAACTGCAAAAGACCATTTCTTCTTAGCTCTCATTTTATCATCTGGGATTTGTTCAAGTATCATAACAAAGCCTTCGTACGGCACCACATTCTCCTTCCTATGCTTCATGGTCGGCAGCTTCTGCCGCGAGTTCCACGAATCGCAGGAGTCGGATTCCAAACCCGATGAGAGTTGTCTCCTCTTCGCGAGGCTCGTGTTCCCGTGCTTCGTGGGGGAGCTCGTGAGGGCCGACCAGAGTGTTCTGGCCGGGTTTCTGGTTACGAGATTTGGGAACGCGAATGCTTCGGTGAGTTTGGTGAATATTGCGGAGGCGAGTTTGAGAGCGTACTTGGAGAGGCAGTTGGTGGACGTAGAAGAGAATGAGTTGTGGGAGAGAAGAGGTGGTTTGTTGGAACCGATTTCGAATACGGTTGGGAGTTTCAAAGGTAAGTTTGGAGATTTGATTCAATCGGCTCTGGCTTCGCTGCCGAGTGATGTTAGATAATACAGTAAGTGGTGGTGAAGTTTTACCTTCGGACAACTCTCTTGTACTGTAGTTTCTGTAGTTTACTACTTGGAAATTTATGTTCTAAAGCAGAGAAGTTTTGATTTTTTTTTTTTTGAATGATGAGAGTAAACGGAAGAAGAGTATAACTTATAGATTAGTGACTTTTTGGAAGATTACATAAAACTTCTTACTTGGTTTAAGTTTGTGATGCTTATTTAACAATCACAATTCACAAACCATGCTACTATTCTTATAGAATTTTTTATATAAATTAAAAAATTATTCCCTCAATTTGATTACTTTTGTCTTATTTTTTTAGTCGGGGGTTGTTCTCTGTTATTTCTATTCTATTTAAAAATAGAAAAAAATTAGATTTATAATTTTAAATTAAAGTGATCCATCCCACATTTTATTTCTCATTGAAAAAAATATCTCTCTCACGATTCTATTATGTTCCGAATTCAAAAATTTACCATTCTTAATTTTTTGAAAAAATTTAGATTATTTATTTAATTAAAAGTTAAAAAAAAATTTAATTGCATCAATTATGCTTAATAGAATATGGATGAATTTTCATTCATTCAAAATAATAATTCTTCTGAAACTATGTTTACTTCTTAATACAATTAAAATTTATAAAATAAACATCTTAATAAAAATTTAGTCACAATGTCGGAAAAAAGTAATTAGAATGTCGGAAAATTTAGTCACAGAAATAATGGAACCCATCGAGTAATTTTAATTGTTTTGTCTTTTTTATGTATTGTCTCCGTTCTAGCCGATTTGTCTGGTTCCTTTTCGACACGGATATCTTTGATAGTTGATTTTATATAATAAAAGTATTGGATTCATATAATTAAATAATTATTTAAAATTAATTTGTAAAGTAAAAATGTGAAATATATTTAATTATTTAAAGTTGATTTGATGGGATAAAACTTAAAAGTGTAGAGCCATTTTTTTATTTAGAAAATAGATAAAAATGAAATGGGAAATTCAAAAAAAAAAAAAAAAAAGTAAACAAGTCGGTGGGTCGAAAGGAGTATTTGCTAATTCAATTTATTTTGTTTTTGTTTTTGGTCGTTTTAAAAGGTCGAAGACTACCATTAAAAAGTACTCCAGCTGACAATCTACCTGTTAATCCAGAACGAGTGACGCCTGAAATTACAGATGGCAATCTCCATGTCAATATGCAAATAATATAATCTTATCTTATTTACCTCTCTTTTACTCCAATTCTGGTCTGATCAAGAATTCAAGATATGGAGAGACTGCCAGCGGATCTTTATGTGAATATTTTCTGTTTGTTGGATCATCAAAATCTCGCTGCTGCTCATATGGGTTAGTAGAAATTTATGTTCTTGATTGTTGAAACATGAGAATTTTGATTTCTTGTCGAGATCTGACCTGGTGTTTTGAGATGTTCTCGTACCTTACTCTTTCAAGAAGAAAGGTTCTTGTGATTTACCTTTTGCTGGATTAATTTGTAAAATTTTGATGTGGTTGTGTTGACTTTGAATAGGATTCATGCTTTCTCAAGCAAAGATTTGATGAAAAGATCTAAGAATTTTTTTATTTCTTGCATCAGATTAAATAGCTAGGCATCAATCTTACCAGTAGTAAACAGTAAACCCCCTTTAGGTAGAGCCATTTGAAATATATTATTATTTGGAAAATACTGATCTCTTATTGCTATCAGCACCCCTAAAGTTTTTGGGATAATTGGTTGTAATTTATTCATCCAATTGAAGAAGTTGATACATATTAGATTGTACAAAAGTTGAGAGTGAAGATATATTAAATCATTGAAAAAGATGGTTGTTTTGTGATCCAAAGTGTGTAGGAAATGGAGAGACTTAGCCTCAGACAACAAGCTGTGGTTTGATCTGTTTAAAGAGAGATGGGGGATCGAAAGAGCCACATTTTACGCGCCTGCAGGTTCCGAGTCATGGAAAGATGTCTACATTGTTCAAGACCGCTGTGATCGCGTTGGATTGTAAGTCAAAACTTGTGCTTGCTCAGGGCATCTTGTTCCTAATTTCCTGAAAATCTGAGTTTTACTAGTAACAAATTTGGAAACTTATAGATTGCTCATCCGAAATAGACATCAGCCAGTCAGCTTATTCATACATTCTTGTAAAGTTCAAAGTTATAATATAGATAGATTGATAGAAAGCTATTTGTTCTGCTCCATATTGAAAATTAGAAGTCAGCTTTCCGGCATGTTCCTAGCACAAAAACCGCGATTTCTACGTGTCGTTTCTTTCAGAAAATAGAGTAGGCTATTGTCCAAAGTTAGGGTTACTTATGGACATAACTTGATGTGTTTATGCATGATCAGACACATTCAGACTATACCCTTCATTCCTTATGTTTGTATGTAATGATGAATGATTTGTTTGCAGGGGATTGAAGATAATTAGGGAAGGAGATGATTATTTCTTAGTTCATCAAGGCCAAATTCAACGCGGCCTCGGATCAAGACGTTCGTTCAAGTGTGAAAATGAGGATGGGGAGCAACCATGTTCAGGTATATTGGACAAAATCTTTTTCTTCATTGGGGACATGGAAGCTGCTTCTACACATGCAAAACGAAACCGTCTACTATAGATTGTTCATGTATCTGCTGTTGTGCTGTTCTAGATTCTTTTTATTTTCATGAGAAGACAATAATTCTTCTGCTCAGCTCTACTAGTGTAGAAAGTTGTTTATATACTTCTATATATATATATAGGTTTCTTCAACAATGACTTTGTTCTAATTCAACTCGGGCAGTAAAGACTACTGTATCTGGTGGAGTCGGAGAAAATTTCGATTTTGTTCCTCTAATATGGTCTCTATCCCTTTTTCGTGTACTCACACATCCCTTTATTTATTGCTTGAACGTTAGATGGGTGCCTTACATTGTGTAACTGGTAACACTTTCAAGTTATCGGTAGGTCGTAATACAAATAAATCACCAGAAATAACAAATGGAAAAGGGTGTTTTAGGTCAAAGCACATCTTCTGGCCCAAAATGTGAAGACCAATATATGACCCACCAATTAGGTGATGCCATGTATATTTTCAAAATCAAATAATTGATATAATATTAACTACATGGTCCACCAATACACACATGACACCACATGATTGGTGGACCATGTAGTGGGACTCTCAATTTTGGGTCAGAGGATTTGTAGCGGTTTTAGGTGTACTTTCCGACGGAGGAAAAAAAAAACAGAAACCACTATTACATGATCAAAATCAAAATACTAATAAATCACCGTATATAAGCAACGAAAAAGGGTGCCTGAAGTGTAATTTCCAACGGAGGACCGAAAAACGAACAGAGAATACATTATTATAGAACCAAAATCAAAATTTATGACAGCAAAAGTTATGAAAGCAAGAGCAAACCAATGCAGTGACAGTTGAAAGGATGCGAAATCGTTCCATATGAGCAGGTTATACAAAACTGGGGCATTCTTGAAGCTTTAAAGTTTAAATAAACAATATAATTGAAAACAAATCGTAATAGATTTCGAGTTGTGGGAGAGAAATAGAATGACTATCCTTACAGCATGAGACGAGAATTGTAGCGAGTGTTCTCGTTTATCTGTGTTGGTGGTGCTTCGAAAATTACTCGATAGACGGAAAATGTAAGTTGAGGCGAGAGTTGGAAATACGAGGAAGAACCTGTGTGGGCTCGTCTTGTTCGCGAAGCCTCTCTTCTTCTTTCCATTCTTTATGCTACTTTGCTTACTACAGACAACTGCAAATCAATCAAGCATCATCGTTTAGTGGCTCCGCCTCGCTGTTTCTGTCCTTCATCATAGCCCAATCTGTGATCTCTGAAGAAATAGAAGCATAGGAGAGGAAGGATTTTTTTAGACTTCTACTTAGAGAAACAAATTCAACATGCTTGCATCACCACTAAATCAATGTATATTTACTCACTTGGCTTATCACCAATTGCCGCGAGTCGCCTCTGCAAGATCGACGCCACAAAGAGGAAGATGGAGCACATACCGAACATAACCGTGATAGGGAATGCATTGACCTACAAAAGAAACACGAACAACTTGTAACATATCATGGACGGATTCATGATTTGGAATTCAAAGGAGGGCAAAGTCTGGAATTTCGGAGGTAAGAATTGATACGGCCATTGACCTACGGAGCACATAATGAAAGCATGAATATACTCACATTGTATAGAACAATGCAGACGAAGATGTTGAGTGGTATGCGGAAGAAGTTCATGATGGTGCTTCGTGCCTCCTCGGGTATGTATTGGGATCTCATCTTCATGATGGACGGCCAGAAAAGCCCGACACAGCTTTCGAAAGTGCAGAAGCCAAGGAGTTGGAGACACCCTGCAAACGAGATGCTACCGCCTTTCTTCGCTGGGTCCGGTGGGAAGAAGAACTGTCATATAGCAAGTAGTAGGAGTTAGATCTCAGATGTAGCATCTTCCGCCAAGACAAATGTCGAGAACAAGAATAAGAGATGGGCGTACGGTTGTGAGTATGGGAAGCAGAAGAGAGGCAGACGAAATAACAAACACAATTTGCATATAGCTCTCCACTTTAACCGTGTTGCGGGCCAGTAAGCGAGCTGCGATGGAGCTTCCCAGCATCGAAGCCAACATGAAAGTTGCGAAGATGAAACCGTGGGGAATGTCTTCCTCGTTCGGGCTCAGTGCAGGTGTCCAGAGGAATACGAACGTATACATGGAGCCTTCAAACAGAGACTGTATAGCACCAAGCAATGCTATCTTCTCATCTGACCATGAAAATTATAGTATTAGATACATGAGAAAATGAAATTTGAAAGTCTCAATGTATATGTGTATATATATTTCAATTAAGGGAAGTACGAATACCTGAAGCAATTGCTACGGCTGCACCCTTGAATTGGGTGAGCAAGTCCTTGCTCTCAGAAGGATCTCCATAGTTCTCACTCCATGACGATAGAATAACGGCCATTCCAATTGCTAGGAATATGGAAGCAGCATCGAAAGGAGACACGGGCCCAAGATTTAAGGAATCAACAAGAAAATTCCCGAACAAGCCAGCTATAATAGCAACAAGACCATTGCCAAGGAATATCGCCTTGGAGAAAGTTACTGAAAGCCATTGCTGATCAAAGCCCCTCTGCAAAATATGTAAAGAATGAAATCATTACATTATAAACACATATGAGTTTGCAATAACTATACCCAAAAAGGGGTCAAGAAAACAAGCAGACGTATGTGATAGAATATTCAGCAGATTTAGATTTAAGAGCACATTACCTTGAAGTGTTCTGCCACAAGCCACGACTCGAACGCAGAAAACAGGAGAGACGTTGCAATACCACCCAAAATGCGTCCAACCATTAGAACTTTGTATTGGGGGGAATGTTTGGTAATGCAGCTCAGTATATATGTGATACAGTAAGTAACACATGCTCTCTTTCGCCCTCTGAAATTTCAGTGCAGAACTCTTAATAACGAGAATAAAATATAACATTATACTGAATTCACAATATTTCAGAAGTCTGTCTCACGTTTTATCTGCTAGAGATCCAACAATGGTTCCAAACAACATGGAAGAGCCAAATCCAGCAATAAAGAGCTGGCCGATTTCACCCTTCCCGAAGCCATAAGTACTGTAAAGGTAGTAAACATACGGACCTTGCAACCAGTCACCAGCTATTTCCACATGTAAAGCAAGTCATTAGTAAAAAACAGACATCAATGTTTATAAATATTTTGAGAATTGCAAGGAAATAGTCAAATATCTGCTAACGAAGCATAACAGCAAGACTGTGTGGTGATGGGAAACTAGATAATAAGTACTATTAGTCGAAATAAATAACCTAGGCATTAGATTTAACAGGGTACAAGTAGCACCCGAAGAATATAACTAAAAAACGAAGCCCTCAGAACACTATATGCGGAAAAATCTAACAAGAAAATAGAAGATCCAGCAACACCAGAGGAACTAGCTGATGAATGAATTCAAAACACAATCAATTTTACATGAATATACGATATTGCATCAAATAAGACATAACAATTAACATAAAATGACTGAATCAACCAGCCATTGAATTCCAGATATTAAACCAGCAAGTTTCAAACTCAATAATTGTTTTAGAAGCGGAGCAATGATGAATCATCAAACATATTTTGTAATTTGACCTAACACAGTACTAGACAAGTTCTCTCACCTATTAAATCCTACTCGTTTGACTACATCACAGAACAATATCCAATTCAACAGAGCTACATGGCTAGCTCAGATTCGTACAACCACAACTTAAGCTAAACATTCTCCAGCAGCATATATTACCTTATTAAACACACTCAAAGTAAGGTTCAGATCCAACACATATAACACATAAAAATATCTCCCTCGCGTATCAATGAAATCGCACATACACAAATCAGATCTGGAGATCAATCGTGTAGATTACGAACAAGATCCAGCAATCAGATCACACACAAAGCTTCAAATGTACGACACAACAAAACCAGATATAGGTAGAAACCAACAAATACTTGTCGCAAACAAAATTACGCAGATTCCTCTCGCATTTCACATCCAAAACAAAAAAACGACGCAGCATTTCGCTAACATTCTCCTCTTATCGAAATCGAACTAGATCAAATCAATTGCGATAGAATGTGAAATCGGAAGGACTAAGATCCGCGATCGGAAAACAAAATTGACCTACCCATCATGAGCGAGTAAACGAGCAAGTAATTGTTCTTAAACGAATTGAAAGCCGAAGAAGTATTAATCCGATCTTTGTTGTTTTTGCTCAGCTCCAGTGCTGCCACCACCGCGGACAGCGCCCCGAACACCATATAGTAAAAAATCTCCATTCTCTCTCTCTCTCTCTCCCTCCCTCTCTCTCTCTCTCTCTAACAATCACTCACACTTCGTGTTCCTCTCTCTCCCTAAATGAAATGAAAGATGAGCGAGAAAATTTCGGAAGTCTCACTCAGGTGACTACAACGCAGATATGTACGTTTATATACGTGTACACATTTACACACACAAAAGTGTGCTTCTGTGTGCAAAAAGTTGCTTCGCAGCTTCGCTAATTGCAAGCATTCACTTCATCCTATCCTTCCATTTGTACACGTGGCTCTCTGAACTGTCGATCAGTGTCGGTAGTTAGACTTCGGAGCGGGTTCGCAAAACGGATCTTTGAGAAGCAGAGGAGAGTGGGCCGTCGATTTGTTTTCCATGACTTTCAACCGTAGGATATGGTTTAGGGCCCGTCCTTTGGCGGGTTTTCTGGGGTCCGGGAAAAAATTAAGCAGATATAAAAATAGAATAATTTCCATCCTACACGGCTACACCCACGTATAGTTAGTATTTATTGATTTACATTTTCGTGTAATTTGTGGGCTATTTATATAGACGAGCAGAATTTATTAATAGCAACTCTGAATTATTCTCATTATTTAAAAAAAATATATATATATTCCTTCTGTTCTATCCGATTTGTCTTGTTTTTCTTTTCGGATCGTCCCACCCGACCTGTCTTATTTTCAAAAGGAAAATAATTACTGCACAACCTACCACTTTTTTTTGTAGGACCTACCTCTTTACACACAACACCTACTCATCTATACACAACCATCCACTTATATTAATATCTGTGACGAAAAGAAACAAGACAAGTCGAACATGACGGACGGAGTATCTTTTATACGAAGATCTTTTTAAAGCTGAGAGGAGTGTAGTTTCTAAGAAGTTTACGGACATAATTATAGTTTTCATAAAACATTGGATCTGAAGTTAAATTACATAAACGCTAGGGACTGCACTGTAAATAATAACGAGTTTTGGACTCAGATCGAAAATCTTGACAAGTGTAATCTTCATTGAAAAAGCAGTCTAAACTTGGAAAAAATTCCAAGATAAATTAAAACCAAAATAATTTTATCATCAGTTAAATCATCTAATCAACTTCATAGGAGAGAGAGAGAGAGAGAGAGAGAGAGAGAGAGAGAATCAGCAATCAAAAGTATGGTGATTTAATATTATCCTATAGCAGGAAAAGACAAATGATAAGAGATGCAGAAATCCTGAATAGAAGGAAAGCTTTGCACTACCACCACAGATTCAGATTGTGAGGAGGGCCAAAATATCTACAGCTTCAAATTAATTGGCCCACCAATTTCATCTGCTTCAAAATACTTTACGCATTTAAACACAGAAATCCAGAATCAAACATCTTAATAATCAACCAATCTTGAAAGCAAATATCTTTTTCTGCAAATCAACCAACTTCAATGGCTGCTGCTGCATTTACTTCCTCTCTACACCATAAGTTTCAGCCTTCTCCTCTACCCTATAATTTGAACTCTTGCATTGAATCTACCACTTCTTGTTTGGCAACAAAAGCTACCAACTTATCCAACACTGGGAGAAACTCAAGCTGCTATAGACCCTTGAGAATTCAAAATACAGCAACCAAGAAAGCTAAGACACCAGGTAGGTCTCATACTCCCTCTATCCCAATTATCTTGTCCACTATGGTTGAGGCACGGTTTTTAAGGAGAGTTGTTAGTTGTGTGTAGAGTATTGTAAATATGTGGATCCCACAAAAACGTTAAGTGTAATAATTTGCTAAAAAAGGAAACTGGATAATATATATGAGACGGCCCGAAATGGAAAACTGATAATTGGGACGGATGGAGTATTTCTTACTTATGGATATTGAATGTATATCAATATGATATATCTGATGCATGTTTTTGCATTCTTTCTTTGGAGGAATCAGCTGAAGAAGAATGGAAGATCAAACGACAAGTTCTACTGGAGAAAAAGGTAGACATTGGTGATAGACTGATAGCAAATTTCATTGAACTTCAACATAAAAGTATTTGCTGCATCACGGAATCAGGAATAGAGTGAAGTACTACCTCAGATTCATGAAGTGATTAATCGTGTGAAAACTGAACCAGATGCATAAGAGTTACAAAAATGTCGATTGTCTACTGAAAACCTCAACCTGCAAGAAAAAAAGATGAAAATTTGATTAGGAGAAAGATTATAATGTGCAATTTGATCATGTAAGTACAAATGTACAAGTGAAATCTGTGTTGCCTAACTAGAACTTTTGCAGGTAAGAAGTGTCGACGTAAAGGAAGCACTCCGACTCCAATCTGAAAACAAGTTTGTCATTCTTGATGTACGCCCGGAGGCAGAGTTCAAAGAGGTAAACCACATTAGGCCAAACGCGTACTAATTTCATGTCTCCCCGTGGTCGTTTTCATTTGGGACTTTCTGGCTACATTCTCTAATCATTTCTTGGTTTAGGCTCATCCAGCAGGTGCTCTTAATGTGCAAATATACAGGCTTATAAAGGAGTGGACAGCTTGGGACATTGCTAGGAGGGCTGCATTTGCGTTCTTCGGCATCTTTCAAGGAACAGAAGAGAACCCAGAGTTCATACAAAGTAGGATGTTTTACCCCTCTATCTATGATCTGCTAAATCACTCTCACTCTGTTCGGATTCTTGTTTTTTCTCTTTTTAATGTCGACCGCTAAATCATTTACTAAAGTAGTACAACTTGCAACAAGCAGGTGTAGAGTCGAAACTAGCTAAGGATGCTAAGATTATAGTGGCGTGTTCAGCCGGAGGGACGATGAGGCCAACACAAAATCTTCCAGAAGGACAGCAGTCAAGGTTCTCATCACCCTTTCATTCACTCATCTAGTTGCATTCACTTGTCTGACACAATTACAATGAACAAAAAAAACCATTGATTCCTACGAACCAATACCCGTTTCTGATTGATACTTCAGAAAAACGACTCAAAAACCACGAATAGGTCTTGTTCACTGATTCTTATGTATCGGTCAAAGATTCCCGACTCAGATGCTTGCAATTCGAGTCCCGTTCTGGGAGAAAGAATCTTGTTTTCCTTAAATGAACATAATTTTCCATATCTTTATTGATTATGACTGGACTTTATTCATAACTCTTACAAATTTTATACTCCATCCGTCCCAGCCGACTTGTCTTGTTTGATTTCGGCACGCATATTTTGGTAAGTGAGTGGTTGTGTGTAGATGAATAGGTGATTGTGTGTAGAAAATGGGAGTTTGTGTAGTAATTATTTTCCTTTTTAGGAAATAAGACAAGTCGGGTGGGACGGCCCAGAAATGAATACAAGACAAGTCGGGTGGGACGGAGGGAGTATATTGTAAGAATTTGGTTGAATTTTTTACCTGCCGTCACCTTTTTGCGACTGAGTTAAGGTGCATAATGAAATAGGTAAATTGGTTAGTGCATATAGCTTTAACAGCTGCTATTTTTAGTGTTCACCAATAAATTAGGTGGGTGGGATAGTGAGTAAAACTTTAACTGCTAATTACTTTTGACTTGGCTAGTGGCTGACCGATACTTACGTATTGGTCCGCATCGATTCCTATGTTTCTCGATACCATAGAAAAACGTATCGGTGCCCAAACTAGACTTTTAACACAAATGAGCTGATAACTTTGCTTCATATACTTACTTTAGGTCACTTATAGCAGCTTACTTGCTGGTACTGAATGGCTACAAGAATGTCTTTCACTTGGAGGGAGGAATCTACCAATGGTTCAAACAAGACCTGCCAACAGAAGCTGAAGATGAAGCTCAGTCATAGAGATGGTTTTGGATAACATCAAGGTAGATCCAATTCAATGAACAGAATATTGTCTCCCTAACAGAATTGCTTTAAATGTGTTTCAGAAATCAATTGCCTGCAACTTTTTCCATGTTCTAACAGACAATTAATAGAAATAATACAAACAATTTGCTCAAGAATCTGATCCCAGACAAAGGGAAAAATCAATTTCAAAAACTAAAGCAGAGATTGATTATCACAAATGAACAATAAGAAGTGAGAATATATATTTCCTGTGCGGCATTAAAACAAACACCTTGTAGAGACGGCCAACATTGCTGAGATCAATAAAAATCACAAGTCCATAGCAAAAAAAATCTCAAAACCTTTCTTATTGTGATCATGCCGCTCTCTGATATTGTCAAAAACCTATTAATATCACGCAAAAAAGCACAGTTTCCACCGAAGCGCTCGGAATTACTCCGAATTTCTGGTGGCGGCGGATCATGAAGCACTCGGCGCTTCGAAGCGGCGGAAGCTGCCGTTGTGGATCCCGACGCTCTTCGCGCGGCGAAGACGAGAGGCTGCGCAATCTGCGGGCGAAGAATATAGTCGGATACTGCAACGGCGTGCATCGTTGTAACGCGCCGCCGTGTCGAAGGAATTACAAATCCATCATTGGCTTCTCATACGGTAACGCGGTTTCTGAGTTTTACAAATTTTCATTATACTGTGTAAAATAATGCATTCCTTACACGAATAATAGTTGGATTATTTGCATATTTAAATAATGTAGTACTACTGCTTTTGTACAATTACTCTAAAAAATATTGTACAATCAATCAATATATACTACTACGAAAAACTTCAATGTGTGTGAGATTTGTCTAAAAAATTTCAGTACATATTCCTAATATCATTGAAAATTCCAATTATGTCGATGTTTTTCCAACCTCGCATTCTAATTTTATAAGAGCATCCGCAACTGAGGTATTTAAAAGTACATAAATTTTTGGGAAAATGTTAGAAATGCCCACTTGTAATTCAATATTGCACCAACTGCCACAAATATTTAGTAAATGCATATATACCCACCAGGACATTTATGCCCCTACAATCACTTGACCTGCTGCAAAAGGACAAAAGCTGAAAAAAGGCTGCTGCATATGCTGAGGTGGCCGACACACCTACTCTCTACTCTCATTCTTTCCATGCAGTGGAGTCCAACATGTATTAATTGTCTTTGCTGAGGTGGCCAACCTACTCCTTACTCCCCTTCTTTCCATGCAGTAAAGTCCAATATGTATTAATTGCAGAGCAAAAATTGAATGTTTTGCCTTTTAGCAATATTTTTTTTTTCCGATTTTGTTCAAGAAGTATCCAATTTCTCTCCAATTTTTTTTGGCTAGCTCATCCATTTAGTTTGCCCAATTATTCTGCCGTTGAGATTCCCTTTTTTTCGGCCAGCTTATCCATTTATTTTTTTCGATTTTGCCCAATTATTTCACGAATCTAAAATATGGAAAAAAATGTATTAAATAGGGAAATAATGACTGAATCTCTATTTTCTCTCCAATTTCATTGATAATCAGGAATCCCGAATTTCTCTCCAATTCCATTTTAATTAGGATATTGTTTGTTTTTATCCATTTAAAAAGTACGATTTATGGATACGGTTAATTAGGAAATAATTAGGAAATAAATATAATTATGGATACGATTAATTATGAAAATAAATAGGAAATAAATAGACTCGACGAAATGAATCCCATAAAAATTAATATATTTTTTATATATTTAAAAAATTAATATATTTTTTTATGATTTTATATTAAATACTTAATATATAATATTAAATCTATAATATATGTAAATTTTAAATATATCACAAGGGATTTTACATATTTATATAAATATTTGCAGATCTAATATATTTTAATTAAGTTTTAATATATATAATACGAAATTTATTTGATTTTTTTAATATATAATATATTTTAATGTATTAATGTATTATTTAACATTGAAATATTTTACGTAGTTTAACATATTTTAATGCAGAATTTATTTTACGAATATATAATGTATAAATTATTAATATATAATACGAATTATTAATATATAATAGGAATTTTAATTTATTTTAATTAAATAATATACAATTTTACGTATAATTATTTATATAATTTAAGTATAATTTCACGTATAAATATTATATAATTTAGTATCTATATAAATATTTTGTGGATTTTAATATATTTTAATTAAATAATATATATAATACGAATTTTATTTTATGTATTTTAAAATATTTTAATGCGGAATATATACATATATATAATACGGAATTTATAATACGGAGTTTATAATACGAAATTTTTTTTATATATAATACGGATTTTATATATTAATATATAATACGAATTATTTATATATAAATACGAATTATTAATATATTAATATATAAATTCATTATTATATATATTACGAATTATTAATATATAATACGAATTTTAATATATTTTTACGTATAAATATTATTAATATACTATACGTATAAATATTATAATATATAATATGAATATAAATTATTAATATATAATATGAATTAGTAATATATAATACGAATTTTAATACTCCCTCCGTCCCGCCCGACTTGGCTTAATGGATTTGGGCACGGTTATTAAGAATAGTGGGTAGTTGTGTGTAAAGTGGTATAAAGTGGTGGGACCCATTAGAATTTATTAGAGTATTATTTTAGTTAGTGGCCAAGTCAAGTGGGACAATGAAAAAGAGGAAAGAAGCCAAGTCGGGTGGGACGGAGGGAGTATAATTTTACGTATAAATATTATTTATTTTATCAAATCTGTATTTTAATAATTTTAAATTTTAAGCGGCAAATGGCGCATCGGCAGCCGACTACAATGGAAGGAATTCTCGTGGACAACTTGAACGAATGGAAGCCGTCCCACGGGGGACTTTACGTACTTTGCAGAGATATATTTTGTAGTATACCAAAGAACGTCATTTGGAATCGTACTAAAATATTAGTTCTCCGTAAAAAATGTGTATTTTAGGAGATATCGTTGTATAATTATTTATACGGAGATATACGCAAAATATACGGAGAACTAAAAACGGAAAATGTAACTAGTACCTATTTTGTGATGTTTAGTTATAATAACTTGCACATAAACCATACGCGTAAGGTACCTCGTTTAGAAAGTAGTTGATAGAGTACTATTACAACAGGAAAACCGTCAATGTAAACAGCAAGACTACTATTTAAAGTAACCTAGATAGTTTTTCTATGAATTTATGTCAATTATGTCAATTTAAATTTAGAAATTACGATAAATCTATATATATCTCAATCTTTCTCTCTATTCTTACAAAAATTTCTCTCAATTGTATATATTACCTATGATATAGAAGGTAATGGAGAGAGGACTATTAGAACAAGTCGCACCCAATTTACATATAGAGATTACCATTTTAAGTAGGTTATATAGTGTTCTCTCTCATATTTTCTCAATTAAAACAATTTAAAAACAACGTAAAGCAATTCGTCCAAGGTACGTATAAAGTTGTTACAGCGTCCCACGGGGGACTATACGTACTTTGCAGAGATATATTTTGTAGTATACCAAAGAACGTCATTTGGAATCGTACTAAAATATTAGTTCTCCGTAAAAAGTGTGTATTTTAGGAGATATCGTCGTATAATTATTTATACGGATATATACGCAAAATATACGGAGAACTAAAAACGGAAAATGTAACTAGTACCTATTTTGTGATGTTTAGTTATAATAACTTGCACATAAACCATACGCGTAAGGTACCTCGTTTAGAAAGTAGTTGATAGAGTATTATTACAACAGGAAAACCGTCAATGTAAACAGCAAGACTACTATTTAAAGTAACCTAGATAGTTTTTTTATGAATTTATGTCAATTATGTCAATTTAAATTTAGAAATTACGATAAATCTATATATATCTCAATCTTTCTCTCTATTCTTACAAAAATTTCTCTCAATTGTATATCTTACCTATGATATAGAAGGTAATGGAGAGAGTACTATTAGAACAAGTCGCACCCAATTTAAATATAGAGATTACCATTTTAAGTAGGTTATATAGTGTTCTCTCTCATATTTTCTCAATTAAAGCAATTTAAAAACAACGTAAAGCAATTCGTCCAAGGTACGTATAAAGTTGTTACAGCGTCCCACGGGGGACTATACGTACTTTGCAGAGATATATTTTGTAGTATACCAAAGAACGTCATTTGGAATCGTACTAAAATATTAGTTCTCCGTAAAAAGTGTGTATTTTAGGAGATATCGTCGTATAATTATTTATACGGAGATATACGCAAAATATACGGAGATATAATGTCTCTCTAAACTTTCTCTCTCTAAACTCAAGATATAATGTCTCTCTAAACTAAGGATATAACCTCTCTATATATAATGGGGTAAATCTTTCATGAATTAAATAATGTAGAATAAAAAATAAAATAAAACTATTGCTTTTTAATTGATTTGTCACTGCATACACATAAAATTTGTCACTGCATACACAAACTGCATGCATGCCATGATTTCAGGAAATTTGTCACTGCATCTACCATGCGCCTGTTGTGATTTAGAAAAATTTAAAAAAGCAGTTGACATTTAATCGCAATTTCAGAGAAGATAATAAAATAATTAAATCTTAATTAAATGATTAAAAATTAAATAATTAAGTATTTAATATATTCGCCGATGATTAACTCCATTCGCCCATAATTTTTTCAGCTAATAATTTTTTCAGTTAATTTAATCAATTCGCCGATAATTTCATCAATTCGCCCATAATTTTTTGAGTTGATTTAATCATTTTCGCTGATGATTAAATATTTAATCAAATCGCCGATAATTTCTCCATTTCCGCCGCCGATGATATTTAATCAATATGCTAAATAAATTTTAATCAATAAATTCGAGGATATTTAATCAATATGCTGCCTAAATTTAGAATTAATTAACTTTATTTCGATTTAATCAAAGGGAATCAAATTCTGCTGGCATCACGTGAAACTAAACTGTCAACTGGGCAAACTTTTTCAAAATACACGCAGTCAATATTTTCAAAATTCAATAAAGTAGACACATCATTGCAGTAATCATGCAGTCAACTTTTGCTGAAATCAAGGCAATAACACACAAGTTGACAGCCCACAGGCCACACCTGTCATGCACAGGCTACTACCAAAGCCTACATTTGAAGGGTAAAAAAGAGAGTTTGGCTATGTGTGCATTTTTTGTATAAAGTGTGTATTTGTGCATTTACACAATTAGAAATGGGTATTTGTGCACATGACCCTAAATTTTAAATGGTACGGATGAATGGATGCTAAGTTGCAATTTATCATCTAAGCTATCAAATGGAGAGACAAAGGTTTTAAAATGGGGTCAACACGTAAAGTTGAGGAGACGTGGATGATATTGGAGAGAGTTGTGGTGACACATTTAATGAACAAGTAAAAGGTCATGGTAAAGTGATTGAGGTGAGGTTTCCCGGTACCGACAGGTCATGGGTTTAATCCTCACTGAAGCTATTCTGTGTGAGCCATCTCCTGTGTAGTTTGCAGGCTACTGCACAAGGAGTTGAGGTTTACCCAGAGCGCACCGAAGGTAGCGGCTGCGGGTTCCTCAAATCAAAAAAAAAAAAGAGAGTTTTATACTTTTATTGAAGGAAAGACATTTCATTTTCTCCACAAATTATATATATCTTACAATTGAAACAATAATTTTCTGCTCGTTTGTGTTACCGTTCCAACTTTGAACATTCAAACAAAATAATTATATTACCGTTTGAGAAAGAAAAAAAAATGTTGTAAAAACAACGAGCTATGTGCAATTTAACCCCCTATGGTTTCGACATGGTGTAATTTACCTCCCCATAGTTTAAAAAGGTGCAGTACAGCCCCCCTGTAGTTTTTATTTTAGTGCGCATTGCCCCCTACATGTTATTTTGCCCGATTTTCGGCTTGTTTGGACAAATATACCTCAAGCATATAATACATATGTTAAGATGATACCATAAATATTAAGATAAAAAATTATTAAACCATGAAGTGACCTTGTAATTGTATTTCACCATATTTAAGCGGAGGGGGTGGATTGCACCAATTTACAAATCACAAGGAGGCTTAGCGCACCTACGAGAAATGATATGGAGGAATTTGCACCTATGTAAAACCACATGGAGGTGAATAGCACTTCTGTGTAAACCATAAGGGGGATTGGTACACTTTCTGAAACCATAGGGGGGAATTTGCACCTAAGTAAAACTATAGGGAGGTTAGCTGCTATTAACCCTAAAAACAACTATATATACGACATTTGTCTAAAAAAAATTTTAATTCCAACTTTATGATTTCTTAAATCCACATCATTCATTTTTCTATTATCTTATACTCAAATTACTAAAATCACTTTGTCAAGGAACAATCTAGTCTTGATATTTTTATTGTTGGCTTGCTTTTTTTTTTTTTTTGCACGAATATTAAGAAAATCGGTGAATATGTATAAAATGTTATGATTTCATTTTTGAAAATAATATAACAATAATGAAACAGTTCGAAAAGTAATATAAGCCAACAATAATGAAACGTAGGAAATATTATATAATTCAAATTTTGTTTAGCTCTCAAATCAAATATCTTACTCCCTTTAATTATATGTTTTCTATGTTTATGAATTATTTGTTTTTATTGCAATAATTTTTGTTTAGTCCTACATGGATCTCATAAATGTATAATATGATTATGTATTGGAATATTAGCAATATTTAATATCCCAAAAAAATTTATGCGATTAAATACTTGAACATGGTATTGATAATTTCTTTTTAATTAAATTTAAAATTTTCTTATTCTCATTTATATTTGATTTTATATTTATTACTAGTTATTATACGGACATCATTTTGTATTTTAAACTTAGAAAATATTATATTACGTGGCATATCTTTTGAATTTGAGAAATTCATTGATCCAGAGATAATTTGGGCAATTTTCATTTGTCTTTGAAAAAGTGGTCCAAGTCCAAAATCGTCAACAAACAAAGGCCCATCACGTTAAAGAACTAAAACCGAAATTTCTTAATTTTGCAGTACAAAAAACGCACACGATATTATTCTTTCTTTAACTTAAAAGAATATTTTATTCATACATCTTTAAAATAATATCATTAGGATCGGGAAAAAATATTCGTTTAATGAGATTATTACTTTATCGAATATTATTTTAATCTATTAACCTAAATCGGGATAAAAAAAAATTATTATCTAAATGAGGTTATTACTCTATCGAATATTACTTTATCGAGATTTAACTGTAATTAGTGAACTATTACTCTTACTTAGAATTTAAAACAAGCTGAAAAATTGGAGAAAACTCGAAATTGGTCATTTATTGTGCCTTCCGTCACATATGGTCTTTTATTGTGGTAACGTCTTATTTTAATCATCTACTATCTCCGTCCCACCATTACTATATCACTTTTTTCGAGATGGATGTCCCATTATTTATGTCTTATTTTTCAATTTGGAAAAATAACTATCATCCTATTTTCTACATTATTATCTTCTCTCCTATTTTTTTCTTATTTAATCTTCTTCTTTCTTGTACTTTATCATCTACGCATCTCTCATATTTAATTATTTACTCTCTTAATTTTCCGTGTAAAAAAGAAGTGAGATAAAAATAACTTAATTTTTGAAATTGTTCAATTTTGATCCTTTAATTTGGACAGTCTAAATTTATAAAACCGTCCGATTTTAGTAATTTTATTATTTTATATCCGATTTTAGTTATCTAAATTGTAAAATGGTTTGATCGGAAATATAATTCATTGTCTTACCAAGATAGTTTCACTAGAATAAACTTGAAGGACTCTCATACATCCTAAATTAGTTATTTCAATAACAATAAAATAATAGTATTAGTATCTTAAATTCTCTCTCTCTAAAAAAGGTATCTTAAATTCTCTCTCTCTAAAAAAGGTATGTTCGTTCGCATCCAGTGCAGGTGTTTTCTACTCGAGGCTACTTTTCTTCTGAATCATCAGCAGATTCAGCACACCATCTTCAACTTCGAAAACTATATCTCTCTCTCTCTCTCTCTCTCTCTCTCTCTCTCTCTCATTCCACTACCGCTTCTCAGTTTTCACTCTCCTATGGCGGAAGTTGACGCAAAAAAGCCACGCATGATCGACGGCAACGATTTGGTGGCGATGTGTCTCTCACGCGCCGGCATCGACAAGATGTTCGGAGTCGTCGGTATCCCTGTCACCTCACTCGCCAACCGCGCAGTAGCCCTCGGCATCCGCTTCATCGCCTTCCACAACGAGCAGTCGGCGGGGTACGCCGCCTCCGCCTACGGCTACCTCACCGGCCGCCCCGGCGTTCTCCTCACCGTCTCCGGCCCCGGATGTGTCCACGGCCTCGCCGGATTGTCCAACGCCGCCGCCAACGCCTGGCCGATGGTCCTCATCTCCGGTTCCTCCGATCAGAGCCTCTTCGGCCGCGGCGATTTCCAGGAGCTCGATCAAATCGCCGCGGTTAAACCTTTTTCTAAATTCTCAGCTAAGGTGACCGATATAACTGAAATCCCTAAATCCGTCTTCAGCGTCGTCGATTGGGCGGCGGCTGGCCGGCCCGGTGGAACCTATTTGGATCTCCCGACCGATGTTCTTCACCAGACTGTCGATGAAACCGAGGCGGAGAAATTGATAACAAAAGCCCTAAATTCTCGAAACACGGATCTGATCGAGAAGCCGAAAATCGACAATTCAAAAATTCAAAAGGCTGTTGAGCTTCTAAGAACCGCGCAAAGGCCACTGATCGTGTTCGGAAAAGGAGCAGCCTACGCTAAAGCAGAAATCGAGCTAACAAAGTTAGTAGAAAGCACCGGAATTCCATTTCTCCCCACTCCGATGGGGAAGGGAATTTTACCGGATACGCACGAGCTAGCAGCCACAGCCGCCAGATCTCTCGCAATCGGCAAATGCGACGTTGCAGTAGTGATCGGCGCTCGGCTGAACTGGCTATTGCATTTCGGCGAACCGCCAAAATGGTCGAAAGATGTGAAGTTCATCATCGTGGATATATCCGAGGAAGAGATTGAATTAAGGAAGCCATGTTTAGGGATAGTAGGAGATGCTAAGGAAGTGGTGGGAATGATTCATAAGCAGATCAAGGATGATCCCTTCTGTTTTGGGAAGACTCATCCTTGGATTGAGGCCATAAGGAATAAGGCTAAAGACAATGTAGCTAAAATGGAGCTGCAGTTATCTAAAGATGTCGTTCCGTTCAATTTCTTGACTCCGATGAGGATCATTAGGGACGCGATTTTGGGTGTGGGGAGTCCTGCTCCTGTAGTGGTTTCTGAAGGGGCTAATACTATGGATGTGGGGAGATCTGTGCTTGTTCAGACGGAGGCGAGGACGAGGCTGGATGCTGGGACTTGGGGGACTATG
Organism: Lavandula angustifolia; assembly: GCA_028984105.1. Taxonomy (NCBI): domain Eukaryota; kingdom Viridiplantae; phylum Streptophyta; class Magnoliopsida; order Lamiales; family Lamiaceae; genus Lavandula; species Lavandula angustifolia. The sequence continues at coordinate 33,361,098 of CM054807.1, forward strand.
GGTGTTGGCCTTGGGTATTGTATTGCTGCTGCAGTGGCTTATCCGGATCGGCTGGTGGTGGCTGTTGAAGGGGACTCTGGATTTGGATTCAGTGCTATGGAAGTTGAGGTATATTTTGGCTTGATCTTATTGTGTTGAATTGTTCTGCATATTTAAGTTAATATGGCATAGATTAAGAACGGTTAAGATGAGCTTAGTGAGCTAATTAGATGCTACTCTTCTTGGATTTTATGCTTAACTTGTTGATACTTGCCACAACACCAAACTTTATACTTGAGAGCAATGTCAAAGCTTTAGATTTTCAGGATCATAGATTGCAGCAGAGTCTCTCTTCCCTTTTATTTGGAATAGTGAAAATCCATTAGAAAATTGGAAGCTTAACTGCTTTTGATACTACTGAAAGTTATGTTTACTAGCAATTTCTCCAAAGTTGAATCTTGAAAACAGTTTGCAAAATGGTTTATTCATCCTTCAATGTTCCTGCTGTACATAACCTACAAGATATGTTCTAAATTTGATTCTTGTGGTACAAGTATGAATTAAATGTTTAAGAGAGAGCATGTGTAAGCATCTTTGCTTTGAGAAATAATGCTAGTGTTGACTAAAGGATCTTTTAACGCTCGAATTTTTGTAATTATAGCAACTATTGAGATTGAGCTTAGCCTTGTAGGGTTCCTTTAGGTGTTCATAATCCCATTAATTGCTTTGTATCAGCATCTTTCCTTTGGCAAATCATACTAGCCTTGAAACTTGACTAAGGGATGCTCTTAGCCACACTTCATCATAAATGATCCGCTTGCCTCGAAGTGACCTGGACCAATGGGGGAATCCCAGTTTGTTGGGCTCTTTCGATTCATATTTTTCATAGAGATCTTTAACCAAAGATAGAACTCTCCTCGTTCAACTCGAATTTAGTAGATTTTATGTTCTTGATAACAGTAGATCAAACTCCCCCAATAGGCTACTTCAACCATGGCTATGTGCTGTATTTTTTATTGCGACTCCATTAGTATGAAATTTTCATTCCACCTTCAAGAGTATCATGGGACTAATGCAAGGCTTGATTTTGTTGCCTTCTTCAGACACTGGTTCGTTACCAATTGCCGGTGGTGGTCATAGTCTTCAACAACGGGGGAGTATACGGCGGTGACCGGAGAAACCCGGATGAAATAACCGGACCTCACAAGGATGATCCGGCGCCCACATCTTTCGTTCCCGGTGCAGCTTATCACATCCTGCTGGAAGCTTTTGGGGGGAAGGGTTACCTTGCTGGCACTCCCGATGAGCTCAAATCTGCTCTTACTGAATCCTTTTCGGCGAGGAAGCCCACCGTCATAAACGTCACGATTGATCCGTACGCCGGCGCGGAGAGCGGGAGAATGCAGCACAAAAACTGAGGTACTCACGATCTAGTTCTTCCACTTGTTGGATTTCGGCATGTATTAGCAATGTATTGGTGTAGTTTTGAATGTTGTGCTATAACTGGAATTGCCCTGTTTTTAGTTTTCGTGATATATTCTTATTTAATACAGTATGTTTATATTTTTGAATGGGATGAGAGAGAAGAAACAGGGCAGATCGAGAACTCAATGGTTCGGGGTAAAATTTAATTTTTTATAATTTTGGAGCGTGAAAGTGCAATATTAGAACGGTAAAATTGTGATTTAAAAAAATATATATGGGTAAAAGTAGCAAATTTTCAGAAGGAAAATTGATAAAAATAGTTTTCAAACTTCACGTTTTTGCGAATTTTGTTTTCAAATTTTTTTTTTTTATCCCTCAATTCCTTATTTTTGCGATTTTAGTCATACTGTTAGATTTTCCGTCAATTTAAATGGTAATCAAATTATTATTTAAAAAATATAAAAATTAAAAGGGTAAAATAGTAATTTAAGTAATAAAATAAAATTTTATGTAAAAACTCTAGACTAATTGCATCTTTCGTCCATCTTCTTTCTTCCATTTGAAAGTGGAGTAGCGCGGACGAAGCAGGAATAGGAAGGCGCGGACGGAGCAGAAGTCAGGACCGGAGGCGCGACAACAAAGACGTGGGAACAAAGGCACGGGAACAAAGACGTGGGAACGGAGGCGCGGGAACAGAGACGGAGCAGGAACTGAGGCGGGGGAATGGAGACGGAGTAGGAACTTCGGGAGTTTTGGTTTTCTTTTAGAATGGCTCAGACGTCAATAAATTGCTATAGAAGTAAACACCCATCTTGTGAACTTGCAATGACCATTGTAGAACTCTGGACTTTGATGGATACACTCCAGCTGAGGAGCAACTACTTCATGTTGATTGCAAATATTTGATGCTTTTATACTCGGATTATGTTGAGCCTTTCTTATCTTGAAATGACAGTTACTTGTGGGAAGAATGGAAAGTGCGAGTGAAAACAGGAAGCAAATATTTCAGTTTTTTTTGCTTAGTTTTTTTTTTAATATACATTTAGGCTTTTCTTGGATGTACATATCAACTTTGGAATGTCCTTAAATCTAATTGGTTGTGATGGTTCGTAGTTTGATATATATGCATATTGACAATTATTTTTCTTGTTCAATATAGAAGAAGACACCTCAGAAGATTACTAAAAAAATGAGACCAGTTCGATATGGTTGGTGCGGCTAAGAAGGTCTCAATAGAGCAACTTGCAGTGAACTTGGAGCATTCTTGGATAGGCACATAAGCAAGGAGACAACTTCGAGATGTCAGATCGAAGCTAGGAGTTGTATATTTTGAAAACTATTTGTCTCTTCGATTGAAAACATGCAGAAGGGGAATATTGAGACTAATTATTTTGAAGTAAATATTATGCAGTAAATGATTATTTTGAAGTAAATATTTTGGGTGACAATAACTTTGTTTTTTAATGGTTAATTCACAGTATATATTTTGCATTTTGAATTAAATGTTTTTTCATATTAGTACGAAGTCTTCGTTAGCTTATATTTGATACGAAGCGATAAAGTTATATGAGAAATTGAAAATTTAATGCAAAATCTCGTCGATACGAAGTAATTAGCTTATTTCTCTAAAATTTGTAAAATCGGTCATTAAACTGTTTTATTTTGTTAAATAGGTCACAATCATTCTTCATTTGCAATTTTGTCCATGTAAATAAAAATTTCGATTTTGCCCTTTCAATTTTACGTTTTTTTAAAAATAAAATTGAATTACCGTTTAAATTGACGGAAAATCTAACGGTAGGACTTAAATCGCAAAAACAAGGAATTGAGAGTCTAAAAAAAATTGAGGACAAAATTCGCAAAAACGCAAAGTTTGAAAATTATTTTTACCAATTTGTCTTTTCAGAATTTAGGGTGCACAACACCCCTACCTCTTCTGAGAAGAAATTTAGTTTCATTTGTGAATTGAGGTTCAGAAATTGTAAGAGTGAAATTTTGTTAGTGCGGATAAAATCTGCATTTTCAATTGATGATATTATAATTTTTTTATTTATCTATCATATTTTTTTGTGATTTAATCTGCAATTTTAATTGACGAAATTATAATTTTTATATTTATCGCATTATGATTATGTACGAGTTCTGCCCAAATCCAAGTCTAATTTCACATTTTCTTTATATAAATTAAACGTTATCCAAGGTCTAATCATGCCCAAAATTCTCTTCGACTTCCCGATTTCAGGATTTAAGATTGAGGGAGACGAAATCTTTAATTTGATTAAGTGCAAATTGGTCATTTCAATTCTCCAAATAGTAAATCTTCAAAAATGTTATAATTTGGTGTCACACAATTATACTCCACTATATCTCACCTCCACAAATCATTTGACATGTGGAATACATTTTAATTAAATAATAAAATCAAAATCAATTATGGTGGGCACATATTAACATCTTATAAAGTGTGACATACAAGGGAGTATATTGTGTAACACACAAGTCTTTGGGATAAAAACCAGACAAATTGGAGTCCATATTCCTACGCATGCCTGTGTGAAAATTAGTACTCGTATAAGTTATAAATCTTAAGAAAATCAGCATAATTAAGCAAAGAACTCTTAATAGGAACAAGGGAAACAATAATCTAATAAATAAATTACAAAGACAAATTCATCGTCAAAATTGTGGCGAATTGCCTAATTAATTATTTAGGCTTTTTTTTAATTTTTTTTTTTAATAACTGAATTCAATCAATGAAACCTGTTTTCTGAAACACGGCGTTGCGGACGCGGCGTAGATCGCGCCCCTTCAGCGTCCGACCGGCGCCTTCAAACACCGAGAAGGTCACGTGCGACCTCGCGACGATCACGTGCGGCGGCACAATCTCGTCGTCCCCTTCGGCCGCGTCGTCGTCGTCCGCCTCACCAAACGCATCGAATTCGCCATCTCCTCCGTGTTTCCGGAGGAGCTCCTTCGGCCACACCGGGATGTTCATCGGCGCTGATTGGTGGAATCTCGACGGAATAGATTCGACAATCTCCTGCGGCCTCGTCGCCGGAGGAACGATGGCGTTGTTGACGGTTGATCTGCGGCGGATGAGGTGGCGGTTGTTGTCAGATAGGGCGGCGGAGAGGCCGGATTTCGCAGGGCTGAAATTGTAGCGGTGGCGCGACGGTGGTGGGGGCGGCGGCGCGGGGGAGACGTTGAAGGTCCAGACGTCGCTCTCGTGGAGCTCTAGCGGGTCGTCGATCGGAGCGGCGTCGGATTCGGGTTGTTTGATGAAGCCGAGGAAGCGGATTGTGGAGGAAGAAGGGAGGTTGGTGTTGGACATTTCGGTTGACCGTCTTTCTGCCAACAACTCCTCCATTGCTGGTTACAAATTAATCAATTATTCCCCTCCACTCTCTCTCTTTCATTTTATTTTTTTAATTTTTTTTCCTAGTTTTGTTGTGCAACTATTTTTTTTAATAATGTTTTTATGTCAAAAATATCAATTATTATTATTATTATTGTTATTATTTCTTACAAAAGGTCAATATTTAAAATATTGAAGATTTGATGTTTTAAATAATAGTAAAATAGATACTAACAATATTTTCATGATAAATTTATATAATCTATTTCAAAATAATACTATATAAACTTTTTCGCTCTGTATTAATTTTGAATAAGCCCATTTCAAAGCCGTCTGGTATTACAATTTTTTAAATTATTGTAATGAGAGCCTCATTCATGCTTCCTGTCAACATGGATTTCTACTTACTCCGTCTTATTAATAGTGTTTGATTTTTGTTGGGCACGAAAAATTATAAAAATAATATTGTGTGATGTAATATGTTGTTTGATTTTTAGGTAATTACTTTGTGATCATATTTTTTGCTTTTTAAAAAAGGGTTATTAGTAAAATAATGCACGAAATATAGTCGATTTGTATATTTAACACGAATTTTTAACTATGTTGAATTAATGCATAAACTTTCATTTTTTTGCAATTTAAGATATGGTCGGATTCCCAATTTTTTCCAGCCGCCGGAGTGTTGAGTTTGATTTTTCCCAATTTTAACACGTAGACGTCCAACTCAGCACACCGGCGGCCGGAAAAAATTAGGAATCCAACTATGTCTTAAATTGCAAAAAATTAAAAGTTTATGCATTAATTCGGCACAGTTAAAAGTTGTGTTAAATATACAAATCTACTATATTTCGTGCCTTATTTCACTAATAACCCTTTTAAAAACAATATATTACTAATTGAACATTTCTTTTAAAATACACGACATTACTAATAGGACGGAGAGGTACTAAATATAAAATTTGAAGTATTTTACATTGAAATAAGTGAGTAGGATCCATGCCACATTCAATTGATGATTACTTTTCTATTTTTAATTTAGTCGTAGTTGATTAGTATCAATTACATTACAATTAATTTTCGGAACAACTTTTTGTACAAATACTCTATCCGTCCCGTTATTTGTGGCTCATTTTCCCGAAATGGATGTCCCATTATTTATGCCCACTTTCCTAATTTGGTAAAAAATTACTCCTACTCTATTATCTTCTATCTCCTACTTTATTACATTATCTCTCTTACTTTATCATCTTTCTCTCATACTCTCTCATTATCTTACTCATCTTCTCTCTCATATTTTATCATCTACTCTCTCTCTCATACTTTATCATCTACCCTCTTAATTCCCGTGCCGAAACCAATTGAGCAACAAATAACGGGACGGAGGGAGTAATAAATTTGATATTAATGATGTCATTACTCAGTTGACATAAATATAAAATTAAATAATTTAATGTAGTCCGGCCTAATTTATCAAGTCATCAATTGACCAATCAATTTTGGATCTTTCTAGAACGCATGTTAGTCACAAGCTGTGTTCTTAAAATCGGCCCGGTCATTGACCCGAAATTTTTTTTTTTACCGGTTTAACTGGTGGGTCGACTCGATGTGACGTCATAAATATATGATTAAATTACATAAATATATAGCTATTTTAATATATGATTAAATATAAATATATAGCTATTATTATTAATAATTTTAATTATTATTATTATTAATTAACGAAAAAATTTAAAGAAAAAAAGGAAGAAGTAGATAGTTATATATAGGCTAATGTTGTTTCTCATTTCTCATGTGGGATGGGGGAAAGAAATAAATGGGTGTTGTACACTTCTTTTGTTCTCACTTCCAAAGTGTTGTCATCCCACATCGAAAATGAATGAAAGTTGAGAACAAAATTTTTTTATATAAATCCTATCCCCTCCTTTCATTGCTAATCCCACTTGAGTGAAGTTTTGAGCTTTGGTATCGAATTCGAGTACCGAATTCGAACTTCTGTATCAAATTCGAGCTTTCGAGCTTGAATTAAAAAATTAAAAATTATTTTATTTTTATATTTAATGGAGCTTTTGAATCGAGCTCGAACATTATAAAATTTTATCGAGCCGAGCTCGAACTCATATTACCGGTTTAATAACAGCCCTACATAAAATAACACATTCAAAAAAAAAAAACGAGTCGATCTGGTTACCGGTTCAACCGGCCGAACCGGCCGGGTCACACCGGGTCAATCGGAAAACCGAGTCAACATGTCACTCGGCTTGGATTTTTGACCGGTTCCGGGCCAAACCGGTCGAACCGGCCGGTCCGGGTCGGGTTTCAAAACACATGTCACAAGTCCACAGCCGTGGAATCAAGATGAACTCAATTGTGTCCCCTTGGGATGGCATAGCGGTGAAGGTGGGTGACTCGGGACCGATAGGTCATGGGTTCAATTCCACTGGACACGCTATGTGTGAGCCTGTCACCCTGTCACATTAAGGGTGGTTTAACTCTTCTGTGTGGTTTACAGGCTATTGCACAGGAGCGAGGTTTACCTATGCACACCAAAGGTAGCGGCTGCGGTTCCTCGTCAACAAAAAAAAAATTAACTCAATTGTAATTTTCTCAACATTTAGGACCAAATTGCCAAATTCTGTGCAACTATATAATGGTCGATGATTTCGATGCGGTACAGAAGCTTCAACGGCAGGGAGAGGTAGAGAGAAGAGAAGATTTTCTCGACCGATTTTCCCCCTACTATCTCTCCTTCTCTGGATAATTGATTGAGTTACTTTTGGTTTTCTACCGTTTGTCAATTGAGGAGAATTTTGCGTTTGATCGTGAGAATTTTGTGCAGTTGCGTGAGGAAATAATGGCGTCAGATCCCAGAGTTCACGCGTTTGAGGAAGTTTTGAAGCATAACAAGACGAAGGATTGTTGGCTTATTATCAATGGAAAGGTTCGACGCACAAATATAATTTTTTCCTTTCCGTTGTGAAGAAATTAGGATCAGAGTTTGTTGCTAGTGAATTTTCTTAATATGATTACAGTATCTGGTTTCTGAAAATTTTAAGTTCTGGTCGTTATTCAGATGTTGCTTTTTGGTATTCATCTTTAATACGGAGAAGAGGCTATGAAGCTTAATTCCTTATCGTGTTTACGTAGCGCAGTGGAGAAATTGGTCTATTGAACTCAATTTCTGTCATGTTGGAATTACATGTGAAGTTTGTTATTCTCAGTGTTTTGGTTGTTTTGTTGATTTTGTTAGTCAATGCAAATCATGGTGATACAGAAACTCATTTTTTTCTTATATGATTGTATATTAATATGTGTGCTGTTTCAACTTTAAAGACTTAACTTTGAATCTGCATAAGAAAAACATTAAGCTTCATTACTCGTTTTGGTGTTTCTGGCTTTCAAAGTTTCAGCTGATCTTGTTATTAGATTATGTGTGTGTCCATGAAATTTACTCAGATACAAATGGTTAGGTGAAGAGGAATCTCATGGAAAACATTCAAATAAAACAAGATCTGTTCGAAAAGTTATTTCGTATTTTCATTGAATTCCAGCTTGAGATTTCTTCGTGCTCCTTTGTTTTGTTCTAGTATCATGATGCAACAAGTTTTAGGTTTTCAATTTACTCCTCTAGATACTCAGAAATACGATAACAAGTTTTCGTGTTTGGTTCCAGACTCGTAGTTATTTGCTTGCACATTGAGTTAATTTACGTTGTTCATCTTTCGTGTTTCTCTTATTGATTCATTCCTCAATATTTTCAAAAAATACCTTACCGTTGATAGTAATTCCACCCTCAGGTTTACGATGTAACCCCATTCATGGAGGATCATCCCGGAGGTGATGAAGTTTTACTATCAGCTACAGGTAACCTTATCATTCACCTTTCAGCAATGCAGTTGCTATCAAAGATGATGAAAGAGATATTACTACGAAGGTCGGTTCTGCAAACTGTTGGCATTTTGCAGGGAAAGATGCGACGAATGACTTTGAGGATGTTGGGCACAGCGATGGTGCTCGGGAAGACATGGCCAAGTACTACATTGGGGAAATCGACACATCAACAGTCCCGTTGAAACGTGCCTACATCCCCCCAAAAGAAGCTGCTCGCAGCCCGGACAAGAATCCTCAGATCTTGATCAAGATTTTGCAGTTCCTCGTGCCTCTCTTGATTCTGGGATTGGCCTTAGCTGCTCGAAACTACACCAAAGAGAAATAGGTAACAGTTTGTTTTGAATAACAAGTGACTGCGTGAATTTGATGCAGTTTGTAGAATCAGTTTGTTTCAGGATTTCAAGATTATTGTGCGATTTTCGGTATTTATTTGGAACGCTATTCCATTTAGCTTTGATACATAAAACTAGTCACTTGAGTCTTTTCTTTGCTCTTATAAAATGAGAGTTTTATACTCCCTCCGTCCCATTTATGTTGGTCCCTTGCATTTCCGGCACGAGAATTATGAAAGTGAAGTAAGTGATAAAGTAAGAAATAGAATATGAGTGAGATGGTGAGAGTGTGGATAGAGAAGGCAATTTTGCGGGTCGGGGCCGAGTATCATTGGATCCGGACCCGCTCCGCGCCCTAAAAAATGGATCTGGACCCGTCCCGTGGACCCGCACGGGTCCAGAATTTAGAACCCGGCCCCGGACCCGCAAATATTTTAAGTATTAATAAATTTAAAATTATGTTTGCACAAGGATTCGAAATCAGGTCATCCAAAAATTTACAAACACTCTTGATCACTAGACCAACAACTTATTTGTTAAATTTAGATAAACATAAAATATACTCCCTCCTAGGGTGTTCGGTACGGTATACTGTACTATTTTTCCCATATCACATACCGTACCGATAAGGGTCGGTATGAGAAAAAGTATATTGTTACCGTACCGATCATTTCGGTATACCGTAGTTCGGTATAGCAAATCTCCATACCGTTGTCATACCGTTCTTTCGATATACCGTACCGCACTTCGGTATAGCAAAAAATCAAGGTCTACCGAATATTTAACGGTATACCATAAATTTAATCTATGTTTTTTCTAAAAGCCAAGAAAGTTATTAATATTATTTTCCAATAAAATTAATTAATCAATTTATTTTGTATGAATTTGTTAATATTATGGGTTAATGTTTATAAAGTTGAAAAATATAATTTTTTATCTATTTCATGATTTAATAGATAAATAATGTGATTTTATGTCAAATAAAATTATGTCATTTAAGTGAATTTATGATATAACATCAAGATTGTTTGATATGAGTGATATATTTGTAACAACCCGTGTTCAAAACTTGTAATCAACATTTTTGCACTATTTTCTACAAGATATATGCGGTATGAACTTCGATATGCGGTATACCTCGGTATGAAAAATTTCATACCGTTACCGTACCGAAAAACTTCGGTACGGTATGATACCGTACCGAAAATTACGGTATATCGAAAATTCGGTATCTTCGGTATTTTTTCGGTACAGTATGTGCGGTATACCGATTTTTCGGTATACCGTAACACCCCTACTCCCTCCGTCCCATTATTAGTGGCGCCTTTCTTTTCGGCACGGGAATTAAGGGAATATGTAATAAAGTTATGAAAGATAAGTAGATAATAAAGTAGGAGAGAGAAATGAGTATAATAATAAGAGAGTATGAGAGAGAATATGATAAAGTAGAAGAGAGAAATAAGTATAATAATAAAGTAGATGATAAAGTAGGAGAGATAAGATGATAAAGTATGAAAGAGAGTGATAATTTTTTACCAATTTGGGACGTCGCCACTAATAGCACATCCGAATTAGGAAAGGTGACCACTAATAATGGGACGGAGTGAGTATATAATTTTAAAGTGTTATTTTATTAATTTTAATTTAGAACATAAATAAAAATATAGTAACTTTAATCAAATATAATGATTGTAGTAAGTATGACTGATATTTTATGTGAAAAATAAAAATAAAACACAAAAATAAAATTATCTTTCAAATATATTTTGTAGCTTTTATTCATCATATTTCGTTAATTTGTCAAATATACTTTCATATGTTATGATTATTATTAAAGTATGAATTTATTATTTATATGTTATGATTCTTATGAACTTATGAATGAAATTCATGAATAATAAGAGTGCAGTTTTTTATTTGTTATATAAAAAAAATCAATTGTAAATTTGTAATTTCTCATTAGTCCTAAAGAATTTTAACTTGTGAATTTTTAATTTTTCATTAGTTCATGAATACTTATTTTTAATATAGATAATGTTAATCTCATTTTCAAAATACATTTTCATGATTAGAAATTTGAATATAATATATTGAAATCTAGAAAGTTAATATTTATTGTATTTTCGTTATATGTATTTTCACTTGTTATAAAAAGTTTTCAATTGTAATTATTCATTAATCATAATTGTATTTATACATATCCATTTCAATTAAAGAATAGAAAATTAGAAATGAAAAATAGTTTTTAAATTAAATTTTGGAAATAAAAATGTTAATTTCATTTTCGAAATACATGCCCGTAATTACAATTTGAATATAGTATATTGAAATCTAGAAAATTACTCCCTCCGTCCCATAGAAAGTGTCTCAATTTCCTTTTCGTGGTCTCCTTTCCTAAAAAGGAAGTGGGTCCTACACCTTTACCAACTCAAATCAATTCAAAACAATTAATTAATTGCATGAGTCTCACCTCTCTACCTAACAAACCAATTCTAAATAATTTATTAATTGTATGAGTTCCACATCTTTACCAACTAAAATAACTCATCTAAAACTCCGTGCCCCATAAAAAGGACACTTTTTATGGGACGGAGGTAGTAATATTTATATTTTATAAGCTAATTTTTTGTTAGATGTATTAATTTTTTATTTTAGTATATCATATTATTATATATAACTATACATGTAAAATATTAACAAATGTGAACATTAGCTAAAACGGAATAAGTGCATATAAATAAATTATTGATGCGGGTTCGAATATCACAAACAACACTTTTACACTTATAAATTCTAATTTGTTACGGGGCGGTTCTATACGGGTCTACACTGAGCGGGTCTATATGGGGCGGATCTGCGGCAGGAATCGGAACCGTCCCGGACCTGGTATGGGTCGGGTCCGGAACCGCCCCACACTCGTACGGGGCGGGTATTACCCGCCCCATTGCGTGCGGGTCCGACGGGTCCGGGTCCTTTTGCCATCCGTAAGTGTGGATGATAAAGTAGGTGAGATAAATAATAAAATATGAGAGAATGTAATATATATATATTTTTTTTTTGAAAGAATCCATTATAAATGGGACGGACTGAAATGAAAAAGGAGTCAATATAAATGGGCGGATGCAATACCATTTTTATAGTGGATGATGAAAATACCCCTGCTTTTACAAGAGGGGCTTAATATGATCACTTTTTCAAAGATGCTAGTTTTGTTTTTCACTTGCTTTTGCAATAATCAGAAAAATGAGATTATTCTCAAATTTATACAATGCACAATTAAGTTTTACGATGTATATTTCCACTAATGAACCGTAAAGTATAGTGGAGGCCGGTTCCAGTCGATTCCGGTTCTAGAATATGTGGAAGCGAACCATGAACGATATAGCAACAGTTAGGGGTGCAAAATGGTTCACGGTTAATCGGTTAATACCGTTACCGAACCGAAACTGTCGGTTAACGGTAACCGATTAACCGTTTTTCGGTTAACGGTATCGATATCGGTTAATGGTTATAGGCTACAAACGGTTAACGGTAAACCGTTAGGTTAATCGGTTATAATCGATTAACCATTTAATTAATAATTAAATAATAAATATATTATATATACTAATATCTAATATTAATATATTATTATTTATTAATATCATTACTTAAAGTTAAAATTTAAATATATTATTATTTGTTGACTGCTGTGCTAGTGTGTTGCGTGCGTATGTGTATTGTTGTCGCCGACAACTATTGAATCTATTGGATCTCTCCCTCGGCCTCAAGTCTCTGGCTCGACTCTCGACTCTCTCTCTCTCTCCCAATCTCTCGGATTCGGCCGTCTCCAGTTTCCACTCTCCCGTCACGGTGACCCCGTCTGAGCCCTCTCCCTTGGTTCAGAACTATGGTCAACAGTTCGGAACTGCGGTCAACGATTCAGAACCGGACCGAAACCGCAGGTTCCGATTATTTTGGCCAGCAGTGTAGAAGTAGCTATAAAATTCGTACTTTTATAGAAGTAATGAAAACTCTTTCATTGAAGTGACTAGAAAACTTGACTATTTTTTTCTCTCTTCCATCTACGAATAATCAGAAATAAGAGAGAGAAAAAGATCTAGACAAATACCATATTGAATCAAATTTATTATAAATTAGGGGTAGAAAGGTAGTAGCAGGAATTCAGCCGAGGCCAAAACAACCATTTAGCAACTCACATATACAAACAAATCATGCAAGACTAGCAAAGAAGAAACTCTTCCATAAATTAGAAGAATAAATTAGGAGGCAAACCAAACCTTCTTCCTCATGAACTCTGAATCTTGTCATGGAGGCTCACAACTAAATGATGAGCATCGTCGAGAAGCTTCCACACGTCGAGCTGCCCAGCCATCGCGTTGCACTCCCTTAAAATCTCGTCCATGCTACTATACTTCTCTATGATCTGCTTCCTCCTCTGCAGTACAGAAGCTGCAATTGCATACAGCAAGAGATCATCAGTCGGAGGGGCTCTCTGCCTAATCCGGCTCCAAGCCGACTTCCCTATACCCGCCCTAATCGCAGCCTGGTCAGCCCACACCACTTCCCATAGACACAAAGTTTGCTCCAAAGTTAACTCCCTTCTAAAAAGAACCACCACCATTCTGTAAACGAAGAAGCAATCTTCGGCCTCGAGTTTCTCAAGATGCCGGTAGAGGTGCGAGTCCTTGTTCTTGATGATCTTGGAGACAATGTTGAGCTGCCTTCTGATTCCCAGTTCGTCGAGCCTGAAATTGTGGCGGGCCTTCTTCATGAAACCGACGAAGCACCAGAAAGCTTCGTGGTCCTCGGTCATTACGGCTATTATAGGAGAGAGTAGATCGCTCATGCCCTGGCAGTACCCGATTTCCGGGTCGTAGAGTGCGTAGGCTTCGAGTATGGCTACTAGACGGGCAGCATGGTAAATCCTGCTAGAAATTAGGTGTTCGTAATCCTTCAATCTTACGGCCTCAGCTGCACGTCGGGCTTTTGCATCTGATACTGTCGCCTGTTTTGGGGAGTATGCTATCGATTCCTCATTAGCTCGAATGGCATCTAGTCGGATAATTCGCTGCCAGGTCGTGAAATCTTCTCGGGTAACGGGTTGAGACTTAACATCCGTGCTTGAAGGAGATGGATCCTCCTTTGAAGATAGGCGATTCTCATGGTCCTGCGAATCTTCTGTAAAGTCAAAAGTTCGACTTACCTCAGGATCATCTGAAGACTCAGAGTCTGAGGAATCAGAGTCACATGCAATACTTGAGTCTATAATTCTCTTTGACCCATCATATCTATCCATAATTAAGCTGGCGGTACAACATTCGTCCTCATAACTATCAAATGCTTCCTCACTCGAAACGGATTCTCTGGCACTTGCCACTTCTACAGAGCAAGGAGAATCCACTCCTTCAGTGAGACTTCCACAACCTCCATTAATTGCTCCACTTTTATCACTTAAATTAAAAGGCACGTTGTAATGGTTAAAGAATCGGCGACTCTGCCTCCGCAACTTTTCATATTCCTTTCTGCATGTATAATTATCGCCAAGTCAAAAGAAAGCCATTCTAAATCTGAAGACGGAATTATAACTTAACATTCAATTAAACAAATAAGGTAGGGTTGGGGGAAAACCAAGTGTCAACTGCATTAACGGAAAACTAGAATGAGGAAATACAAGTAAAATAAAAGGAGCAAACAATGTTGGTATTCCAGTACTTATATTCCTCGTTTTCGTTTTAGGTTACTGGCATATGTGGTGGCCATATGCCAAGATAGTAGTGGTGAATGGCGATTTCAAGGGTTAAGGAGTGAAATTCATTGTTTGTGACTGTACCTGTTTTTCTTTTTCGTAGCATCTCTTTCTTCTTTGGTACTTCTCAAGTCATATCTGCAGAAAGCATTCACGGTGATTATAGAAGAAGGCTACGCCATACTAAGTGATATCAAATGCCCAATAATGACAAACACAACATTGAACCTCAAAAGGGGAATACAGTTAAGGAAGATGAAATGGTAATATGTACTAATTCTATAATTTTCTCCTTACTAGTGGTGTTTATGCTGTTAAACATGAGTCCAAGAACACATTATCTTGACCCTTAAGAACAAACACTTGTCAAGTGGAGGAGGGGCATCATAAAGACTAAAGATGAGTACTGAAAGAGGGGAACTTGTGTTTAATCAATGGAGGGAGGGGGAATGTAGATAGCAAACACTAAACATCAAATAATTGCAATGAGTTTTGTGAAACATTGGCTATCGCATCTGACCAATTTTTCCCTTTCATTTATCGATAACAAGGTCATATCTCAGAAACAGAAGACATTTAACAGTTGATGGAAAGTTATTTTTCACATTTTACAACAGAAAAATCGTCACACAGATACCGTATTTCAAAGGTCTAGAGACAACTTACACTCCAAGAAGAAATGGCCAAACCTCTCCTCTAATACTAGGATCAACACCCTGCATAAAACAAGGTAAGAAATCAGTTTCAAGAAGTCTCCCAAGTAAAACCCTTAACTCATAAAAGCAGTGAAGATATGTAAGAAAAAGAAGATAGAGGAAGCAAAGGGAACTTGAACTTATGCGAAAGGACAACTCACTCCACTTCGAACTTTCTTTAGAAATTTAACACCATTGTATCGGAGCTTTCCATCAGGAGTAAACAAACTTCTCCATTGCTGAGGTGAGAGTATATGTTTCCTTTTTCTCCGGGACCAAGGGGATTTAAGGCGACCACTGAAAATGGGCAATAACACTATTATTCATTTGATAAATGGAAGGCATCTAAGTGAAAATGCATGTACTACAGTCTACAGTTTAATTCCAAAAATCGAATATAAGGACAAGAATGAGTCTTTTAATTAATCAAGCACTAAAAAATTCAACACCGGATGATCTTTCAAAGTAAATGGCCCATCTTTGACTATGAAATCATAATCTAACTAAATATCAAAATTACCAAGTCAAATCAATATTTCTCTTCGCCGTCGGTTCCTAACAACTAAACTAATTGAAGCGTACACAGACAAGAAACAGGAAGAAATAGGCCGTTCGCGGCTTCGCGAAGCGAGCTGAAAGTGAGATTAGATTGAAGAAAATTCATGTTCTGGAATTGTAAATTCAAGATCTGATCTTTAAGATTATAAAAAATCTAATTAGGAAGCAAAATCAGATATAATCATATGATAATTTAGAGAGAGAAATTAAGAGACTCACCGATCAGAAGAGGAAGAAGGACAAGAAGCTACTGCGGAGTTGGAGGAAGCTGCTATGTACAGAACCGATCTCAAATGAATCCACGACGAAGATGGTGGAGACGACGGCGGCGATGATTTTGACGAAGCCTGACTCCGTTTAAGAGCTTTCATCTATGAACACTTTCTCACTCCTAAATCTCCCCTTTCTTTTTCCCTAACTAATTAAATTACTCTCTCTAGGGTTACAAAACAGGATTCAGAAAATTTCCATCACACTTTGCTCGAATTCATTTTTCTCTACCTAGTAATGCAGAACACGGCGGCGGCTATTGCCAGGCCACCGAAAAGCAGTGAAGGCGAGGGTTTCGCCGCCGCATCTGTCCGAAATCCGCCGCCGCCGCCACCTCCGACGAACACCGGTCTGCTCAGATCGCTGATCGTGGTTCCGACCGCAGCAGGGCGGCGGCAAGCTTGGGGTGGATGAGCTTAATGACGAATTTGCCCTTGGGAAGAAGCAACACGCCTTTGTTGATTTTCCACCATCAACCACAACTGAAACAAAGCAACTGTTTTAATGTCTCCTTCCCCCCTTTTTCACTTTTTTGTTCAGACTATTTATTGGTTTTTGCCTTTTTTTTCTTTTTTTTTTTTTTTTTTTTTTTTGTCTCTCTCACTACATATCTTCTCTCTCTAGTTTTAGTGAGAGAAGGGGAGCATGAGACTAGCCACTAAGTTATAATACGTACTCCATCCCGTTATTTTTTTAAGTACTACATATCTTCTCTCTCTAATTTTAGTGAGAGAAAGTCCCACTATAAAATGATACGTTTTCGAAAATAATAATGATTGTGTTGATTATATTTAAGTACTGAAAAGTTAAATAATTTACCATACATAACACTATTTTTTTTTAGGCAAAAACTTGTGTGCACCATGTTGCACATGCAACATGATCCAATTACCTAATTTTGACCTGTTTTGGCTCGTATTTGACCCGTTGACTCGCTTTGATCCGTGTTGACCCGCTGATGTCAGCATGACATCATTAATCCTTTTTTTAATTTTAAATTTTTTTAATAAAATTTTTATTTTTATTTTTTTTTTAAAAAATTAATATATTTTTTTAAGGTTTTTTTCCTCTTTATTTTAAGGACGGTCGTGTCACTCTTTGCATACGGAAGTGTCAATCGTAACAAACAAAAGTGTCAATCGCAAACAAACAAATTTTTTTAAAATTTAAATTTTATTTTTTACTTTTTTTCATTTTTTTTAACGTTTTTTCCCATTTATTTTAAGGACAGACGTGTCACTCTTTGCATACGAAAGTATCAATTATAACAAACAAAAGTGTCAATCGTAACGAACAATTTTTTTTTTATTTTTTTTCGATTTTTTTGATAAGTAAGGCGTGTCATTTGTAATGAATAAACGTGTCATTTGTTTTTTTATCCAAAGTGTCAATCATAACAAACAAAAATATCATTTGTATTTGAATAAAGTATCATTTATTGACTATTAATTATTTTTGAAAAAAATGCGATTTGTTTCGAAAAAAAAGTGTCATTTGTTTATGAAAAAAAATATCAATTGTCTATGCTGTTTGTGTCAATCATGACAAAATAACGTGTCAATGATAAGCAATGTTCGTTTAAGCTATAATTCACAGTAGAGAGCAGAGTGTCAATTGTCTCTACTGTGCGTGTCAATCATGATAAAAGAATGTGTCAATGATGAGCAGTGTGTCTGTTTAAGCCGTAATTTACAGTAGAGAGCAGAGTGTCAATTGTATGTGTTATTCGTGTCAATCATGACAAAAGAACGTGTGAATGATGATCGGAGTGTCTTTTTAAGCTATAATTCACAGTAGAGAGCAGAATGTTAATTGTCTCTATTGTTTGTGTCAATCATGATAAAAGAATATGTCAATGATGAGCAGAGTGTTTGTTTAAGACATACTCCCTCTGTCCCGGATGAAACGTCCCCTATTCTATTTCGGGGTGTCCCAGATGAGATGTCCCCTATTCCTTTTTTGGAAATAATTAGTCATCTAATTACTTTATGTGGGACCCACAACATTAAATCTAACCTACCTACTACCACACACCTACTTATAAATTACAATTCTTTACTTCTAAAGTACAAGTGGGCCACCATTCTTTACTTCTAAAGTACACCGCATAAATTACCGCGCCGAAAAGAAAGAGGACGTTTCATCCGGGACGGAGGGAGTAATTCACAGTAGAGAGCAGAGTGTCAATGGTCTCTACTGTACGTGTTAATCACGATAAAAGAACGTGTCAATGATGAGCAGAGTGTCTGTTTAAGCCGTAATTCACAGTAGAGAGCAGAGTGCCAATTATCTCTACTCAAAGTGTCTTGCAATAATAAATGTGTCATTTATTTACAAAAAAATATCAATTACCCTTCTCACGAGCTCTACCCAAACCATCGTACTCATCCACCAACCCCCGACCAAGCCCGCAGTATACCTCAACCCACTTTTTCTTTTGTTCTTCCACATTCTCAAACCTCAGAGCCTCCAACTCTCCACATCAGCCCCTTTTTTTCTCTCGGTTCATTCGGATAACAGTAAGACACTTCTAGCCAACATATGATATATTGAAATTTGATTTGATAGTGATATATTCCACTTCTAGCCAAGATAGGACCCAACCAACACTGTAGAATAGAGTACAATGCAAAATTAAATTCAGTACAAAACAAAACGATTATTTTCATACGGAAATTGATCCATAGGCGATTCGCAACAACATTGTGCTTGATTTGAAAAAAAAAAGATGAACACAACTAAAAAATTCGCATGAAAACATATGAGATTCGTAATCACCCAGATTATATACTATTTCTAGATGCAGTAGTATTGTAATTTGTAAAACCTAAACGAGCACCGATTTTGATTTCCAATTGTAGAACAATCGTGAAAATTGGAGAAGAACAATCTTACCGAAAACAGTGTTGATATGATTGGTGTCGGTTTGATTGTTGGCGGCGTCTCCGATCAATCGTTCATCGTCGGCGGCGAAGGCCACACAAGACGGCGTGGTGCGGTTGCCGTGGTTGTTGGTTATGATCTCCACGCGGTTGTGTTGCCAAACTCCAACGCACGAGTAACACGTGCCCAAATCGATACCGATGGCAGCTCCTTCGATGTTCTTCACCATCGGAATAGTTGAAGAGCATTTGATGAGAAAAAACAAAAAGAAGACAAATGATCTGTAAATTCGCGGAGCGAGGAGTTGTATGAGATCATGATAATTTTGGTTAGTGTTTAAAGCAATCAACAAATCTTACGAAATCGGAAAGGATTAAGCTTATAGATCCTTTCCCTAAGAGGCTAAGAGTATACAAAAGATATCTGCTAAGCAAATCTAATTCGGATACTCGTTATCTGCTAATTGTTACAAAATAATGTATGAGAAAGAGAGAGAGGGGGGAGTGGAGAGAGAGAGAAAGAGAGAGAGAGAGAGAGGGGTGAGTTGCAGAGAGAAAGAGAAAGAGAGGAGAGAGAGAAAGGGGTAGTGGGAAGGGAAGGAGACGTGAGAGAGATGAAATGTTTACTTTTTTTTTTAGTAAAGTAGAAAATCGAGTCAAATCCGGTCAAACCGGGTCAAAATTAAAAATTGGATCATGTTGCATGTGCAACATGATGCACCTAGTCCTTCTCTTTTTTTTATTCTCACTTTAAAAAAAACGTTTCATTTCTAATATAACGGAGAGAATATTATTTATTATTATCTGAGTAGTAATTGGCACGGAATTAAAAAGTGGATAAAAGTATCTAAAAATTGTGTGATTTATTATTTATATTAATTTTAATTCATAAATTAATTTCTTTTAAAAGAATGAAATTAAAATAGCGTGACAGTTGAAAAAAAAAAACTAAAATAAAATAAGATTGTAGAAGGAGTAGAATTAAAAAAGTTAATAAAAAAAAAATTAGGACTTTGGTGCTTTACGACGACGTATGTTGCAGAAGAAACCCAAAACCCTAAATGGGCCTCGGTATAAAACGGTAGCGGCAGTCTGCAACTCCAAATTTCTTCTTGAGAGCGCCGAAGACGATAAGAAAAATGCAGATCTTCGTGAAGACGCTGACCGGGAAAACCATCACACTCGAGGTCGAATCGAGCGATACGATCGACAATGTCAAGGCTAAGATTCAAGACAAGGAAGGTATTTTCAATTTTCATCCTTTTATCCTAGTTTGGTCGAGTTTTTATAGGTAAATATTCTGGCGGTGTTAATCTGAAGTAGAACAGGAGGAAGATGGTTTTTTGTGATTCTTTTTGTGCAACTCTGTATAGGAATCCCACCGGATCAGCAGCGTCTGATTTTCGCCGGAAAGCAGCTTGAAGATGGTCGAACACTTGCTGATTACAACATCCAGAAAGGTTCTCTCTCCCTCTAGATTTAGTTTTGATTCGATTTTACTTTTCTGTATTTTTCTTAGCTCTATGGTCGATGATTTTGCAGAATCGACTCTGCATCTGGTTCTGAGGCTTAGGGGTGGTATCATCGAGCCTTCGCTCATGGCATTGGCTAGGAAATACAACCAGGACAAGATGATTTGCCGCAAGTAAGTTCCACCGATTCATCACAATTGCTAATCTTTCAATTCAACGTAGCTAATCATGCCATACATTTGTTGCTTGTTGTTCAATTCATTCATTACATCCTTATTTCCATTGATAGTTATGCGTGATTGTGATTTATAAACCTGGTTTGTTTGCAATTTTGTGATGTGATCACGACTATCTGAAATTAATAATATAGACATCTTTAATATGATGCAAATTGATATAAGGAATTTCGACACTGTTGGGTAACTTATTCGGGTATGACGATGGTAATGTATATGATAGTAGTGTCATTGGTAATGAGTATGTATGATTCTTTACTTCCATACCTGTATTGCTTGTTATGGGTGATGGTGATTTATAAACTTATTTCAGTTGGATGTTTGGTTTCTTTGCAATTGTGCTTTGATCACGGTGAAACCCCAATGTCTGAAATTGATAATAGAGAAACACTTCAATATGATTTAAATTGGTATAAGGAACTGTTTGGTCGGGTATGACAATGGTAATGGATATGATAGTTGTGTCATTTGAATGATTCTTTAAAAGTGTTTTGTATTTAAGTGGGTATTGGGAATTTAATAGCATGGGGTATGAGAAATCCATACCCGTATGGATATGAAACCCGTAGTTGGGTGAACAAGCCCCACATACCGAACACGTTATATCGGTGCTAATGACTTTCCATACCCCATAGTAGTAGAGCTCTAAACCGACATACCAAACACGCACTTAATGTTTGTATATGCAATTGTGTTGTAGATGCTATGCTCGTCTCCACCCTCGTGCTGTCAACTGCCGTAAGAAGAAGTGCGGACACAGCAACCAGGTATATATTCATGTCAACTTTACACAAAACGTGTTAGTTCAAAATTGTGATCAATAATATCAACACATTCTTCATACTTGTTTCTGCAGTTGAGGCCAAAGAAGAAGATCAAGTAGACTGCTGATTGGGTAGCTTATCTTTCTTCCCATTTTGCCCCCTTTTACTTTAGTTCTGTTAGACTCTTTAGCCAATGAAACTCTGCCCTTCATTGCCTTTGATTTCACTTTGGTATTGTTGGAATGAATTTGTGTCTTATTTTATTGTTCTACTTTGAATTATTTAGAGCTTTGATAAAATATCTATTGCTATCCGTAATTCATGGAGCCACCATGATTTGGATGAAGAGCCATTTCCCATCTCCCTTTCTCTCTCTCTCTCTCTCTCTCCCTTTCTCTCTCCATCTCCCACTTTCTCTGCAAAAAGAAAGCTTTTCTTTGGCGCCCACCACCCTCCCACCTCCCCTCGACCGGGAGGAAAGGTGAGTGCGTTCAAGACTATGCTATTTCTCTCTCCTAATCCTCCATTATCAAACCTGCAGCCATTGATCTCCTCGCTCCGCCACCGCAGACGGCGGTGCAGCCGTCCAATGAGAACCTCCATCCTCATCCAAACCGATGGCCTTGCGCCGCCCTCCCTCCCACCGCTGCATTTCCAAGACTTCGATGGCCTCGCCACCTCCTTCCTCTACTCGGTCCCCCTCCCGAAAATTGTCTTCGATTTAGCGACGATTGGATTCAGCCTTGCCCTAATCCTCCTCTCTGTCCTTGCCTTCGCTGCCATCTTCTATCTCCACGAACGATCCCGCCACGCCCACCATCTCCAGCATTTTAATGCATTATGGACCGTCCGATTGCTGCTCGTAATGTTCGTTTCGATTTGGTCGGTTAATGAGATTTTACGCCTCCCGTTTGTTCGACGGAAGTACTTGTTACCCTTTCAGCAATCTATATCGTTGGAGGGAGAAGCGAATGTGTGCCAGCTCAACGTCGTTCTCTCTCTAGGGTTTCTGCAACCGGGCTTCTTAATGACGCTGTTGCATTTGGTTAATGTTTCGATTAAGAGGAGGAACCCTAATTCAGTTTGGGCGATGATGTCGGTGCTGGTATTATCCTTTCCCAATCTCTTTCTCCAGATCTTCTTCGTGTATTTCACGCCGTTTGCGAATCGGATGCCGAGATTCATGTACGTGAGCTCCGTCGTGTCGACGGACCACCGCGGCGACAAGATGGTGCTGTGCACGTGCCCGTTCTTCAGCTGGCTGATCTACGGCGGATTCTCGGTAGCCTACGCCGCCGCGTTCGCTTTGTCCAGCTGGCGGGTGATGGCGTTCGTTATTAACAAGGGGATCGCGCACCGGATCAACCTGCTCTCCACCACCGTGATGGTGGCGATGCCGGCGCACGTCCTCTGCCTCGTACTGTCGTGGATGTGGATGCCGGACAGCGACATCTACGGCGCGGCGGTGCTCGCCACGTTCCTGTCGGTGGCGGGGTGTATGGCGGTGGCGGTGGTGGTTTTGGTGGTGATGCCCGTGCGGGAGGCGCTCGAGGCCGGCGGAGATTGCGGATGGTGCGGCTCCGGCGAGGCTCTGCGGAGGCGCGAACAAGAACCGGATCTATAGCTGTTGATTTTTAATTTTGTGTTCCGGTTAATGGGTGAGGGCTTTCTGGTCATTTCGGCCTTGGGCTTATGAGATCTCTCATTCCTGAAAGGAAGCAAAACAGCGAAGCTATTTCTTGTGATTTGACTATTTTGCCTCCTTTAGGGGGGGGGGAGTTAATATATATATATATATATATATATATAATTGCACACAATCAATGCAGATGGTAGATTTGTAGTTAGGGTGTTCAACTTGTTCGAATTATTGAAGTAGAAACAATTTTTTTGAGGAAAACATAACATAATTAACATATCTTGAAATACTTTCTTTTTTTCTTATTTCTTAATTTCTTTATTTTTTATTATGACGAAGAACCCGCAGTCGCAGCTTTGGTGCGCACAGGATAAACTTCGCTCATGTGCAATAGCCTGTAAATCAGGTAGGATAGTTAAACCACTTGCTCCTATGCAATAGCGCCACCTACCTTCATTACTACACCTTCCTCACTACGCCATCCCATGGGGGCATATCACGTTGAAATACTTGTTTATATTTAGAGCGGCTTTGGTGTACTACTTTTGTGAGTTTTTGTATGTACCACACTATAAGGGTGTTAATAAATAGAATATATGCTCATTTTTTTTAAATGTTAATATACTTTTAATGTGGTTCACACAACCGTACAAAAATGTAGTATGTCGAAACCATTGTGTCTGAATTCGAGATGATCTTAATTCACAAATGTGCTTGTAGGTATTTGTAGGCTATTGCACAAGAGTATTTTGGACTTTCAACTTAGATAGCGAGATTATCCTTCTAAAATACTACCTCCGTTCCGCTATTTCCGGCACACTTCATTAAGAAATTAGATGATTAAGAATGAGATATGAGTAGATGATAAAATAAGAGTAGATGAAGAGAGAATATGGTAAAGTAAGAGAGAGAAGATGATAAAGTAAGAAAAAGTAGGAGATATAAGATTGGAAAGTATGAGAGTGATGATAGTTATTTCCAAATTATGAAGTGTGCCAAAAATAGCGGGACATCCATTTCGGAAAAGTGTACCAGAAATAGCGGGACGGAGGTAGTACTGAGTACTAATCATGATATCGTTCGGCTTGTTTAGTGCTCAGAATACAAAAGTTTCTAAAACTCCATTCGTTCCATTACAATTCTCTTATAATATGTTTGAATTATTACACTTGTATTTTTTTAAAAAAAATAAGAAAATGAGTTTAAAACTTTTACCAATTATAAATAATTAAATAATTAAAGGAGTATAATACCTTTATAATAAATAAAGAAAACTAAACAAATGTAATAAGATTGAGAGAGTGAAAAACCAGATAAGTGTAATAAGATGGAGGGAGTATCATTATGTGTTAATATATAAACTTAGCCAAATAGGCTAAGTTAAACATAAATATAGTGTATCACTATCTAAAAATACAAATATAGTTATAAAATGTATGACAAACATAATAATTAAGTGAAAAAGTTGACGGGGGCCGATGGAGGGCCGATCTCCATCAGCCCTCAACATATTTTTTCTTTAAAAAAAAAATTAATGAATAGGCCTATGGATGGCCGATGGAGGCATAAATCTCATGACCGATACATCGGCCCTCAATAATTTTTTATTTCTTTTACATGTTGAGGGTCGATGCCCTTCATTAAATTTCTTTTTTTATTTAAAAAAACACATGTTAAGGGCCGATATCTATCGGTCCCTAATCGTTCAATCATTATACATGTCATAAAGTGTATTTTATGGCTACATTTTGTGTTTTCAGATAGTGATGTCTATATTTATGTTTAACTTAACCTATTTTGCTAAAACTAAAAATGCCGGGATAAATCAAAAAATAATTTATTTTTCTTAGTAATTTAAATTATATTGTGAAGTTTATACATCACGCAATGATTGTATCCCCCCATTTTTGGAGTCTGGAGTTTGGTGAACCGTTGAATAGCAAGCAAAAATAGACGGCCGCGATTGGTTGGTCCTTCCTTCCAAAGATGGATCATCAATTGAGGAGCGTAAGGTGGATTAGACTTAGATTTCCCAAAAAAAGCAAAAGTGAGTGTTTTAATCATTGTTCTCTCTCTCTCTCATAAATCTAGCATCTGACAACTGCCGCTGCCTTATCTTCTCTGACGTCACTTGTAACGCATTATATTTATTTATTTTTTATATTTTATTATTAATATTACTGGTAACACATGTTGATTAATATGTTTCCCTAATAGATCAGTAGCAGTGAATAAGATTTTAATGATATTATCAAAAATATAAATTTGAATAATGTATTCACTGAATCAGAACACACACAATATAATGTAATCTATTAAAATATAAGTAATTTACATTTGGAAAAGATTTATAGAATTTCGGTAAATCCATTAATATTCGAGATTGTCAAGGGATACTATACCATAACAAGGCAATCTTACATTTGTCACAGATATTGTTAGGTATTCATAATTTATGATCTATTAATATAATAGACGAACAACTTTATTCATTTTGATTAATGATAAATAATGTCATCTGTCCTACATGAATAATAAAAAGGTAATTAAGAATTAAAAAAAACGTGAAGTGATTTAGAATTAAATATGTAAAGCTAATTTGTCTTCCGGCCCTACATTTCATAATTCTAAACAACCTTCATAGACTGATAGAAGAATTATGTTGAGATTTAAAACAACTCTATGATTTTAAATTATTTTGTTTTAACATTTTTTTTGAATGATAAAGATAACTCGCAGCTATTACCAATTTTAACATCTCTTTATTTATTATAACGTAGTAGCGAAAATACGTAGAACTAATATGAGCATAAACACCCGTGTGTTATTAAAACTTTTTGCAAGAAAATTCATATTGTAGCACGTGTATTTTAATCGCCTTAAGTGATGTGAAAGATTCTACATATTTCGAATACTTTTACAATGTGCATTCAATGTTTAATTTTGATAAATTCACAAACATAAGCGTCAATATCGCACTTTGAATTGATTTACTCTCTCGGTTCTTAAAAATCCACGAGCTCTCCCAATTCTTGTCTAGTGTTTTAGTCTTTTAGATTTTGTCTCGTCTAGTTTAGTAATTTTATTTAGATATACTAATACAATTAAAGATTTAAGAACGATTGAGATAAACATACTATTAAATTTTACGGAAGAGATTTTTGCGCTAAACTCTAAAACTCAAGAATTTTTTTTCAATAGAACGAATACATAATAGTTTTACCTTATTTTCATCTGAACACCACTAGTTTCTTCTTCTTCTTCTTCTTCTTCTTCTTCTTCTTCTTCTTCTTTTTTTTTTTTTTTCATTTTCCTATTATTTTCCATTGAAATTAACTTAAAACAAAAAGACCTATTTTGTTTTGACTTCAAAGAAATATAAAAGTCCAATAAAATAATGTTTTAAATGTCAGAATTTGACACAGAAATCCCCAACACACCCTCCCCAGCGGTTCCTTTTATGCTAGGGGTGGGAGCACTGCACCTCCCACCCCCGGATTTTGACACATGTAAAGCCACCTCCCAAATCAATTATATCACACCTTAAATTTTTTTGACACTTACACGTGTCAAAATCCGAGGGTGGGAGGTGCAGTGCTCCCACCCCTAGCATAAAAGTTTCCCTCCCCAGCCCAGCACTTTTCCCTCTCTTCAAACCTACCGCCTCTAGAAAAAGCCCAGCAACAGAAAATCCACATCACGCACCAAAATCGGAAACAAACAAACCCTAGGGAGTCTACACATAACCCCCTCTCTCTCTCTCTCTCCTCTCTCCTCTCTCCTCTCTCTCTCTCTATATATATAGCGCCAAACTCATCCTTCAATTCTCGTTCTTCCATCTCCATCGTCATCTTCATATTTCTTCAGAGAATTCTATCATATGCAAATCAGTTTCGATATAATCATCATCTACCATGACTAACATACCTAGATCCTTAACCGATTCCGCTCTCACTCTCTTCAAACTCGCCATCTCGGCTTCCGATCCTTGGCCATTTTCTGTTTCCCTCTCCTAGTATCCGTCGATAAAACCCTAATTCCTCTGTATATACAATCTGAATCGATTGATTTCTGTATACGATCGAATCGGAGAGCGGCGGAGATTGCGATTCGGTCGATCGATTTGATTTTCATCCGGAAAATGCTGCATATTCACTTCCACCACGGCGGCGGCGCGCGACGGAGCGTTCCGAAGGGATTCTTCGCGGTTATGCTGGGGCAGGACGCGGAACAGCAGAGGTTTGTGATTTCGGTGACGTACCTGAACCACCCGCTGTTCACGCAGCTGCTGAAGGCATCGGAGGAGGAGTACGGATTCCATAAGAAAGGTCCGATCAATATTCCGTGCCACGTGGAGGAGTTTCGTAACGTTCGTGAACTGATTGATAAGGAGGCGGCGGCGCAACACCACCACCACAGCCACCACCACCACCATCACAACCACCACCACCACCAGTTCTTCTGCTTCAAGGCTTGATTGTGTTTCAACGTCAATGGCGGTTGGTGTTAGTGAATTTGAAATTTGATATTCTGTAAAATCAAAACTCAATTTCTTTTTTTGGTTTGTTGATTTTCTTTTACAGAATTCTCGATTGTTGATCGATCAAATATATTTGAATTCTATACATATATGCCTATTTTAGATTAATATCGTTTTATATAAATTTATATTTTTTCTCAATCAAAGATTTTAAAATTCTTGAAAACTTTCTTCTTGTTGATTAAGTTGTGATTATTCTACTTAATACTCCATAAAAATGTAACTTAAAATATTCATAAATCGTAAAAAACTTTCTTAATTTCATATTTTTTATTTTCTTATTTCTTTTTTAAACATAAAAAAAGAAAATTATTACAAACATTTATTATTAAAGTAAAATTTTGTATAATCATAAATTTGAATTTATCTTCTACTCCTTCCGTCCCACAATTCTTGTCCCTTTTCTTTTTGGCACGGGAACTTAGGAGAGTGGTTGGTTGTGAGTAAGATGGTGAGGCCCTCAACTAAAGTGTGTCTAATAATTTGCTATTTAAGGAAATGGGACAACAATTGTGGACATCCCGAAAAGGAAAGAGGGACAAGAATTGTGGGACGGATGGAGTATTAAAAAAGATCTAAAATTATTAGATAGAGGCAATGACGTTGGAGATGTGGGTCCAACCAACAAATTGCGATCCACTTTTTTTGACTTTTCTTTTTTAAAGGTTCAATTATTTTGATTTATTAAGTTTTCAGGTGGGAGTAGAATAGATTGGTTTAAGTGGTTACAGGATTTCCGTCCTATTCGTACTGCTTCTTCCAAGTTGTTGCTTCCAAGAAATGACTTTTGTGGATAAATATATCAAAATAAATAATAGTGTGTTATAATTAATTTGTTCTTGTTCTTTTGACTTTTAAAGATAGCATCACTAACAAATGGATAAAGATAAAAGAGAAAATAGTTACTCCTTCATTTTTTTCAGTAATATTCAAATTATTTCTTTACCTTTTAATTGAGTTAAGTTTAAATATTTTAATTTTGTCTGTCATATTTATTCTCATTTCGTCTCACCTTCCTAGTAGCATGTTAACTCCGTTAGGAAAGTGGCGAAATAGTATAGGAAAGGTGAAGGAACGACTATGTCAATAGAATTGAGATGTTTGAAAAGTGAAGGACTCAAGATAAAACAGAAGTACAACATGTCATTAAAGCCAAAAACGTAATTCAAATTAACAGTGTGAATGAATTCCAATTTAGAGCTTTCGACACATTTTCACCTTAACAAATACTTCTTTCGTCTCATTGATAATGAATCTTTTTCTTTTTAGCATTGTCTCATTTGAAATGATCCATTTCAAAAAAAGAAAAAAAAAATATCATATTCTCTCATATTTATTATTTTTCTCTCATATTTTAACATCAACTATCTTATTATCTTACTTATCTTTTCTTACTTTATCACCCACTCTCCTTTCACCCATCTTCTCTTATTTTATCACATATTCTACTTTTTTACTTCAAAAAAGTCAAGGGACCATTATCAATGGGATATAATAGTATTTTTATTGGTCTTTTCTTAAAAAAGAAGAGAGGGAGAGCAAAGAGAGAGAGGGGTAGCTTTGAATGAAAATTGGAAAAAGAAAAAAAAAATCATTCATTAGGATTCCATTAAACAGTATAATTGATTTGGAAGCCCCATGTCCCAAAAGTAGTGGTGGTTATTATTAGTGTGAATTTCGATTTGACCCTTCAAATAAATAGTCAAATAAATAGATATGATTATTGTTCCACCCACATTTTAAAAGTAGAAAAGTTAAATATATTTTGAGTTTCAAGATTGTAGTAGAAAGTGATAAATACACATCAAATCTTCCACTACAACAATATTCAAGATTTTGCAACTTTACAGAGTTAATAAACGTACTGTAACAACGCAAGAATACGAGACCGCATAGCGCAGTGGATTAGCACGTTTGACTTCGGATCAAAAGGTCGTGGGTTTGACTCCCACTGTGGGTGAAATATGAAAATTCAATAGAGAAGAAGACAAAATGTGGATTTCGGAGGGGCAAAACTTAAAAAAAAAATAAATAAATAAATCTAAAAATTACACATAAAGAATCGAGTTTCAACATGATTGGCGGCGGCTGTCCTCATTTGGATCCGCCACCTGCATGCTACAATATTTATAACGATATTTTTGCATGACGAGATAAACTCATAATCGTTAAATGACACATGTAATCGACAAACCTCACTCTAAACCATTTTATTTATGGGAAGTAAGAATCAAACTGATCTTACATTCCAAGAAGAAACATACCTCTGATAACATAACATTACATTCTTTCTTTACTACCCTCCCCTGCTAACAACTGCACCACTGAAAAGAAGCTCACTGTGAGCCATGAATTATGACAAGAATGGAACTATAGAAATATTGGAACCTTCTAGATGTACATGCCAGCCATTTTGGCAGACGGCGGCCTGTTACAATGAGCAGCAGCAGATAGAGACTTACTTGTTACGCGGCAAGGTCCATGAAACCGATGAAAGAATGGGTTACTGGAAGCTCAGAGAGAGAGAGGAGAAGATATGAATGGGAAAGAATTGTTAGCACCTCTACTGTTATCCTATATCTCAAGTTTCTTTACTTCTTGGTCAGGCCATCTAACTTTCATCTTTACCTGCAGCATTACTCTATGTTTCTTCATTTCGCTTGGCCATCTTACTTGCAGGCAAATGCAATCTAGCCTTTAGTGGTCGTGGTGCTCGAGTTTTCTGGTCAAATCCTCTTACACATACAAATCCTGCATTGCATTTGAAATTATTGTGTGAGAATTGCCTTTTCAATTTATTGAAACAAATCCAGTTGGAGTAGTATGAGATTCGATACCTTTCCAGAAGCAGAATTGGATGTCTTCAGTTGTCAGGCCTAAAGAAGAACCAGTTATATTTCAGTCACTTTTATATCTCTGCAACAGATATAGACTAATGAAGCTTTAGTGTACCTTTAAAAATTGATGAGACAGATGACCCGAAGAAAACGGTCCTTCTTGGAAGGTTCCAGAGGAAACTTCTTGGTACGTCTATAGGGTTCAAACTGGATTCATGGTCGGCAAATACCTGCATAGTAGTAATATGTCTTATATCCCTCCTTGGTGAATAGAAAACATGTAACTATCATTGAACAAAGAATTACCTTTTTTTCTTGTTTAAATTTGCTGTAATAACAAAGTTCTCGAGACTAATTTATCTAGTTACCTCATTGACTTGGAAATATGTGCCATTTAGCGGGAAACTCCCTCTCATTGCCGTTCTGCAGGGTACCTATGAGCAGAATGCTGAATCAGTAAGACGACAAAAAATAGAGTGGAACGGGAAAATGGTATCCTAATTGGCCATAATATTGCTATCGTTATTGACAAATATATCATTTTAACTTCTTACCAGAATGGTGCCTCTTACAGTCTGAGCATGCGCTTCTCTTGTGCTATTGCATGAAAAGCATGTCGTTTTGTTGCAGAGACCACCTCCTTCCATGGAGCTACATGTACTTTCTGGAGCTTGAACAGAATCTGCTGTCTCACCTGGTTAAGATGCCATTTTTAGCTTAGTCGACTGCATGCATCAAACAATTTGGTCTGTCTCTTCAATAGTAATTTAATACTTTTATTGTTTCATGCTTCATTTACTTTTGAGTGAACATCATACTGGGGAGTGGGGATAGTAGACTGTCTAGTGAATTCTTAGATTTACTTGTGTTAGAATCCTCAAAGTTAGTTAAACTTTTAGCATCTTGCTAGCATTTCCCAATGGTGGTGATTTTTTTATCATGTCAAGTGCTTTAAATAGAAAAAGCAAAAGCTCACCTGGAGTCCATATTGCGAGAAGGTATGGACTTGGATCATCGGGTTCTCGTCTATCCATCTAAGATATAACTTCCACGTCAGTGAAAATCAAGCTGTATATAAACCATAACTAAAGAAGTTAAAACGAGATGAGGAATAACTTACCCCTTTGACTAGAATATGTGAATCTGGGAGTTCATAGCTGCAATATAAAGTCACAAGTTACTGATGATATCTACTTCCCTTTCCTGGTAGGAATTATTTGCACTTCTAAGTTTTTATCAACAAGTTACAAACTTACACTTGGTGCTCTGTCCGCAGTCGACTGACATGCTTTAGCTTGGGTGTTGGTATGGAAGCAAGTCCTGGATTCAAGGCAACAAGAGCTTTAGACACATCGCCTTCTCCGATTTCTACCTGCTCTTGTATAATGCTCTGCAGGTTTGCAGTGAATTCTTCAATGTTGAGCTTTATGACAGGGATTTCATCTGGATCCTCATAAAACGCATCCTCAATGTCTCTATCTTCCACTTCTGGCGGTGGCTCTGGGGTTGTTGGTTCCTCGATAACTGGTTCACAATCCTTTGCCAACCTGACTCCTTGCTCTGTGGTATCCTCAAGTGGAGGCAGTGGCATAGGCTTAACTATAACATCCGAGCGATTATTAGCCCTAAATGGAGCAGCTGAACTTACTATATGTCTCGCTTGGGGCCCTGGAAGAGCAAGTCTTGCACTGCACCAAAGAGTGTTTATCAAAACTTTTTCCTTTATTAACATATGTAAAATATATATGTACATATATATTAAGTAGGTAATTGCCTTTCTCTTCTTAGATTTTCCTACTGTTATATCAAGACAGATATGATAATCTAGGTAGGCAGCAAACCTAACCTAGCAAAAGCACTTGCAAAATGTCGACATTCTGCTCTCATTGGACAAGCATTACAGTTTGGATCTCTCTTTGTGCAGAAAACCTGTACCCAAAACATGGAAGCCAGTTTTTTGGGGAACTCTTTTTTTTGTAGTTTGTAAACAATGGTTACTATATATGCTGAGTTATGATGAACAGCACCAGCATACCTTTCCAAAAGTTATCATTTGATAGTGTAGCTCATACCTGTAGAGCCATTTATATATTAATTAGTTCATATGTTGGACTTGTTAGATAGTTTTTTGTAATTCAGATATGTAATTCTAGTATAAAATAAAATTTATATATTCACACATACAATGTTTCCTGATCCAGCTTGCAAAGTCTTGGCCAAAGATATTTCTGAATTGATTCCAGGACTGGGTAACTGCATGGGAATGACATAACTATCTGCCATAATTAAAAGAATATATTGAGATCAGCTATGATACACTTACAGTTCAAGGAGATGCAACTGAAGTGACTCGGGAAGGGTTTGTAAAGGAACCCACCCAAGCCGAACAGCAATGCGCCCAACATTTGTGTCAACCTATCAAGTGGAATTGTTAGCAGAAGATTAATTTTCACTTATATAGTACATATA
Organism: Lavandula angustifolia; assembly: GCA_028984105.1. NCBI lineage: Eukaryota > Viridiplantae > Streptophyta > Magnoliopsida > Lamiales > Lamiaceae > Lavandula > Lavandula angustifolia. Next base: position 33,394,191 of record CM054807.1, read on the forward strand.
CTTGATCTTTGCTTGCAGACGTGCTTACGGGAAAAGCAAGATGATGAAGAGTTAAAAGCCGTACGCACTCCACACTTTTTAGCCCTAGTCCTTGTATGCTTAATAGATAATCCCTGCAAAATATATTGATTACCAAAACTTAAGAGCTTCTACAACGTATAAGCATAAGGTGGAGATACAAGATAGAAGATAAGCACATTCCTTTGTTTTCGATATGCTTATTCTTTCTTAATATGCATTATTAAAAATGAATGAAATGATTACTCTAGAGAGGAAACTTACTTGGCTTTGTCTGGATCAACATCTCGCAACCATTCAAGGTCAATTCTTTCATGATCTTCAACCAAACGATTAAGAAAATTCTGCATACGACAAATATCCTTGATTATTTGGTGTCTTTAACACAAGGGAAGTCATCGATAATCATCTTATAAGCAGAATGCCTACCTTCATTCTCCCTGCTAGAATGTTGTTCATGCCCCTTTCCTTGATTGTATCTGAGACCACATGAACATCAGCATTTTGCAATGCTTCATAATCTAGAGAGTCCATCGCCTCTCTGCTTCTTTCTTTTATCCCAGCCTTCAATTGTACCTGCTTCCTCAAGGTATCCCAATTAAATTGTTCATCCTTCTTTCGCTTTCTTGCATTTGAAGTTGTCGTACCGATACTACTGGATAGTTTGTTAGAAGACTGTCCTTGCTCTACTTCAGTTTCAACTTCTGTGTGTTTCCTATTATCTGCAACCAGAATTTATCTGTATGTCAGAATACTTTTGTAAATACAGTTTTATCAAAGTATTTTCATAAACTACCGTTAGGCTCTTTGCTGAATGGCTCAGAAGGTCTTCTGAGTTCTTTCAGAAGCATGCCTTGATCTAAAGCACCTTGATTTTCACTCATATGCTTAACGAAATGTTGGGAGTTCGTCTTACATGACTCATCTAAAGAACCGTTTTTCAACTCAAGGCCCTCTTTTGAAACTGCAAAATTAATTGATGGTGTTTGAGATTTGGCTCTTCCATACTCTGACATCCGAAGAGCACTTTCTGCATTCTGTCCTCTGTAGCCATCCATGCATTGTGCACCTGTTCCTTTTGAGTCTTTTGAAGTCAAAGTAGATAAGCTTTCCCTTTCCGACAATGAAACAGCATCAGGTTCCCAGTTTTGCATGCCCAACGACATGTTTAACCATGAATCAGTGAATGGGCGAACAGAGCTCTGATGGTTATGGACTTTAGAGATGCCACCCAACCCTGAACATTGCATGTATGCTGATTTCTCAAATTGCTGATGATGAATCAAGTGTGTATTATTTGGATATGAACTTTGTTTGAGCAGGAACTCATTTTGTTGCAATGCAGAAGTTCTTTCAGCCTGTTTCGGAACACTTACATGGCCAACATTTTTGCTGATATTCCACCAACATTCAGATTCTGAATTTGAGCCAGAGCTGGATCTGACATCTTCAGAGGCTTGAATAACAGAAGACTCGGAGGGACTTTGTGATGAAATGATATCTTCGGCTGTTCTCCTGGAATGGTCAAAAGTCTTTTCTTCTGGCATGACATTGTACGCCCTGTTCTGAGATTTTTCAGTTGATATCACTGAACTGTGGCCAGAAACTGGTTCCATTACCATTTTTTGATAAGAAGTTGTTCCATCTGGATATGTTATCCGAATGTCATGGTTTCCAACTGTTGGACTTCCTCCATTTTCACAGTGTGCTTTACTAGCGGTTGTTGATTTTGGAGGGAATTTGGCTGCAAGAGACATAAAAGCAGAGCTGCGGGGAGACAAAATTGTGATTAGCTTCTTTCAAATAATTATACAATTTTTATGTTGCGACGAAAAGATTAAGTTTACCTTGAAAGATGATCTGAAACATTTTGTGTGAGAAATACACCTATTACTGAATCAACAACTGATCCTTTCCACTTGGAGAATCGTCTGTCACCTGAAAAGATAAAATTCTAATATCAGGTTTTAGTTAAAGGCTGTCTTTTTTAATCAATTTGACCATTTTTTGAAGTCATTAGGATATTAATACTACAGACTTATAATCTTATTACTAATTTGCAGTATAAAGCTTAATATAGTAGGAATATTGTGCTGCCAAAAAGGTCAAATTGCCCAAAAAAAAAAAGTTACATTGGTATGAGTAATGTTAGGATCTTTGGACCCTCCAAAAAGTGACGAACGGGTTCTTGGAAATCTAACAGAGACAATAACAAAGAATAACACAAAGACAAAAAGAAATAGGCACAGAGAATTTAACGTGGTTCCGTCAATCTACCTACATCCACGGACGGTGGAGAAACAATCCACTAATAAAGAGGATAATATAAAATGGGCCTCCGGAATATAGTCTTAAACCCAAAAACACATAGAGAACCTATCTATTTATAGGTGAAATTAATGATAAACTTCAGCAATTCTCCGATGTGAGATATGATTCAATTTCCTTTAAGGATTAGGATTTGAGCCACATCATAACAATCTCCACCGTGGCGAAAACTCCAATATCCAATTCAACATAACAAATCTTCACATCGACCAAAACTTTAATCGCGAACACAGAACGATCTTGCTCCACCGCCTCCGCAAAAGCCTCAATGGACTTAATCCAAATCAGAATACCAACAAAGTCGCAGCGTCCCTCGAACATGGATCATCCATCATTTAAATCTTCAGAACTGGAATCTTCCTTGGCAAAACGGTACCCGATAACGTGAAACTTCACGTAATGTTGCTTCCTCCTCAAACATGCTCCACCTCCTTCAAAAGCCTTCAAATTTCTCGAACCAAAATCTTTATTATTGTCATTGTCACAACACGTAAAACCTTGCTCTGATACCACTTGTTAGGATCTTTGACCTTAAAAAATGTGACGAATAAGTGGTATCAGAGAACAAGTGGTATCAGAGCAAGGTTTGGCGTGTTGTGACAATGACAATCCTGCTGATATGATGACAAAGGTGCTTCATATTCTAGTGCAGTTGGGTCACTCATATATCCGGATTTAGCACATGCTGTGAGTTTTGTTAGCAGATACCTCGCAAATCCTGGAAAAGAACACTGGAAAGGAGTTCAATGGATTTTTCGTTATTTGAGAGGTTCTAGTGATGTTTGTCTGAAGTTTGGAAAGACTAGTGATGGAGTTATTGGATATGTAGATTCAGATTTTGCCGGTGATCTAGATAAAAGAAGATCTCTTACAGGCTATATCTTCAGCATTGGTGGTTGTGCTATTAGTTGGAAGTTACTTTGCAAAGGACGGTTGCGTTATCCACTATGGAGGCTTAATATATGGTCATCACAAAAGCTTGTAAGGAAGCTATTAGGTTAAAAGGTTTGTTTGGGGAGTTGAAGAAAGAGTTGCATATTATTACCGTCTTTTGTGATAGTCAAAGTGTTATCTGTCTTACAAATCAGATGTTTCATGAGAGGACTAAGCACATTGATGTGCGTTATCACTTTATACATAAAGTTATTGCTTGTGGTAATATAGTTGTGAGCAAAATTAGTAGTCATGACAATCGTGCTGATATGATAACAAAGGTGCTTCCCCTTGCTAAGTTCAAGCATTGCTTGGATTTAGTTAGCCTTACTTGATGAGTTATACCCTTAGGGGTTTTGTGGATGAGGTGGAGTTTTTCTTATCATGATTGAAGTTTGTTCGTTTTTTATGGATTTCTCGCCAAGGTGGAGATTTGTTATATTATATGGCTCAAATCATAATCCTTTAAGGAAATTGAGTCATATCCCACATCGGATAATTAGTGAAGTTTATCATTAATTTTTCCCCATAGATAGGTTCCCTCATTATTTTAGTGGCACATATCTAAGAATTAGTCTTTGGGTCTAGGAACGTATTCCGGAGACCCGAATTTTTATTCTCCTCTTTTATAGTGAATTTTCTTCCCTCCGCCCGTGGACGTAGGTCTATTGATCGAACCACGTAAATTCTTGTGTTCTTGTTTTATTTATTTTCTCGTATTTTATTTACTCGTATTTTATAACAAGTAACTTGAGTTGGTTTGGACACATTAATAATGATATAATGAGAAAGTTCATCATCCTTCAACAGACATTTAATAGCTTCGCAATATGTACTTTCTAGAATGGAGATTTAACCCCATACATGAGCGAACAAACACCACAAGAGCCACACAAAATGCTAAAGAGTGATATCACAGATAGCATTACACAAAAGATACAGTTTGAGTCGATGTCATGAGACTCAACATGGAAAATCTCGTTACAATTTTTCATGCCCAACAACATAATTTTTGGTTTATATCTAAAATAAGCATTTTTTGCTTAAACTCAAACCAGCTTCTCTCTTTATTGAATTTTCATTAAGCATAACATGGTATATAATTTATATCATATATCATCTCATTTACTGAAAATAGTGTTTTCAAGAAAGTACCTTGGACTAGATGCATTCGTGCAATAAATGAGTCCACTCGACCCCGAAATATTTTTCTTTCTTCTTCCCACCATTTTTCTCTATGTGTGTCCATTGTTTCTGCACTGCCACCTCCTTCCTTACCCATTAAAAGGTTCCACAGCCTATTCGTCTCTGGATCCAGGTCCACTCTAGGCCTTGGCTTCTTTTTGGTAACAATATCAAATTCCTCATATGGAACAACAGCACCATCTCCTCTGTATGGAACAAGTGCACCTTGCTCTTTCCGAATTAACTTTCTACCACTTCTGGTTATGTGCAGATCTTTCATGCGATTAGTGACATCATCGACAGAAACTATATATCTCTTCTCTACACTAATCCCTGCAGAAAAAATGAAGAAAAAGAATAGCCACTTTCTTCAATCTTTTAACCTTTATACTAACAGGACAACTTGCAGAAAATATATGTACCAGCAACTTTCTTGGAGGTGTTCCCAGAAGTCTGTTTCTTGACAACAACATGATGAGGAAAATTCACATTTCCATTTATTGCAATTGGTTGAGGATCTCTATTCGGTGCAGACTCCATATTCCTGTTTATAACTGCAGAAATGGATTTGGTGATTTGCGTATCAGCAGAACTGTGGTATGTCTTTGCTAACATTCTTCCTGAATACAGGTGTACTTGAGATGAAGCATGCTGCTGCTGAAACTTATGCCTGATATCAGGGTTGTTCATGTACTGATCATACATGACATTTCTGTGATTATTATCTGGATAAATGTTAATCATCTGCCTTCTACAATCAGAATTTCTTGATTCGCCCATCTGGAGCTCTGTTGAGCTTTGTGCAAGGACGCTCTTGCTCCTTCTGCTTTGAATTTGTCGTACAAATTCTTGAGCGGACGTTAAGCCTGAATACATGTTGAATGATGTTCCATCAAATTTATCTTCAATATTGTTCTTCTTGCACGTTTCTGAACCAGTTTTCCATTCAGGTACTCCACAAGACTGGAGTTGAAAACCCGTTCGTTCAACATTTTGTTGACTTCCCAGCATAGAATTTTTGTATTCTCTCTTGGTTCCTTGTTTATAAGTTACATCCACCAAACCCTCCAGAACTTGAGGCTTACTCCAAACTGATGAATGTGCTTCAGAGCCCAAGTTTTGCTCACGTGGATTTCCTTGAAAAACAAGATGAGGAAAGCCTCCACTGCTGCGGTGGAGCACCTGATTGTACCCACTCTTGCCGTCAGATTGTTGTGTACTGGCATTTCGCATGTTGAAACTTCTCGCAATGACATTCAAGTTATGGTCTCTGGGCGAAGGCATTAATGCTGTAGTTTCAAGAAGCATCAACTCTTGAGGAGGTATATTATTCATTGAGTGAACAAAATTGCAGGCAGCCGGCGTCTGTCGTATCTCTTTATCATATGTTGTCTTACAGCCTGCCTTAGCTGCAGTTGTTGACAATCCACTTGAATCCCGCGAAAGCTTTTGATGTTCATGATTTTGCTCCTGATGGTCAGGTAGGCTAACCTGGCCTGCCTTTTCTGCTCTTTTATCTACTCCAGTATCCATATCAAAGTTTAATTTTCTCTTGCATGACTTCGCAGCAGGCCCCATATCAGATGATTCAACTACTTTTACTGTATCAGTTATTGGAGGAGTTGAGTTTTTGGCGCCTTCTTTCCGTATGTATTTCCTTTTTGCAGGAAGATTTCCATCTGGGGTGTTGCTTTTTGTAGATGCAGGCTTTGGTGATCTTTTGGGTTTCCCTTCAACTACAACCTTGGGCCGATGTTTTGTTCTTTTGGGGGTTTTTTGCTGTGGAGTCTTCATTGGATCGATTCCTACATTTCCACCATCAGAACATCTTATTTCCTGAGATGTTGAAAATGCAGAAGCTGATTTAGAGTTTTCTAAAATATCACCATGCTCTTTCTCAAGAACCTCAGATTCTGAAGGGACAACTCTTCCATGCATATATTTTTCTGGAGTTGAGGTGCCATCTATCAACAAATGTGGTACTTGACTGTTCGGGTGAGTCATGGACGACTGCTTTTGCTGGTCTGGTGTTACTGGCCCTAACGGCAAGGACCTTGAAGCACTGGAGGACTCCCTAGCTTCTGATGATGTAAAATTTAGGGTATATTGGCCCATTGAAGGTCTACCTATGAAGATGCAGCATTTGAGTTATAGACTCAAATTAAATTAAAAGATGATATTATTCATTCACTATATTAACTATCAATAGTCAGTTTCAATAACCTACTTAGCCATATCATAATCTCAGTGCACAAACTGACCTACTTCAGTTATCAAATGCTATAAAGGGGTTAATAAGTGTGGGAAAGCAAAGGTTAATCATGCTAAATAGATATATACAACAGATAAGAAAGTATAAGGGATCAGCTAATGATATCCTTTGATTACGTACCAGCATATAAAAGTGACAATCAGAAAATGAGCCTTCTTTGTTAGTGTCAAGTCAAATATGAACCAAGATTAACTGATGCGAGATTCTCTACCAACAAAAGTAAGCGCATATTGCTGAAAACTAACATAAATTTTTGACAATCTACTTCTGACTTAAAACTTGAAATTTGAAATTTGATACACTATAATTTCATTTATAGTACAACTAGTTGTTTATGTGACTGTATTTAAGGAGTCATACTAAGAGGAAATCATATGCAAAAGGAAAAAGTGAAAACAAGTGTTCAGCATGCAGTATACTCACTGTTCAGAATCTCTTGTTGACTGTAACCACCACTTTTATATAAAACGTGACTCTGCGGGAATCCAGCACCAACCGTTGCATAAGCCACCTGATTGCTTCCATGCAAAACGTGATCTTTCTGGACTCTCTCACCAACTGATGCGTAAGCCACCTGATTGCTTTCAATTTGAGAAACCGGACAAGAAATCATGGGCTTGGCCGTAAAAAAGGTTCTTCTGTCCGGTGATTCCTTTGATGGACTGGAACGCCTAGAATTCATGATATTCATTAATTCTGAAAATGAGTAAACTTCCTGATGGGGAAGAACTTCACCTACACTCTGCACATACGAGCCACTTCTTCCAGCGTTTTCATTCAAGCTTCTTAACCTCTGCAATCTGCTAACGTTTTGGATGCTATGCCCGAAGTTATTCCCGCCTGCACAGCCATTTGGGTTAAGATTCAGAGGCGAACTATAGACTTCAAACGGATCAACATCTTGACTATTCTGCAATTTGCTGTTCAGATCCACAATCCCATTTGGAGTCAAACTCTGCTGCAGCATGCTATAGTTTTCGGCTGGAGGCACTTCGTGGTCATGCTCCGTGTAAATTAGACCCTCACTACTGTTAAGATCGAAAGTATGAGGCTGCTTAGTCCTCAAAACGTCTTCATACATATCTACCAAATCATGCCAATTTTCTCCCCCTATCTGATTATGATGTATTTCAGACCGATCGTTATTAGAACTCTGCAGAACCGGTTTGTCAGGTGTCGATGGAATCCATACATTTCGGTCCTGTGCAACTCCCTTCTCCCAGAGAATTGAAGACCCTCTCCCATGTTCCATCACCCAATTGATTTAAACAGTGAAGAGTTCCAACTTGTTACCCCTAATTTGGGAATCAAATCACCCCATCCATTGCTAGTAATAGAGATTTCTGCTCCGAATTCCTAACTCTCAGACCTTCCTAAAAGACATCCAAACAAAAGAAATTCACCCAAACTAATTCGCAAGACTAAAATTCATCAGATGCAAAATAGGGAAAATGCAGTTGATGCTCGCAAATTCACTTCCAAATCCCACCAATTTCTCAACAGACATCCTGCCTCTCTCTCTGCATGTCAATCCCCAAGTCTAGCAAAAACCGAAACAAAAACAACGAAATCAAAATCAACAAAGGCACATTACAGCAAACCTGCCTAAAAAGTTAAAAATAAACTCAAAACAGAAACACGAATCAGAAAGTAACAAATAGAAATAGCAAATTTCGAATCAGAATAAGTTATACGATTTCCAATTCCAAATTTGGACGCGTCCAAGCAAACGAAACCTCAAAACCTTAAATAGATGCGTAGAAACGAAATCACCAACAGATACTTCCTACCCAAACTAAAAAGCACGTCAATTAAATTCAATCAATAGCAAAATGCACAGCATGAGAAACTCAAATTGGAGAAAAAAACACAAACAATTCAATCAGGTACAGTTAACCTCACCGATCTCTAAGTGTATTCGTTGTTTAGATATCAGCTCCGCCACGAGTCAATGCCAGAGAACCAAGTCCGCCTTCGTTACGACGTGGAGGTTTAGAGAGAGAGAGATAGGAGAGAAATAGTAGTACAAAGCAATTTTAGAGAGAGGAGAGAGAAAATAGCTAAGAAGTAGTGATCATAAACAGTGAAATACTACCCTTTTTATACAAATACACAAAAGAGTGCATGGTTAGGCAGGTAGGAAAATTCTTGCAGTATAGGGGCACTCCTATTTGTCCTTTATTTCCTTTTTCGACGAGGAAATCTGCAGCCGCCATTATTTCAAGTGAATATTCTTGCGATTATTAAATATATAAATATATAATTTACTCATTTTGAGGTTTTGGTTCGATATTTTGTCTATGATTGTAAATTTATTATGAAATGTAATCGATGTTGTTGTTATTACAAACATTAGTAAGTTTAAATGTTAGTTGAATTTCTTATATTACGACAATACGAGCGGTCAACAAGAAAAGTATAATACGATTAAAATCGTTGACTCTAATCGCTTACGCACTAGTAAATCTAGACACTATCTCGATCCGAAATATTTATTGTCTATGATTGTACGCAATAATAATATAATCGATATTGTTATTACTATATATACAAATATGCAATCATATTTGTACATATTATTTATATGTGTGAAATGTAACTTATAGTTAAATACATGCACACATTTAAGCTTAGATACAAAAAAGTTTGAAATCTCATTTTAAGGTTTTGGTTCGATTTCTTGTCTATGATTTTACATTTTTCATGAAATGTAATCGATATTGTTGTTATTACAAATACCCTTAAGTTTAAATGCTCGTTGAATATCGTATACTACGACAATCGAGTAGTCAACAAGAAAATATTAATGTGATTAAATGTCGTCGACTCTAGTCACTTAAACAATAGCAAATTGAGACATTATTTCGATCCGAAATATTTCTCGATTATGATTGTACACTTTTCATGATAATTATATTGTTGTTATTACTAAATATACATACATTCAATCATATTTTAATATGTACTCCATATGTCTCATTATTTATGTCGGAGACTAAAAAAATTTATTTATGTATTTATTTTATGAGGTTTAATTGTATTAACAAGTGGACACAATTCTCGAGAAATGGTTATTTTGAATGATTGAGAATTCATCCATATTTTATTAAGACATAGTTGATGCAAATTATTTTATTTTTCTATTTTTTTCATGTTTTAATTGAATAATTAATCTAAAGTTTCCAAAAATTTAAAAATCATAAATTTATGAGTTCGAAAATCGTGAGAGAGAGTATAAAATGTGGGATGGATAATGAGTAAGGAAGATCCACTTTATTTTCACAAAGACTTGTGTGTCACACAATATAATCTCTTTTATGTCACACTTATAAGGTGTTGACATGTGGCATGTGTGGACCACCATAATTGATTTTGATTTGATTATTTAATTAAAATGTATTCCACATGTCAAATAATTTGTGGAGGTGACATATAGTGGAGTATAATTGTGTGACACCAAAGTCTATCCGCTTTATTTTAGGATTAGAAGTTTAATTTTTTCCATTTTTTAAAACATGACATAGAGAATGGGACAACCCAACTAGAAAAACAAGACATAAATAATTGAACAGAAGAGTGTTTAATTATTTATATGTGAACCTTACCTTATAGTTATATACATGCACACATTTTATGCTTAGATGCAAATTCATTCAAATCTCATTTTGAAGATTTGGTTGGTTTATTCTTATATACGATTGTACAATTTTCATGTTAATGTAGTTGATATTGTTGTTATTACAAAATATTCATAAATTTAAATGCTCGTTGAATTTCTTATATTATGATAATGGAGTAGTCAATGAGAAAAGACTAATGAGATTAAATATTGTTGACTCTAATCATTTACGCACTAGTAAATTTAGACAATATCTCGGTCTGAAATATTTATAGTTTACGATTGTATACTTTTCATAATGATATAATCGATATTATTGTTATTATAATGATATGCAAGTATAAATGCATATTGAATTTCTTATATTACGACAATCGAGTAGTCAACAAAGATTCTAACGCGGCTAGTATCGTTGATTCTAATAACTTGAACGCTAGCAAATCTAATGTACTCCATCATTGTGATTATTAAGATTTTCATTAATATTATGGTTTTTTAAGTTGATAAAAAATTAAAATGATGGTCAGGAGTGGGATGAGATTCAATATCCAAAACATCTCATGTCACAATCATATTCCAGTAAAATATACGTAGTTTTGAAACTTAATCAATTATTTTACACAAAAATGTGTAGTTTTTTCAAGAAAATAAGATTTTTTAGGACAATGGATCTAATATATTCATTTCGCCCATAATTCTTGTCTCACTTTCCTTTTTTAGTTGTCACACAATTTTTGTCTCATTCATAAAATAGTAAATTATTACTAATACTTTATTTGAGGGTTCCATCATTTTTACTCACAACAAACAACTCTCGTAAATTACTGTGTCTAGAGATGTAAATTGTGGGATGGAAGGAGTAGGGCTGCAAAACGGTTCGGTAACAGTTCTGTTTTTCGGTTAACCATTACCGTTTAAGATCCAATTCTGCTAACCGTTACCATAACCGTTTAGAAGCGGTTAACCGCCTCTAACCGGTGGCATGAGGGCCGGAGCTGCGGAGGCACGTCGCGTTTGTGGCTGGGTGGGCCGACGGTTGCTGGCTGGCGAGACGGGGAGAGACGGAGAGTCGAGAGAGTCGACTGTCGAGAGAGAGTTGAGAGTTGTTTCTTCTCTTCTGATTCTCTACTTCTGTATTACTTTTCAATTTTCAACCATCCACAGTCCACGTAAATCGCAATATCAATATGCAAATATAAAATATTTATAATCAATTGAACTTTAGTTTTTAGTAATATGTTAATAATATTAGTATATATTTATTATTTAATAATTAATTAAACGGTTAATTCGGTAATAGCCGATTAACCGAACGATTAATCGTTAACCGTATAAAGCCCCACTCCATTAACCGCTATTGTTACCGTTAATCGAAAAATGGTTAATTGATTACCGTTAACCTGCGATTTTGATTCGGTAACGGTAATAATCGATTAACCGTTATCCGTTTCGCAGCCTAGGAAGGAGTATTAACTAAACCTATTGTTCATTATAAAAAAGTTATAAACAAAAAATATTCGGCCCCACCATGGGGTGGGCAAACTTGTAACTTCGCTTCTTTGTCTGAAATCCTCGTGGATTTCACGTAATGGACAAACACGAAGTGCTAAAGCACGTGGGTCTGAAAGCTTCAGAAAATGATGAGACACGTGTCACTTCAGCAGAAGCCTTCGAATTTATTCTTCAAATCGATAAATGAAGCACACGGGTAATGTTTTTAAGAATTTTTTATTAAACTCTCTAAAAAAATCAATTTATCGTTCAGCCAAAGGCATATTAATTAGATTTTATTGCACATTCTCTCTTCTCTGTTTGAAATAGTTTCTCTCTCTTAAAAGCATTCAATTTCTCAACTATTTAAAGATCTCATCAAAACATACTTCGACAAAATAACAAAAGTGAATATAACTCATACATTTATATAAGTGAGATATAACAAAATAGTAGTTATTTCAAATAACTATCTAGATTTTTCAGCCTATTATTAAAATGTGAGCTTTTAAAATCAATTTTACAGTAAATCCCAAAATGCTATAATGTATTTATAGGATCCAACGGGCCAAATAAGGGCACAATTATAAAAAATCATATTTTTATAAAATTATCTACAAAACTTATATATTTATCCAAAAAGACTAATTTTGCATGAAATGAAAACTTACCCACTTTCCAAAAGTGGGTAAGTATGATTTTCTTCATTAAAATTATGTTTGAGTTTGATTTGATTGATATGACATGAAAACTTTCCCAACTTTGTGGAAGATTGTATGTTGGGCACTACAACACAAAAGACAAAATAAATGATTGGTTATCCTACATCCACATCTTGTTAACTAGTTCTGAGTTCTAATAATACTTCATCCGTCTCATAGATGTTGTACCATAACTTTTCGGCACGAAATTTAATGAGAGTTGTTAGTTGAGTATAGAGTGGTGAGTCCCTCAACTTGTGATTGATTCTTAGCCATACAATTTCGATTTTTTAAGAAATGTGACAACATTTATGGGACAACAAAAAAGGGAAATGAGACAACATCTATGGGACGGATGGAGTAATATTTTGTACTTTCTTCGTCTCATAAATCTTCTCCTATTTTTCAATTGAGGTATCTCATATATTTTATTCCGTTTTCTAAAATATTAAGATTTGTAGTTATGATTTACACACAATTAAAGGGTTCCACCATTTTATACACATTTAACAATTCTTTTTAATAACTGTGTCGAAAAGAGAGACAAGATCCATGGAAATGAAAGAGCTTTTTTTTTAATCATCCAATATGAATATAAACTAGTGAACTGTAATCAATCAAAATAAATGGATCCCAACACTCTAAACACTTTCACTATTATTTTTAATCAGCATCCAAAAAGTTATGTGACATAAATATTGAGACAGAGTAATATTTTATTTATTATATTCTAAGTTTTAGAGTAAAATTGATGCTAATTGTAGGATCTTGTCCCACATGTCAATGATATATAAAATAATGGTTTTTGCTAAGTGTATAAAACATTATGCATTCATTAATTTGCATATCATGGATGTGGGTGCACAATGTTCCACGCATAACATCGAATTTATTCAGATGGTAGTAGTAAATATTTATATATATAAAGGAATTTTATATTTAATTGATTCTTTTAGTGATATTCGATAACCTTGTAACTGTCTGAATATAGTAATACGAAAAAAAAATACTTGTAATGAAATCTATGGAACTCTTTTAAAAAAGAAAGACCAACAGAATTATTAATTTTTGGACAAAATTCATTTTTAACCAACTTATTAGAAATAGATTACTTCTGCTAGTTTGTTAGAATCCTTTAGTAGGAAAAATATGATTATATGATGTCGAGTTGTTGACTTTCACTAACTTTACATTCGTTCACATATGAGATTAACTTTTTAGATGAATTCTTATTTTAATCAATTGTTTTTACCTGTATTTTAGTTTTATTAGACTGATACTATAAAATAATTGTGATGTTGACTTTCAATCACTTCAACACCAACTTCTATATAGTCTTGTTTTCAATCACTTCAACATCAACTTCGATCAGTGGTACATATGTCTAATATTCTCTCATTCCCATTATTTATGTTTCTTATATTATTTCAGATTGTCTCGTTGTTATGTTTCATATCTAAAATGGATAACAATAAATGGACCATAATTCTCTAAATAAATAGACTCCGCCATTTTATACATTTATACAAGTATTTTATACCTTTGCACCCTCTATCTTAAACTATGTGTCTAATCCTGATAATACATAAATAATGGGATGAATAGAGTATTGTATTATCAATAATGGTTTCAAGTTAACAATAAATTATGTGAAGGAAAAAATAATGTGTGAAGTACACTTTCCATGTAATGATGAAAAACCGCCTATTTATTAAAATTTTGAGATAAAAAAACCGCAGTACCGAACAGAAAACGAACATAAGTCATATTAGAATATTAAAATCAAAGCTCTGTCTTTTGAACAACTTCTTACAAAGTTGGCAAAATACGCATTTATGGAATAACTATTAATTAATTCAATTTATTCTTAGTTAAAAAAAGACACTACTTCAATGTAAGCCAGAAAACAGATGTGGAATACCTATTAATTAAAGAAAGACTTTTACAAAGTAAATTTGACTATTTAAGTGTCTACAAAACATCCTTGTAGCTTTTTTTTTTTAAAAAAGGGCAGATTGTAATTAAATAACCAGTTATAATTAGTTTAAATATACATCAAAATGTCGAAATTATGTATTACTAGGCTTGCAATTTAAGTGCCTGCAAAACACCCTTGTGCTTGTTGTTCACTTGCTGCAACCCACCCTCTAACTACGGTCCTCAGGGAGCACCCGAACTTCAAGGTTGCCTTTTGGATCATGCCGTGTTTTGGCTTTTCGTCTTTGCTGCCGCGGAGAAGAAACTGGATGATGTAATTCTTCTGTAAAGTTGAGAGGTCTTTTCTTCTTGTCATTTTAGTGAAACGTTGTATGTAGTGAATTATGAATGTGGTGGATCAAGTATATAAAAAGGGGAAGTGGAGGGAAAATTTGTAAATTTTAGAAAATTTGGTGATAAGATGGCACCAATTTGAAAAGATTTCGGCTCTTTTGAGTTGATGAACGAAGCTCATTAAATTGTTTCATTTTTGTTGTATTTTTTTCGAAATTTGCATCCTTTTTTTTAACACAATTACTTAAAAATAAAGTTGAGCGATAATTAAGAAAAATAATTATCAATAATTATAAAATAAAGAAGAAAATGAAAAGAAAAAAATATAAGTAGAAGAGAGAGAAAACTTAAGAATTTGATTAAAGTAGATGACCACCACAACACTACAATTATCAACTCGCCTTAAAAACCGTACAAAAAGTAATGTGGACAATAAAATTGGGATGGAGGCAGTATTTTGTAGAAGATTGGTAGGGAACAATCAATTCTCTACTTTAATATAGTTGGACAGTAAAATATTCCACTTTAATGTAGTTGGATATATGTAATGCAAAATTTCGTAGGGTCCGCTTGGGTCGGCCTCGCTCCTATTAATTAAACTCTATCTAATTACTTTTCAATATATTTATTTTAGTGAAAAAGTTTATAATTTACACCATCCATACTCTTATACATCATACTTCCTCCGTTCCAATTATTTTGTCTAGTTTTCATTTTGAATCGTCCCAAATATATTATTCAATTTAATTTTTAAGTAAATTATTACATTTAACTTTTTTTTTTTACCCACAACTTTATCCATTCTACACACAACTTACACCTCTCCTTAAAAAACGCACAACATCAAAATAGACGAGAATAGATGGAATATTTTTTATGTAGTACAATTTTAATAGTTTTGAAAGTACAATAATAATCTAAAAATATAGTAACACATAGGGGGGATTTATAGATCTCATTATTCGAGCAGTGTGGGAACAAATTTCATGTGCAGGACTTCAGTTAATTTGTTAATTAATTAAAGAAAAATAATTTTGTGACGAGGAAATCAAAGTCAATTTTCTATGTGTGCATTGCTTCTGTCAAGCAAGGCTTTTTGGTAATTTATGGGAGGGTTTTTTGGTAATTACGTGGGTTGGCATAATGGGCTTTTTTGGGAAGGTGTGCTTAGGGTTTGGACATTTAATTGATTTTTTAAAAAATAATTAAAAAAAACTCCTTATATTTCGCGTTGGTTTCGTTTCTAGCCCAGTTTGTTATTACTCCTTCAAGATCAGTACTAGAAAATTATTTTCTTCGAGACCTCAATTGTCTGGCAATTAATTGCACACAATTCAAACTTCAAATTACGAGATGCGATCACATATCTAATAAATTCATGTCCGATTTAAAGGAAAAATTCTTACCTAGACCCGTCCATAACTTAATCTATGGACCTTGTGGTTCTGATAAAGACACCTTAGCATAAGTCAAAATAATACAACAAAACATCTCATTTGGAGAAGTCGACGCCTTCAGTAAACAAGAAGATAGACGCTTCTGCTCATTATCTTTATGGGAAGAAATGAAATATTAAAATATTGAATCTTAGGAGCAGTAGCATATTTAGCTTTGCACTTTGTTATGGAATGTGGAGAGAGGAGGAGGACGAAGGCAGGGAGGGGAGAGAGAGCGTCTGGCCTTCTCTTTTCACAATAATTGGTTTTTTTAATTGGTTTATGTTGAGGTGTCAAGGTCCATAGCTTAAGGTAAAAAATCTCCGATTTAAAACTACGTAGTTTTGAGTTAAAAACTGTAGATTTAAAGGAGAAGATTGAAAATGAATTCGTTTTTATCCGTTTGATTAATTAATTATAAAACCGTAAAGAGGGAGGATAAAATAAATAATGAAAAAAGTGCAATTTCTCAATCGAACACCAATCTAATAAAGATTTATTGGACATGTGTACCCATCCCTCAAAGTACTCAATAAATTGTGTTTCCTTATTTAACCAATAGTTGATTTTATCAATATTCTAGCATGACCTTTATAGAAAAATATTCGTAGATTTTGTTTGCAAATTATTAAATAAGAGTGAGATTTTATCTCTTTTTAGATTGGATACACCATCCATGCATGATAGATATATGACAAAAAAAAAATCGATTTATAATCAGCAATGTGGTTTGTATTTGTTTTTTGTCCTATAATATTGTCTCCATTTCTGATGAAGTACTATGAACAAAGGCTCGTTTTTTATTCTACAACGACAAAGTGTACTTAAAAAGCCCTTAATATATTTTCGATCAGTGGTACTTGTGTCTAATACTCCCTCCTTCCCCTTATTTATGCTCCTTATACCATTTCGGATCGTCTCATATAATGATGGTCTCATCTAATGTTACGGTGTGTGAAGTACACTTTTCATGTAATGATTAAAAAATACTACCTATTTATTAAAACTTTGAGATAAAAAAAAAAGATGAACAAAATTGCATTACCGAACATAAAACGAACACAAGTCATATTAGAATATTAAAATCAAAATTTTCTTATTACATATGCTGATGAAGCGCCATCAAAGCCTGAGATGAAGATGGTGATATTATTTATTTATTCATTTATTTGACTCAATGATTTTTTAATGTATCCTCTAGACTTTGAAATAGAAAGCATATACATTATAAATAAATTTCAGACGTCCTATCAGATTATCTTAAGCATATAAAACAACTATATATGGTTCCAAAACAGTTTTCCAAGAAAAAAAGTCTTCCTTACAATTTCATAAAAAATAAACAAATATGGTGTGGATCTGATGAGAATTAATATTTAATGTAAGAACTGCGAATTATATATAATCTTATATGTTTTATGCATAATTCGTATATATTATGCAAAAAAATCTATAATTTTATATTTTTGTCTTCTGCGTAAAACATATAAAAATTATGTAAAATGTAAAATTATAAAACTTTTACATAAAAAATATGAAGATTATGCATAAAACATATAATAATTATGCATGATTCTTAATTTTCATATTAAATATGAATTCTCACATTATCTACTTATCAAACACACATTATACATTATATATATATATATATATATGTAATCACTATCTGGGTAACACTGCATGCGTATAATGTTATTATATTCTTCAACCATTGACTGGAAAAAAATCTGAATCTCTAGCTCTATTATTACTAGCGTAATACCTTCCCTCCACACGCACTCACGTAGAGAGAGAAAGAGAGAGAAGATGGGAACGGTTGATGTAGATTCCACCGGAATATTCCTCGAAGGTGGCGAAAAGGGAGTTGCCGCCGCCGCTCCAAAGGATCTCGACGCCGGCGCCCTCTTTGTCCTTAAATCTCGAGGTAATTACGTAATTATCCCCACTTTTTCTTTGTTGCCATAATTAGCTTTTCTTGGTTCTAAAATTTGAGAGTAAATATTTTCCAAGAAAAGAAAATTAAAATTATTTGATAAATCGAGCCAAATTAAATATAATTATGTAATCTCAACTATATTATGAATAGGTTCGTGGTTGCACTGCGGGTACCATTTGACGATGGCTATAGTCTCGCCGGTGCTCCTAAGCTTGCCGTTTACCTTAACTTTGTTAGGGTGGAGCGGCGGCGTTCTTTGCCTCACGGCGGCGGGATTAGTCACTTTCTACTCCTACAACCTCCTCTCTATAGTGCTGGAACACTTCGCAAGCATCGGAAGGCGCCACCTCCGATTTCGCGACATGGCCCACGATATTTTAGGTAATACTTTTATTAGAGTCTGAGTATTTCTATCGTCATATACAAAATACTCTCTCTATTCATGTTTTTTTTCCTTGTTTTCTTGTATATGGAGTTGTCCTACTGACACGGTCTCCTTTTCAAAAAAATAAAATAATAATAATATTAGAAATTATAAAAGGTCATGTAAGTCTGCATCTTTTATATACCAAAAAAAAATTAAGTTTACTAATCTTCGTGCCGAAACCTTGCATGACAGTATAAATAAGACGAAGAAAATATCAATACTTGTATGATTAAAATAAAATAATAAGATGAATTTATTTTGTGGAAAGGTATTCCCAAATATGGATCACATTATGCATAAAAAGATAAGTATTATTCCTAAAATCTAAAATGATACTCCCTCTATTTCACTAATCAATTTTCATTGCTTTTGGGTACGAAAATTTAAAAAGTGGATAAAAAAAAATGTGTAGTGTAAAAGTATAAAGTGGTGGAATCCATTTATTTAGAATGGTTATGGTCCACTCATTTATTTCCATTTATGAAATATGATTTGTTTAGTGAGACACTCAGAAATAGAAAATGAAACTTGATTAGTGAAACATAAGGAGTTTTACATAGTATTTTGTTTATCCTATATAAGTTTATCTTTCTTATAGTTTTTTGGAATACTCCCTCCGTCCTGCTTGACTTGTCTTGTTTTCTTTTTTGGATTATCCTACTTGATTTGTCTTGTTTATTAAAATGAAAAATAATTACTACACAAACTCTCACTTTTTTTGTGGGGTCTACCTCTTTGCACACAATCACCTACTCATCTATACATAATCACCCACTCATCTTAATTTCCGTGTCGAAAAGAAATTGGATAAGTCGGGCGTGACGGAAGAAGTATTTTCTTACATTTTCTTTCAAAGTAGCAATAGTTAATCAATTTTGACGTTTTCTCATTTTCTTGTCGACTTAATGGGTTGATGGAACGTGGCAGGGCCTGGGTGGGGACGTTACGTGGTGGGCCCACTTCAATTAGGCATATGCTATTTTGCAGTCATCGCCTGTTTACTTCTCGGAGGGCAGAGCCTCAAGGTTAGTCCTTTGTCATTTCACTCTTTAGGGCCACTAAATCTACTTGATGGGCCTAATTTTACTTTAATTTCTTCACGTTGTATAAATTGTGTGGACGAAATTATAATTCTCAAAATATATAAAGGAAATTCGGAGTTAACTCACCCAAAATGCCCCGTAGATCCGTCACAACTTATAACTATATGTTTATATTTATGTGAAATTGATGCTTATTTTTGCAGTATATATATTTGCTGTCAAGGCCAAATGGAAGCATGCAACTATATGAATTCATAGCAATATTTGGAGGGCTAACCCTAATTATGGCTCAAATGCCATCTTTCCATTCTCTACGCCACATCAACCTTCTTTCTCTTATACTATGTCTTGGTTATTGTGCTTGTACCACGGGAGGCGCAGTATACATAGGTACATTCATCAAATTATATCTCACATTAATTTAATACGATATATATAAGATTTTAATAAATTCGTTTTCGTGTAGGACATTCCGAAGACAAAGCACCTAAACGGAATTACTCTGTCCCCGGGGAAGGTATTAATCGCTTGTTTGGTGTCTTCAACGCTATCTCCATCATTTCCACTGCTTACGGAAATGGAATTATTCCGGAAATACAGGTACTGCGTTTTAATATCGTATTTAATTTATGAACATGTTTATAGATTTATATAGGGGGCGGGTTGCCCTCTAAATCGTGTATTTCCTTCCCCCCAACTAGGGGTGTAACGGTTTGGTTCGGTTCGGTTTTTTACGTATTTTAGGAACCGAACCAAACACATAGAAATGGTTCGGTTCGGTTCGATGTGTTTCTAAATATCAAAACCGAACCGAACCAAACCGCTTATAAATGGTTTGGTTCGGTTCGGTTCATCGGTTCACCTTTTTATTTATTTATTTATTTATTTTTTAAATCCTAAATAATGCAAGAATAATAATTTATAGGATGTCACTCGTTCCGAACTCGTAAGTATAAAGTTGTTACTCCTTTCTCTTCCTTTCTATAAATTAGAATTGATC
Source organism: Lavandula angustifolia (assembly GCA_028984105.1). Lineage (NCBI taxonomy): Eukaryota > Viridiplantae > Streptophyta > Magnoliopsida > Lamiales > Lamiaceae > Lavandula > Lavandula angustifolia. Next base: position 33,414,854 of record CM054807.1, read on the forward strand.
TTAACTTAAATCTAATATCTAAATCGAACGATATTCTCATATAAGAAAGACAAATATTAAATAAAAAAATCAAAAAAATGGATATTGGTTCGGTTCGTTTCGAACCCTTCAAAAATTCTTGAAACCGTGAACCGAACCGAATATAAACGGTTCCTAGAAAAATAAACCAAACCAAACCGCGAAGCCGAACCGAACCACATTTTCCGGTTTGGTTCGGTTCGGTTCGATCGGTTTCGTGGTTCGGAGCGGAACGACTTACACCCCTACCCCCAACAAACACACACATAATAGGAAGAAAAATCATACTCCCTCCGTCCTGCTTGACTAGTCTTGTTTTTCGATTTGTCTTGTTTCCAAAAAATAAAAAATTATTAGTATTACACAAATTGTTACTTTTTCTTTGTGGGTCTACCTCTTTACACACAATCACCCAATTATTTACACACAAACCACCCATTTATCTTAATTTTCGTGGAAAAAAAAAAAGATAAGTCGGACGGGACGGAGGAAATACATATTTCGGCCCGCCTCCATCAAAATTGCAATTTTATATCATAGTTCTTAATTTCAGATCCGCTAATACTATGAAATTATTACATTTTGCAGGCCACTATTGCTCCACCAGTAACAGGCAAAATGTTCAAAGGACTATTATTATGTTATGCTGTCGTCATCTCAACTTTCTTTAGTGTTGCAATTTCTGGCTATTGGACATTCGGGAACCAATCTCAGCCGTCGATTTTGACGAATTTCATCGTCGATGGAGTGCCCATGTTGCCCAAATGGTTTCTTCTCATCACATATATCTTCACTCTTGTTCAACTCTCAGCAACGACTCTAGTAAGATTCATTGAATGCTCGCTACACGACTATATAATGTTTCGATTATTTTTTTTTAAATTACATTTTACGTCACAATAATATTATCTAATATTTTTTTAATAAAGGTTTACTTGCAACCAACGAATGTCGTCATAGACCGCCGGTTCGCCGACCCTAAGAAGTCGGAGTTTTCAACACGAAACATGGTCCCGCGCCTCGTTTTCCGGTCATTTTCGGTGGTGGCCGCCGCCATGGTGGCGGCGATGCTTCCTTTCTTTGGTGACATGATGGCGTTGGCTGGGGCACTTGGTGTGATTCCTCTTGATTTTATCTTGCCTATGATTTTGTATAATGTGGCGTTCAAGCCCTCCAAGAGGAGCTTGATTTATTGGGGGAACACCGCGATCGTCGCCGTCTCCGCCGTGTTGGTCGGCGTGGGGGCGGTGGCGTCCGTCCGGC